>VDFB02256132.1:28576465-28592690 GCA_007258455.2 Sequoia sempervirens
TCACCATCAATGAAATTCTTTTATTATGATTAGCTTTAGTGACAATTTCTTACAAAAATTCTCAAAGGGAGAATTCCCCTTCTCCTTCAAACAATGCAATGAAACTAAACTATTCTAACTCCAAAAATGTCTACTCTCTACTCTGCTCTGATATCCAACTGATTAACTACTAGTGTACAAATGAGGGGACTCCCCTTTATATAGTTGGCCAACCTCAACGGATGGTCCAGATCAAATTACAATGGAGGGCTCAGATCGAGCCACCTCAGCCCTAGAGAAGATTAACCCTAAAAACCGCCAGAAGGTGGAGGAGTGGCGTCATTAATGATCCCAAAAATAGCAGATTCCTCCTTGACCACTATGGGCAATTAATGCCCACTATCCCTCTAGAAGATTCTCGTCCATGACTTTGTTTCCACTGCTCTTTTCTCTGACCGCGTAAGCTACGAACCGGGCCAGCACTGAATCAACTTCCTCCTCAGAAATCGCCGGAGTAAGATTGAGCTGATATTCAAGAATACCCACAATCTGCTCTTGCCGATCACAAGTCTTCGTCCAAGTCTCAATAGACTCCTGCGTGCTTTGAATAATTGCTGAAAATGTAGAGATGTTTTCGAAGTCAAGTTGAGAAAACATCCTCATCTCAAAGAAGAAAGGCTGCAACCTTGCCTTCAATCCTTCCACTTCCACCTCCTCATGAGTTAGCCTCCTGGCGAACAATGCATCCAATGTATTGAGGATGCCCTCGTGAATATTTATCATGGCCTTCTTGATTTTAGAAGACTTTGTAGCTGCCATGTCGAAGAAGCCCTTCCCAGTGAATGTAGCCGAATGCCATCCAAGAAAATCATACCTGTCCCCATCCTGGATCACCCCTGCATTGACCAAAGTTTGTGTGGGCACACACATCAGAATAGCAAGGCGAGGAATGGTCTTGTCCTGGAATATATGAGTGTCACCCCAAGCTTGCTCGACACCATCCAAGCGCGAGAGGATACCAGACGCACTCTGAAAAGAGGAGACAAGATCGGCCATGAATTTCTCCGCCTCACTGCGAACACCGCCCATCCATTTATCTCCTTCTCGGACAACTCTCTTCATTTCCTCGAGCCCACCAATTGATTCCTGTGCCAGCTCAGGCGGAAGTTCCACTACTGGGTTCTCTTGAGCACACGGACGCGCTAGATGTTGAACATATCCTACCAATGCCCTATGCTCCTTCTTCAATCTCTTATATTTTCCCTCCTTTTGTACCAATCTATCCTTCAACGCCTGGAATGAATTCTCGGCCTCCTTAACTACCTGTGCTCCAAAAGGACGCCCTAATTCGATTGTAGTTACTGTGTAACTTTCTGGCATTACATCACTTAGGTCATGGTCCTCCCTAAGAACGACAACATGGAGAGTGCGCGAACCGGCTTCGTTAGTCTCCATCTTTGAATACTTTCTGGCTTTCTTCCTTTTAGGTGACTTGTTCTATTTAAAAGTTCCTCCATTTCTATTGCCAAGTCAGCATTGTCCTCTTGATCTCTCCTTATTGCACGTGAGAGCCAATTACGTTGAGTGTCGTAAACAATAAGAGGTTGTTCCTCAGTTGCCTCCACTTCACGAACTTCCTCTCGAGCAGTATTTTGTTGGGGCTCATCTATCTCCGTTTCATCCTCTTCTTCTAGCTGATTGGCACCCTCAGGAGTGTTAGCACTCTGACTGTCCACTTCTCTTGGCAATGGCTGATTGACCTCTCCAACCTTCGGCTCCTCATTCACTCTAGCTCTTTGGTCTGCAAACAATGAGATTTTGTGCACGCTGGAGGAATGGGCCAACAACTGAGTAGATGAAGTATCTTCTGATCCCTCTGGATCAGGCTGAATAGGTTCTTCCTGCTGTTGTTGTGGTTCAGCAGCTTGGACAATCTGCTTCTTTCTCTTGGCTGACACCAGTGGCCTCCGATCACCCATGAGATTGTACGTGAGGGCAATTGACCTTATCTTCAACCTGTGGACATACCCTTCCACCCAACTCCTTGTGAAGGTCAAGACAGGCATAGACAAAGTGTCTAAGTCTGTAATCTCTGGCTCAGCCCAATCTGGTGGTGGAATCGGTGTGTTCTTGATCGATTCATAGTCTGGGTGAGTAAGTTTGGTATCCTCATCAACCTGATCTGGGACTTGGACCACTTCGCACTCTCTAATTAATTTAAGAGGCAACCTGGAGAACATTCTTCTTCTAATCTCAGCCTCGTCTCCAACATTTGCCCAAAAATCCTCCAAGTGAGCCCTGTGCTTGTACTCCTCACCCTGCACCGTTCCAATCTTCCCTCGAGGATCAAAATCCTGCCGACTGGTATGGAGAGTGAACTGATAGAACCGCAACTCATCTTCTGCCTCCTTGGCTGCCTGCAAGGAAGGGCACTCCTCGAGCGAGTTTCCCAAAACAATGGGGAAGTGCAAACCTCCCTTCTTCTTCCTTATAATTTTGTCATTGGCCACAAGTTGCCTAGACAGCTCAAGCATTATCATTCTATTCGTGGGGTACCTCGGTAGTCGGTAGACATATGAGTTGTACGCCGACAACCTGAAATAAGTAAACTTTGGGAATTGGACAAACCAAAACCCATACTCCTCGATCAACATTTGCGCTTCTTCAGATATTCTCTTTTGCAATCTCTGCTGAAGGGTCTTTGTGATGTGCATTGTGAAGGAATTGTTCACCCTCTTGAAGTTAGAGGTATTCGTGAGATGCAACTGCCTGCAGGATTCATGGATTTTGAATTGGTTGAAACCACACCCAATTGGCTCTTGGTATGCTAGCCCCTTGTATTTTGTCATCCGTCCCAGCATGTAGATAACATATGAGCTCATGTAGAATGTTTTCATTCTCCTTAGATTCTGAAACTGCTCATCAATGTTGTCACTGATCATAGTAGCCCAATCAACACATTGTTTTCCTTCAAGTACCACGCTGATATAGAAAAACATCCACGGCTCAAATGCGTATACCTGTGGGCTGCCATTAACCCGGCTGAGCAACATGATCAAGTCGCAATACTCCTGCTTCAACTCTTCTGAAATAATTTGCTTTGGCAGCTTGGCGCCAGGAGGTTTAGGTTTTCTCATCCACGTGGTGTTAATCCTCTTAACACACTTGACAAAAGATGTGGCATACATCTTATCAGCTTTTGCCTTGGACTTGTATAACATTTTATCTATGGACAGAATCCTGAATGCCTCGCCAATTGCATCAGGTGCGAGGTTGGCCAGCAACATGCCATCCGGAGAAACAATCGTTCGGTGGTCCGAATTGTAGAAGTTTACACACTCCATAATCAGCTCTGGACATCGAACTGTTGGTTGGAACCCGGCTGCCGCATATAATCCGCTCCTCACAATGTTGTTTGAGACTTCCGTCAGAGGATTGCCACCTTGTCCATACATCCTTCTCATGAAGGCCTCGAGGTTGAAAGAACCGAGGTTGGTATCAGTCACATTTCCAAACTTTGACACTATCTTTGATTCTGGAACAAAAGACTTCTTCAAATTCTTGATGATTGCCTGCCTGGAGGCATTTTCTTTGATAGCTTCATTATTTCCAGCCTTAGCTCCAGCCCCGCTTGTTCCAGCAACATCAACTCTTCGACTTTCAGCCATCTGCAAAACGAGAAGTAAACATTACAATTCAAACTTTTTAAAATAAGAACTTCGTGAGATGGCTGGCAAATGGAGTTGGCTGCGAAAAGAAAATAAAATTAATAACTCCAGCAGTAAAACTTCAACTCCAAACCTCGATAAATTTAAACTTCGAAATATAAAACCCCGAACTTCAGCAATTTGCAGCCAAAATAATTTCAGCAAATCTCAACTTCGGAAAATACTCCAAGTCTCAGCAACTTCGAAAATTTTAATCAGCAACTTAGAAAAATAAATATCTCAACTTCAACAACCTCTACTTCTGATTTTGTTCTTTCTCAACACTTAGCAACTTCGGAAGATTTTTAAATCTCAGCAACTTCAAGCTCAAGCAATTTCGACTTCCAGCATTCAGAGAAATAATCAAACGATTTCAGCCTTCAGCAACTCTCAACTTCAACAATTTAAAGAAATAAATCAGCCACAGAAAATCTCAGAATAATTCTCAACAATCTTTTTCAACTCTCCAGCATAAATCTCAACTTCGAATCTTGTGAATAGGAATGAAAACTTTGAAGCTTTTATAATTGAAAGTTGGTGCTTATTTTAGCAAATGCCATTAATTCCCTTCATCATGACTTAGACATTTTCTAAATTTAAAAGAGAATATTCCATCCGTCTTACAGTCGTCATAGCAACTTGCTATTCCGGGAGATTCTTTCCTCATTTTAAATTTGAAATTTCCCTCCCGACTGCCAGTTACTTCTAGTTAACTGAAGTAATTTCAAGAAAAAAAATCATTTTACTTCGGTTTAAAATAATCTCACCGCTTTTTAAAAATGGCACATTTAAAATTTAAAATTTAATTTGAATGCCATTTAATTTTTATTCTGGAAATTTATTCACTTCATCGTCAGCACTTTAAAATGGCTAAGCACAATTTATTTTCCGTCCATAACAAATCCGAAATAAATTCCCCGTAGTTAAAATCGTCCGAATTTTAAAATTTCATGGGTCCAAATTAAGGGGAACTTTTAATTTCACTTTGGAAAATAATTAAATTAAATTTTAATTAATTTCTCTGACTTAGACGAATTTCACTTTATTTGCGTAGAGACATTTTATCACTTCCAACGCCTTTTAATTTTCATCTTCAATCTTGCTTTAGGAAAAAATTTAAATGCCTTCAATTTTGTAGAAAATCACCATGTGGTTTTTCGTATATCATGCCAAGAGGAAACTTTTAATTTTTTAAACGCTTAATTCCAATCTTTTAACTCTGTTTTCAATATTTGCCTTAGGGAAGTTAAATTCCCCCTTTTCAAGCTAAATCACACGCCATTTGATTTTCTTCCAATTAAAATCACCTTGGGCTTAGGCGCATGTGGACCCATGTGTATTTAAAAAAAATCAATACCTCCCTCTCAAAGCGCATATGAAGGTCTATTTTAAACTTATCACGCCTTTAATAATTCCCGAGTCTAGCTTTTAATTTGGCAATATTTCCTCAAGCGCATTTCTCCTCATGGGCTTTTACTCTTTCTAACATTCAGAAATTTTACTAACTTAAGCTCTCCAGGTGCAAATAAGACCACCAACTCGCATTTCTCCAACACTTAGAAAATTTTAAGCTCCTTCTTCAAGGCGTGACTGAGGTATTCAATTTCAGATCTGAAGTGCCTCAGGGAATTTTCGAGCTCCTTCATTCCTTTTGAAGGCGCAATTCATAGGGGCTTCTTTCAATTTTAATCTTCTAACGTCTTCTCTAAGTACCTCCCTAAGGCGCAAATGAGAGGTTCAGCTTTTAATTTCCACGTCCTAGTGTATTTTCCAGCTCCTTCCTCAAGGCCCATATCATAGGTTAAACTTTCATTCTGGGGCGCATTTAGCATGATAGTCTTTTAATTTCGACATTTAATATTTCTTCAAGCTTTCTCAATGTGAAGCAAGGCGCGTTTCATACCTTGGGCATCGAGTTTTCATGACTTAGAAATTTTTAAAGATCCACTCTTCCTTTTCATGGGCGCATACAAGAGGGTTACCTTTCACTTGGGGGCGCAAATGATAGACTAAGCTTTTAATTTTATCACTCTAAGCTCAGGGGCGCATTTCAATGCTTGGGCTTCCAATCTTTGCCTTAGTCAAATTTATTAACCCACCTTCATGACTTTGGGCGCAAATCCACCCCTGGACTGCAAATTCTTGTCACTTAGAAAATTTCTATCCTTCAAGCTCAAGGGCGCAAATGGCATGGGGAGCTTTGAATTTCCATGACTTAGATAAATTTCGTTCTCCAACATTCTTTTGAGGGCACACGTGAGTTGATGTTCTTAGGCGCAAATGCAAGGGGAAGCTTTTAATTTCGACACTTCTTGCACAGCCACCTTGTGATGGGCATAAATAACACATGGAGCTTTCAATTTATTTGCCTTAGCCAAATTTCAAGTCTCTAGCCTCTCAAAGTCGGGCGCAAAATCCACCCTTGAGGTTTTAATTTAATGACTTAGGAACTTTCAATTTCACCCTCTCTAGGCTAGGCGCAAATGACACCCTTGACTCTCAATTTGTATGCCTTAGTCAATTTCATCAATTCTCAAGTTTGGGCGCATTTTCCATGGGGAGCATCAAATTTCAACTACCTAGAAGATTTTGATTCACTTTCAAAGTGGGGCGCATTTCACCCATGGAGCTTCCAGTTTCAACGCTTAGTAAAATTTTCATCTGTCTTTGGCTTTTTAAAGCAAGCTTTGATGCTGAACTTGAAAATTTATCAGTTTTCTCAAATTTCCTTTGCCAGATTTAGGGTGATTTTCTCCTGCTAACCCTAATTTGCCCTGACTTTCTATTTTTAGAAAGTTCCTCAAATTTCGTGCTTTGAATTGATCTTTGACCCTAGAAAGCTTGATTTTGCTTTGTTTCGAACCCCAAGACGTAATTATGCCGCTGATGCCTGATGCCAGCTTGTACCTGCTATTTTTAGCAACTTACTAAAAATAGCAATTGCTTAGAATGTCTTCAAATTTCATGTGCTGAATGCCTGAAGTGTGGGGACTGTGGATGGATGCCGCATCTGCCTGACTTTCGTGTTTTGCCCTTGAATTTAGGAAACCCTAACTCCTCCCTTTCAGCCTGCTAAAATAGCAAGTGTTTGACTTTCCATCCTTTGCAACTCCATTTGTCTTGAAATTCGCGCCATGGGGTCCTTATCACCTGCTTGACCTGCTTACACTGAGACTTGAGGTCGACCTGCCATTTATAGCTGCTTCTGAAGTGGCTTACTATTTATAGCAGCTGCTTGATTTCAAGACTTTCTTAGCCCCGTTCGTGTTGAAATTTGGAGGCCATGCTCAACGTTGGTAAACTTGCCTATTCAGACTGAGACTTTATGCTAACTTTCTATTTATAGCTGGTCTCAGGGATGCCTTACTAAAAATAGTAAGTGCTCCGTTTTCCTTCAAATTTTGCCAGTAGACTCCCTGAAGGATACTGATCATGGTGGATACTTCAGTTTTAGAAATTTTGATGTCTGATTCCTCATTTTTAGTCTTGAAGCTTGATACCCTAATTTTCCAGCATGCGTCCCAAATGAGCTCCGTTTGACTTCGTTTCTGCTACATGTTACCGTGTTCGCAATTCTAGAGTGTCGAGCGACTGTCAGAGCGTACCTGCTAAAAATAGAAAGGAGCTGAAAAAGTGACCAACTGGCTGTCAGATGATTTTGCATGTCACACTGCCCGAAAAATCTTGAAAAACCCAGAAAAACCTAGAAAAATCTTCAACATGCAAGCACTGGCTAAAAATAGCAAGTTTCAGAAAAGTGATCAGTTCCATTGGCATGTTACACCGTTGCGAAGCTCTTGGAAAACCCAGAAAGAATATGCCGACATGCGTTGAGAAAATTTGCATGCAAACCCTAATATCTGCCTCCGAAGGCTGAATGTTGAAAGTTATCCTGTTTTGCATGTCATATCACTGCGAAGGTCTCGAAAAACCCACAAAGAATATCCTGACATGCATCTGAAAATTCAACATGTAAACCCTGGAAATTGCCTCCGAAGGCAGAACTGCTAAAAATAGCAAGTCACCTGTTTCTGCTCAAATTTTGCCAATGATGAGTTCAAAGTGCTCAGAATGTAGTGTCATTGTCAGAACGTGAAAATCTTGAGAAAACAAACCCTAAATTGACACTTACTAAAAATAGAAAGTTGCAAAATTCAGTGAAAATTTAGAGAGATCTTGCTAGAAGTATCCTAACAATAGTGCTAAGTTCAGAAGTTGATTAGCCAACTCGATTTGACCTCAAAGCAGTCTGAAGATTATAAACCCTAATCCACTAGAAAAATGTTCCAGACTCGGTCATAATTCAAATCCAGGTCAAATGGTAAGTACACTAGCAAATGGAAGGAACAGACCGCGAGAGACAGACCAAAAAGGCAAAGCCAAAAGACCCGAATGGAGAAAAATTTAGGGGGTCCCCATTTTGAATGGGGCGAGGTGTGAAAAGGTCACAACAAATAGATTGCCAAAAAACTTGCATGCGAGCCTCCAAAAGCCAAGTTGAAACCTCCTATAAAAATGGAAACCCTAATTTGCACTTCTGATTAGCCTATGGATTTCCTAAAATAGGCTATCAGTCCACAAAGAGATCATTGTTGAGAAAGGGACATTACACTTATTCTCTCAGTTTAAAATATCCTTGGTCTAAAAGATTAGTAAGCCAGCATAATGGTTAATTAGTGACAATGTTTTGGAGTTGCATTGCGACCCAATCTTATTCCTTAGTTTAAAATATCCTTGGTCTAAAAGATTAGTAAGCCAACATAAGGGGTAATTAGTGACAATGTTTTGGAGTTGCATTGCGACCCAGTCTTAGTCTTTCAGTTTAAAATATCCTTGGTCTAAAAGATTAGTAAGCTAGCATAAGGGGTAATTAGTGACAATGTTTTGGGGTTATTCTCATGCTTTGAGTATGACTAAGCTATGTGATCTTGTTCTTTTCAGCTACCTTCAATTCGTTTTTGGGATCTCAAGGAATACCCTACCTAGTTTACAAAAACAAATTTGTAGAGATGTGATCCCCACATATCAGTTGGTCCAAGCTTCTTGCAATTTGATCATAAATTCAATCTAAATGCCTAATTTGACTTTGTTTCTGTTGGATTAATCTTTAGGTGAATCTCCTAGAGTTGCAAGATGTGGTTTGGACTTTGGAGCACTAACAATCTCCTCAATGCCCATAGGATTGTAATGTCCCTTATCTGGCCTTGCCCTAGAATCCACTTGTTTATTAGTTTTATGCTTTCCTTTTTCCAAATGAATGTCTTTCTAATGCAATAACCTTGGATTGGAATTTGTATTCACCATATTAACCACATATCTATTAGCATTAATATCTAGATATCCAAAATATATTCATAATCATAAGCAACAATGAAGACAAAAGAGGAGTGCCATAGGTGGATCTGCACTAAAGCCCTCATATAAAGCTCAAGAGGATTGTCCATCACAATCCTTCTTGCCTAGTGGCTTAGTACCTGCATACTCCACTCATGGCAACACCTCGGAAGACACTCGTCCTATTAGGGGAGAGGAACCATAGAGTCCAAGTGGCCTAAGGCTTACCACCTCCTATTGCCCAACCCTTGCTTCGGGCGTGTGGGGCAGAATATTGCCCAACCCTTGCTCGAGCCCGTGGGGCAGAATCTAAGGTGGGACCCCCACCCCTCCATGACAAAACCCTTGTCTCGGGCCTATGGGGTGGAACCCTAGGTGGGGTTTTTAGGAAAACCAACGTACTCTTGATTTGCCTTTCCTGATAGGTTCACAAGCACATAGAAGACAATCTTTATATAATCATAGAATATGCAATATTAGTGATTCATTTATATTTGCATCCATAATGCTTTGAAAGTTTAACGCGAGTGTATAATCAAGTGAGAGGTATTATAAAAATGTCTCAAAGATGCACAAGCAGATGTAGCCATTAAAAATATTCATGTTCCATCCTTATGATTTTACTTTCTAATAATGAGAATGCATTTTATCAATTAGAAGATTCAATATCAAGCAATCCCAATGCAGTCCTATGACTGGTCTCCTTAGGTGATCATTATATATATATATAGAATATATATTCTTCTAACAGTTTATGCAAGAAGCTAATGATAATGCGGTCTAATGAGCTGACCAGCAATCAAATTGTAAATGCAATGTAGAGAGTCTAATAGTAATAAAGTATAATTACAGTCTATTCTCACTAGATTTATCTTGGTGGCCTGCATGCTGTAATTTGGTTAGAGTCGGGATGATTGAATGAATTTATTATGTATAATGCTGTCTAGGACCGATCTATGGGTGCAGTAACCCAAGAGATATTATAATGCAAATTCCCTCTATAGTTGTTTTTGACGAGTCATGGAGAACGAATCTAAGATTTTTAATCATGGCAAAAAGCAGCATTGGCGGGTTAGCAAATATGCAAAAAGAGTGAAATGTATAGATCAAACACATTCATTATCATAGTTCTGCAGTCATCATGTTGAGTTCAAAGAGACAAGATATTAAGGCTAAGTGCAAGTTTCAGAGTATGATTTTCTAGTGCTGAATTTGGATTTCTAGACATTAGTACTAAGTGAATTACTTCACCTATTCAGCTATGTCTTCCCTGTCTCCTAATGCCTTACTTTTCTTCCCAGTTCTTCACATGGTTATGGCAGTCCCTATAATATTTCCTTTGGTATACTTAACCTGTAATTATGCACACTGCTTTTCCAACCTATATATTTCTACCATTCTATAATCCCTTCTGCTCTTCTCTTCTAATTATCTTTTATATATTTATCATCAAGGATACCCCTACTGGAAAGGTGATGACTTTTCCTTATTTCAAAACTAATTGCACCCCTTGGTTAAGCCTAATCACTGTCAAGAAAGTTATTGACTTTTTTTGGATATCATATTTCTATCATTGTTTTTAATTCTTAGAACTAGAGTTGCTATTGAACCATCACAGCATTGGCCTATTCATATATCTTTGCCAATCGTTTGATAGAAAAGACCTGATGAATTCTACTGATTCCTATGGTTTACACTATGAGTCTCAAACTAAGACAAACATATTCTGCTGACGGGAACCACCTCTGACTTAGTTGGCGGTCTCACCCATCATGTGAAGTTCACTCTCAATCCTTGAAGGAGAGCGCAATCTTAGGAACATGCTGTCGGGTGACACAAGAGTCAAGAATGACGTGGTCAAGGAATGAATCGCCAATGGTGTTGATGTGATTTTTATGACCACACCAATCAACAGAGCAAAGTAATTTGAAGTCTACTCCATTCTTTCTTGATCAAAGAATCCCATATGCTAAGATTGTCAAAAAGTTCGTATGTTCAACTCCAAGGTTCCAAAATGCTATGGAACACCCTCAGTAGGTTCGTTGTGATTTGTTGTTTACATGAGGGGACTTACACAATTGTTCAGGATGTTTGCAGTTGACAGTAGGTTAATGATTGGAAGGGAATTTTTTATGCAAATGATTTAACGTTGAGGTGTGGATTTTCCTAAAACTAACCAGAAATAAATTGAATTGAATGGCTGCAGGGATTAGAAAATTTATGTCCTAGTCTAAATGCAAGAGGCGCAAAGCCTGACTTCAGTGAACTTCAACCGAACTTTGTCTTGCCTCACGTTGGACAGCTTCAACAAAGTTGGTGCAATCTTCAAAGGAGCAATGAAAGGTGTTCAGATCACGACTCTAGAATGCAAATACCATCAAAACGATGCATACGTACACATGAATCTCGATTGAAGTTAAGTCCAAAAAGTATTCCAGTTGACCATGCTAGGAAAACTTACCATCAGTAAGCTTGCTAGTGGTATGGATTAAACGAAGCTCACTTGAATCAAACACAACCACCCATAATTAACTACTTGCATGGAAATTACTCTAACTTATGTCCTACTTGAAGTTGAAGGGCGAAGAAACCTCACTAACTGCTCATAACAAAAGACAAATTCACCAATCAATGAAACTCTTTTATTATGATAGTCTTCATAACAATTCCTTACAAAATTCTCAAAGGGAGAACTTTCCTTCTCCTTCAAACAATGCTATGCAATGAAACTATTCTAACTCTAAACCGTCTCTCTATGCTCTATCAGAATGTCTATTCTCGAGTCTAATAATGTACAAATGAGGGGGGGACCCCTTTATATAGCTGGCCAGTCTCAATGGACGGTCCGGATCAAATTACAATGGATGGTTCAGATCGAGCCACACCAGCCCTTGACTAGATTCTGCCCTAAAAACCGCCAGAAGGTGGAGTGGTGCAATTAATGAGCACAAAGATAATAGATTCCTCCTTTGATCACTATGGCCAATTAATGCCCATTATCCTTCCAAAAGATTCTCATCCAGGACCTTGTTCCCATTGTTCTTCTCTCTGACCGCGTAAGCAACAAACCGGGCCAGCACTGCATCAACTTCCTATTCAGAGATTGCCATAGTAAGGTTGAGTTGATACTCGAGGATAGCAATCATCTGCTCTTGTTGGATACAAGACTTTCTCCAACTCTCAATGGATTCTTGCGTGCTTTGAATAATGGCTGAGAATGTGGAGATATTTTCAAAGTCCGCCTGAGCAAATACCCTCATCTCAGAGAAGAAAGGCTGCAATCTCCCTTTCAATCCATCTACTTCCACCTCCTTAGGAGTCAGTCATTTGGTGAACAATGCCTCCAGCGTATTGAGGATGCCTTCATGGATATTTCCCATAGCCTTCCTGATCTTAGCCAACTCTGTCCTTGCTGTGTCGAAGAAACCTTGGCCAGTGAATGTAGCAGAATACCAGCCTAGAAAGTCATACCTATCTCCTGCCTCAATCACCCCTTCCTCAACCAAATTCTGCTTTGGTATGCACATTAGAGCAGCCAGGCGCGGAATAGTCTTATCGTGAAATATGTGAGTGTCATTCCAAGCCTGCTCGATGTTCTCCAAACGCAAGAGGATACTGGATGCATGCTGGAAAGAGGAGACAAGATCAATCATGAATCTTTCAGCTTCAACACAAACATCGCCAATCCACTTATCTCCCTCTTGAATGGCCTTCCTCATCTCTTCGAGCCCGCTGATTGACTCCCGTGGAAGCTCAGGTGGAAGCTCCACTGTTGGGTTCTCTTGAGCACATGGACGTGCTAGATGCCGCACATACCCAACTAATGCCCTATGCTACCTTTTTAGCTTCTTGTACTTTTCTTCCTTTCGCACCAGCCTATCCTTTAGAGCTTGGAAGGAGTTTTCAACCTCAACAACTTGTGCTCCGGTGGGGCGCCCCAATTCAATTGTAGTGATTGTGTAGTTTTTAGGCAACACATCACCTAGATCACATTCGTCTCTCAGAATTGCAACATGGAGAGTGCGAGAACCAGCCTCATCTGTTTCCATCCTGGAGTATTTCTTGGCTCTCTTTCTTTTAGGTGACCCACTTATTCTATTCAGGAGCTCCATTTCTACAACTGGGTCGGTGTCGTCCTCCTGATCTCTCCTTATTGCGCTTGTGAGCCAATTTGGGACATCCCGCTGAGCGCCATAGACAATAAGGGACTGCTCCTCTGCTGCTTCAACTTCATGAATGTCCTCAGCAACATTCGGCTAAGGCTCATCCATCTCCATACGTTGGCTATCCTCAAAACCCTGAACTTTAAGCTCCATAATATCTTCATCCTCAAAGGCTGCCTCAAGTGCATGATCCGAGCGAATGTCTGTTTCAGTTTCTTCATCCTCCTCCGGCTGATTGACACTCCCTAGAGTATTGGCACTCTGACTATCAGGCTCCCTAGACAACGGCTGGTTAACTTCTTCCATTTCCTGTTCTTTAGCCACTCTAACCCTCTGATTTGCAAATATTGACACCTTTTGCACACTAGAAGAGTGAGCCAACAACTGTGTGGGCGACTCTTCCTCCGTCCTCTAAGGTTTAGGTTGAATTGGCTCCTGCTCTTGTGGTTTTGTCGGCTGGGCGATTCGCTTCCTCTTCTTTATTGACATTGGTGGCCTTCAATCGCCCATGAGATTGTATGTGGGGGCAATTGATCTTCTCTTTAGCCTGTGAACATGCCCATCCACCTAGCTCCTCGTGAAAGTTAAGACAGGCATAGACAAAGTGTTTAAGTCTCCGTCTCCGCCCAATCCGATGGTGGGATTGGTGTGTCCTTTAGCGACTCCTAGTCTGAGTGAGAAATGCTAGCATTTTCATCAACTTGATCTGGAACCTGGACAACCTCACACTCTCTGATCAACTTCAGAGGCAATCGGGAAAACATCCTCCTTTTGACTTCAATTTCATCCTCTACATTTGCCCAAAAATCCTCCACATGAGCCTTATGCCTATATTCTTCACCTTGTACAATCCCAATCTTCCTTTGAGGATCAAAGTCTTGCCGACTGGTGTGGAGAGTGAGGTGATAAAACTGCAATTCATCCTCTGCTTCCTTGGCCACTTGCAAAGAAGGCAATTCCTCAAGCGAGTTTCCCATGACAATAGGAAAGTGCAATCCTCCTTTATTCTTCTTTCTTATAATTTTGTCATAGGCTATGAGTTGCCTAGACACTTCGAGAATCACTATTCTATCTGTGGGATACCTTGGTAGTCGGTAGGCAAATGAATGGTACCTCGAAAGCCTTAAATAAGTGAACTTTGGGAATTGGATAAACCAAAACCCATACTCTTCAATCAGCCTTTGTGCTTGTTCAGATATTCTTTGCTGCATTCTTCATTGAAGTCCTTGTGATGTACATTGTGAAGGCATCGTTCACACTTTTGAAGTGAGGTGCTTGTGAGATGTAATTGCCTGCAAGCTTCATGAATTTTGAATTGACCAGAGCCACACCCAATTGGCTCCTGGTATGTCAACCCCTTATACCTCGTCATTCGAGCCAGTATATAAATGACAAATGAACTCATGTAGAACGTCTTTGTTCTTCTTAAGCTTTTGAATTGTTCATCAATGTTATCGCTGATCATCTTCGCCCAATCGACATATTCTTTTCCTTCCAACACCACGCTGATGTAGAAGAACATCCAAGGCTCAAAAGCATATGCCTGTGGGCTGCCATTCACCCGGCTGAGCATCATGATTAAATTGCAATATTCTTGTTTCAGCTCTTCTGAAATGATTTGCTTTGGCAGCTTGTCACCAAGAGGCTTTGGCTTCCTCATCCAAGTTGTGTTGATCCTTTTTGCACACCTATCAAAAGATGAGGCATACATCTTATCAGCCCTCTCCTTGGACTTGTACAACATTTTGTCCATAACTGGAATCCCAAATGCTTTGCCAATTGCCTCAGGTGTGAAATTTGCTAGTAGCTTTCCTTCTGGAGAAACAATTGTTCGGTGGTCCGAATTGTAGTAATTTGCACACTCCATAATCAACTCAGGACATCAAACTGCTGGTGGAAAACCACAGCTGCATATAACCCACTCCTCACAATGTTGTGCGAAGTCGCCGATGCAGGATAACCACCTTTCCCATATATTCTTCTTTTGAATGCCTCGAGGTTGAATGATCCGAGGTTGGTATCAGTCAAACCTCCCAGCTTTGACATAAACTTTGATTCAGGGATGAATGACTTCTTCAGTTGTTTAATAATGGCTTGCCTGGAAGCATTTTCTTTGCCAACTTCAACATTTCCAACTCTGGCTGCAGCCTTGCTAGTTTCGGCAGCATCTCCTCTTCGAATTTCAGCCATCTGCAAAACAAAAATCAAGCATTATAATTCTAACTTAAAAAATAAAATTATTGTGAGATGGCCGGCAAGTGGAGTTAGTTTCAAAAATAAAAAAATCTTCAGCATTAAAACTTCAACTCCAAACATCGAGAATTATAACACCGAAATTAAAACCTTGAGCTTTAGCAACTTGCAGCAATATTACTCTCAGCACTTCGAAAAAATCAAGCTCAACACTCTTACTTTGGAATTTTCTTCAACTTCAACACTTAGAGAAATAATTTTTTCTCAACTCAGAAATTTCTCACTCACTTAGCAATTACTTTCAGCTCTATCACAATCTCAACTCTGCAGCTCTATGAAGAAAAATGAATAACTTCAGAGTTTTTATAACTGAAAGCAAGCGCCCAGTTTAGCAGTCGCCATAAATTCACTTCCCCACTAAGAAAATTTCCAATTTAGGAGAGAATATTCCCAGTTGTCATAGAGTTGTCATAGAAATTTGCTATTATTGGAGATTCTTTCCTCGTTCGAATTTAAAATTTCCTTCCTCGACTGCAAGTCACTTTCAGTTGACTGAAGTATATATGAGAAATACATTAAAATTATTCCAGCATAAAAATTCATTTTGAACAACGGCATATTTATTATTTCAAATTTAATCTCAACGCCTTTTTTTTTCACCTGAGAAAATTTCATTGCCTTCACCAGCGCCTTAGAAAAATCCATATTTCGCTTGAAAAAATTCATCAGTTGTAAGTACCAATATTTAAAATCACCAAGCGAGATTATTTTCTTCTCAGGATATTTTCCAAAATAAATTTTCCCCTTGACAAATATCTCCTGACTTAAAAATTTCATGTGTCTAAACGA
>VDFB02256132.1:28592790-28676584 GCA_007258455.2 Sequoia sempervirens
CCTAAAACAAACAAAATCAACATGAAACTAAGAAATTTAAAACAAATAGCAAACAATACTTACCTCCTGCACCTTGTCATCATCGTGGCACCATCTTTGCAAAGAAAAAACAACTGTTGTTGATGAATTTTGTAGAATGCTTCCTCCTAGAATGCGAGCGTGAAAATGAGGGTTTTTGGCCACGGGTAGAGGAGAAAAATAGACAACAGAAAATGAATCACTTTCACTTTTAAAATGACATAACACGAGCGCATTATAACACGATCGTGTTATGTCATTTTCAATTTTTTTTTGGAATTGGCCACAAAATTGTAACCCAACTTCATGAACCCGCCCCTAATGAAATGTGGAACTCTCAATGAAGTTTATTCTTATAATTTTTTAATATAATATATATATATATATAATTTAAGAGCAATATTGAATTGGTGAAAATTTTAGGAAAAAATGACATCAAGTTGACATCACAAAAAAAACATGATTTTTTAAATTTTTCCCTATTTTTTATCCAAATAAATAAGTTCAATAACTAGTGCAAGGAAAAAGGAAATTTGATGTATATTTTCCTTGCAATAATGTTTTAAATTAAAACTTACCAAAAATTCTAGTTTTCATTTGACCTCAACTTTTGTCTAATTTTTTTGGGATGATCTTTCAATGGTCCTAGATTATGTGCATGATCTATTAATAAATGATGAAAATGTACTCTAATATTGAGTTCGAGTTGAACTCATTAGCTCATATTGACAACTAGTACATATTATATTTAAGGTAATCTTTTCATCTCGTCTTGCCTTTTAATAAGTTAGCTTTTCATTTTTTCGTGCATTTTACGTGGTGCTTCTACAAAATTCCTAATTTTCCTCTATTTGAAGTGTATGTCATGATGGGTGGTGATCTTGTCCAAGAGGATCCCACCTCTTGCAAGGTTTCAAAGAATTATAAGGATGTCTAGACTATCCTTCAATAGGGAAATTTGGCTAGTTATGTCGAAGGTATGGTGGGGCATGATCCTTACATTTCCATGGAATTTGTCAAGTCGTGAAAAGATGACAATTTAATTGTTGGGGACTAATATTTCTTTATTAATATGGATTTTATTACAGAGGTAACCATCCTCTCATTAGAAGGGATCTATCTCCATGGGAAGCTGAAAGGCCATTATCAAAATGAGATGGAAAAATTTTTGAAGAAAGGGTAAAAGATCAATAGCCTACAAAATAGGCTCAACGGAGTGACCTCTCGAGTGTCTAGAGTAGAATGGGGGAAGTTCTAATGTGTTATATTACTTTGGAAGGTAGGTTTAAGCACTTCCATACCCACCTATTTCCCATGCTTAATCACTTTTGTTACAATGTTAAAATGAACTTTGCATTCTAGTTTATGTCCTCCCTTCAATATTCTATTAAGGCCATTTAGGATAAAGGGAATAGCTTAACCCTCCACCAAGGGTTGATTTATATATTGTTCCATTTTAAGGCAACCCTTTCCCCTTCCCTAGCCTCTACTAAGAAAAAATCTCTCATGGTTAGAGATTTTGTTAAACCCTTGGATGGCCCCCCTCTACTCCTATCCCAGACTTGACATTGTCCTCAAATTCTCAAAGGGTTAGTAGGGCTAAAGGTAAATACCCTTCCTCTAAGGTCCCCACCCTAGGTTCTAATAAAAGTGTTTCATTTTATAACCCCTCTCAAATATCCATTTCTGATAATTTTGATGGTGAATCTTGGAACCCTACCCCAAAAGTTTCCCCCACAGGCTCCCCTATCCATGAAGACTTCTTTGAAGCCTCCAAGTTCCCCTATCCACTAACCGTTCTATCCCTCTAGATTCCCCTACCACTTGTGTTAATTTGGACAATGCCCCTAAAAATCCCTAATTAGATGATGTTGTTGGTGCCAGTTGTACCCCCTTAAAACTTAAAGTTAATGACCCGAGCGAGACTGTGAATGTTTAGAAGGATATTCCGAAATAGTTGCTCGCCTAACTTATCATGGCCAAAGACAAAATTCAACATCCAGAAGAGAAGGTTCTTAATCAAAAGGAGACATGGCCAGGTGAGGTTGATGATGAGGGTCATTGGGCCCTTTTGTATTCCCTTTCCAAGTCTTTTGATAGGTGGGCCAATTAGTAAAATGAAGTTGATGAGCTTAGGGTTACGATTGGTATAATTGTGGAAGAGAGGGAGAAGCTACAGGAGGAGGTGGCTACCATGTGTATCAATCAGAAAAAGACCCTCAAGTGTTTGTAGGAAATTTTTGACTACAATAAGGAAACGATGAAGAACATTGGAATTACCATCTAGGTATTGCACCAGGAGCTCCACAATAGCCATGGAAAAAGGGTGGGTGATGAATGTTAGGATCAAGTGAACTCAAAGAAGAAGGGAAAGAAAGGTGGTTGTTCTACTTTTCCAAATACTCAGGAGGACCAACATACATAAAAGAAGCCCCTATCCTTTGAATAAAAACTACATTTTTTGGAAAATGAATGGAAGGCCATTAATGGCCTTAAGTGGTTAGGCAACCGGTAGATGGTTTGCTACTAACAACCAGTAGTTGGTTCGCACCCCAGCTAGTCCTCCCTTATGTTTTGATTTTTTTATTTTGTTAGTATTTGTGTAGCTGCTTTTCTTTTGTTTTTCGGGTGACTCATGTCTCATGAGCTCCCTTGTTTGGCCTCCATGATCATTTTGTAAAAGGGTATAGGCCCTTCTCAACTTTAATCTAATCAAAAAATTTATCTTTCTTTTTTTATCATTTTCAAAAATAGTTATATCCTTTTGTAGAGGATTCTCTCCTTTAGTGAATCATATATTTTCAAATATTTAAATATGTTTTATTATTTTTTTTAACTTTCTAATCAAACTCATTTTTTATTATATAACATCCTACTTACAATATTTAAAAAAACACATTAAAACTAATCAAAATATCAAATATATATATATATATGGATTGTCAACTCTAAGCTCTACAAAAGGGTATTTTTAGTTTTTTCAAAAATTCCATTTTGATCAAGAAGAAATATTTAGTTCAAGTGGAAATTTTAGAAAAATATGAAAAAGGATGAGGTGACTGCCAAGAAAGATGCCACATAGATGGTTTTGGCTAAAAAAAAAACAAAAAGGTTTTGACCGAAACCTTACATTTAAATTGAAACACATTTGAAATTTAGAAAAGGAAAATTTTGATTTTATAGTTTCCAGTGAAAGTGTTTCACTCTAAACTATATGTGCCACATATAGGCCATGTGGTTTCAACTGAAACTATTTCACTCAAACCTATTTAGGGAAAAACCATTTGTTCTCATAACTATTTAGTTGTCCAAAAGTGTGACACATGTTTGTGCTTTTAGCCTCCTATAAAAGTAATGATGTAATTGCTTCATCCATCTTGAGATTAGAGGAAGTGCTCACAATGGTTTTCATAAGGTGATCCCTTGAGTTTGGAAAATAATAAACAGGTGTCATGCAACAATCCTCCTCCATTTTGACTCCAAAAAAGTATAATTGATTTAAAATCATATTGAACATGCCCATGGATATTGTACGTGTTCATGATATTGACTACAAAACCACTATCTTCCATCCTAAGGGTATACAACTTGTTTCTCAAGAAAATTTTATTTACGAAGGCTTTAGCTTGATAAATTTCTACCAAATTATTCCAAAGGGCTTATGCAGTGGATTATTCATGTACATTTAACAACACTAAATTCATCAAATATATTGTAACAATACCCTTCACTTTTCTATCCAATACATCCTAGTCTTCTTATTTCATTATTGTAGGTTTGAAATTGGATAATGCATCCCATATATCTCTATATATAATCATATCCTCCATCTCTAGATTCTACAACTCAAATTTAGCGCTCATAAAACTCTCTATCTCTATCTTTGATGTTCTTGACATTTTTCTTGCAACAAGATTTTCTCATGTGTAAGCGAGCCCACTCAATCCAAGGTTCCTACAAAAAATATTATCCCTTAAACATAGGATTTGAGGAAATTAGGCTCTAATACCAAATGGAAGGAAATAATGGTGACAAAATAATGCCTACACTAACTTATAAGGTCTAGATATGTTTAAAAAAAAGATCTTATAGTTACACAAGAATACACAAAAAATTATACCACAAAAAGATGATTTATGTGGTGAAAAACCTTTCAAGAGAAAATTCAAACACTTAAAGTAAAATCAAAAGTATAATTTAGCAACTAAGAGGTTACAGTATAAATATTAGGCCATGCCTTTACAAGAATATCATAACATTCAATTTCTATAGTAATTTTGGTAGCATATATGTACCTACAAGTCAATCATACACCCATACAATACTCCATCCTCAAGCACCAAAAAATAGGAAATTTTGAAACTAGAAAAGACAAGTGGTTAACTAAAAATATGACTAAAAAAATGATACTAAAATGGTACTATAATTGGCCCAAATTTCAATGCCCAAGTTGGTCATGACTAGTCATCTCTACTAGAAATTTATGATGCTCTTCCAACTATCGTAAATTACCATAATGTCTATAATAATTGATTCATATATTTGGGTGCTCCACTTTGGTTCAAAACTATTCAAATATGCCTTATGACCTTTCATAATGTTACTCAAGATTCTTATGTAACTCCCCTATAATTTTTCTCTTATGCATTGTGATAACCTATCTTAATTAATTCACATCTTACAATTCCATAATGAAATGAGATTCTCTTACAACCTCTTATACACCTTTCAAAGTATCTAACACATGGAAATTAGTTCCACTATAAAGTAGGATGCCTCATTTTCAAATATTAGGTCAAAATAATAATTAGATACAAATAATTAATTAATTAACACATTATGATGCAAGGTTGAGACACCTTTCACAACAAGATAAGATCATGTAGCTTCCATGGATATCTAGATTAGATAGTTCATATCTCCATATTCTATTTAGCATTAAAATATAATTTGAACTCTATGATATTATAGAGATCTCTATAAACTATGTGGTTTTATATCTAGACCCCACATTAAAATGCGCATATCAAGGAACTCCAAAACACTATTATTTATGTCAGGCAACATATTAGAGTATTATTAGTATTTATAATATCTAGTAAGGTATTACAACTAACATAGTATACTCATTCTTGAACAATGAAATAGCATGAGAAGAAGTGTTGAGATGAATTATTAATAGTTGCCATGTCCTAGAGATTGGAATTATAATCCATCAAATAAAATACCATTGAATATTGCCTCATTTTGAGTTATTTGCCTCTTTGTCTTCAAGAATGAAAACAAGGAGAAACTCCTTTTCACAATCATTTTACTACAAGAGACTATTAGAATAGGAAAAAATAAAGGCAAAAAAGAGATATGTTCCAAAAGGAAGATGCATAAAAGTATACAACCAAAAGTTACAAAAGCTTTGATTTAACACTTGCAATGCAAAAGGCTTGACATTAATATATATACAATTTAATGGATCTCCATCTACTTTAAGGAAATCCATAAACCCTCTAGTATAATATCACAACATTAATATAAGTAATTTCTAGTTTTATACATCTCTATATTTTTTTATGTTTAAATTCTAACAATAATGCATAATTAATTATATTTTTCTTTGATTTAACATTATTGTTTTATAACATTCTATTTCTATCAAGTATTATAATATTATTATATTCTAAGTATAAATTTTAATGGATCTAAGTGGTGAAACTATTTATGAGATTCCACATGGAGAAGGGAAATTTAAAAATCTTTAAATAGCTATTAAAAGATTAAAAATATATACATAATTTTGCACCTCTTATAAGTTGTATGTCTAGTGTTATGTGGGATTAATGTCTTTAATGGTGATAGGGATAAGATAAAAACATATGTGAATTTGTGATTAATAACCATTAATAATATTTAACAATACTTACTAGATTATCTCCAATCTTCACTATTTAATAAAAATTCAAATTTGCATGTTTTGGCACACACAAACTACATAGGACATTGCATTATTCTTCACAATTCTATAATAATATTGGTGGCCTACCAAAACATTGAAGTGGTCAAAAGAATCAAATTATTACTTATATATTTTATTTAACTATCAAGATTTAATCTCTAGCTAGCATTCACAATGTTTGAATCAACTCTATCTTTGACTAGCTTTAACCCCAATAGAAACAAGAACAATTAGTTATTCATTATTTTTTAGAGTCAACAAAGTATGAATCATTTAGAATGTTTTGGGAGTCCTGTTTTGAGTTTATCAATGCATTCATATCACAAAACTTCATTTCCCAAATATTATTTATATTAGAAATAAAACCATTGTTACAAAAATTGCTCTAGAGAATAGTTACAAAGAAAAATACAAATGGAGTGTTATGTCATATTGTGTGTTAAAATAAAAATATACAATAATTCCTTCAAATGACAAATCTAGGTCAAAGTTATCAAAGTTAAAGGTAAGACTTACGTTAATTTTGTGTGCAAGAGAAATAGTATGGGCATTGTGTGAGTGGGACTAAATTTTTTTAATGATTTTAAATTCCATACAACTTGTACAATGGTTGGACATTCAAAAAATAAACCAAATATCTCTTGGAGCATTTAAAACAATCATGTCACTTCCAAATTCATATTGTTTCATGTTTAGTTTATGCTAACACACTTTAAAAATATTGTTGTGAACTATCCAAGCACATTATGAGAAGCAATCCCAATCTTGAAATAGTCAAACACTACTCCCATTACCATAACCGCAATATTAGAAAAATAAAATTCAAAGGTGACAAAAAATAACATTAAGTCATAAAACATAAGCACTCGTAATATTAAAATGAAATTGTAAGTGTATCTGCAAAATAGGCTTTTTTTTGTTTTCTACCCACTTATGATAATCATTAACCAAATAGTCAAGCTAATTCATCTACTATCATGTATTCCTGTAACAGAAAAACTATGATGAATGCCACAATCATTCTTATTGATTGCATATACCAATTGCATTGTAATCACTATCAAGACCAAGAAAATTGTTAATTAGATGTTACATATGAGAACCAAAGGAGATTAAATGTATTTGATGTAAGTGCATATATAGAACCAACTCACACCTCTTATTCCCAATGGTAAGAGTTACTTTTAAGAAAGAGAATGTAATGTAAGTTGAAGAAATTTTTTAACCTAAGCTAAGGAAATATGAAATGTGAGTTCAAAGAAGGTGAATTTTGTGTTTGAGGTTATTTCGAGAAAAATATTTCTTTGGAGTGTATAAATATTAAAATCAAAGTGCTTCATTTTTTACTATAAGATACACTTAGAAAATTAGATTATGGAATTGATAGTAACAAAAAAAGTTTTAAAAAAATCACCACAAAATTTTTGTGTGTGTATATATGTGTGTAACTTATTAGCAAAACCAATTTTTTTGACTTTGTTCCACCTATCTTTATACAACTAAAATTTTAGAATTATGAAAAAAATTATATAATATAATCTATAACTAAATTTTAAAAATTAAAGAAGTCAAAATCATGCTTTATAGATAATATAGTCTTTATTACAAACATTGGATACTATTTTTATCTTACAGAAATAAATTTTTCACAGTCTATGATATTAGTTTGAAATGTCTTTGGATTTGACTCTGAATTTTTATCAAGATTTCAGATCATTTTTCACTTCTCCTACTATCTACATATCTTAATGACGGATCATAAAATGTAATTCAATTTCTGATAAAAAAATTCACACAATCAAATTCAAAAACATTTCAAACTGCCATCTTTTCCTTACCAAATTGATATTTAAACATTTTAGAAAAAATCACACATTTTCACGAGTTCTCAAGCAAAATTTACATTGCAACCTGAAATTGTAGTTATCCCTCTTTCGTAGCGCATTTAGTGTTCGAATCCCATCGAATAAAGAATGAACAGATAACATTAAATAGCGGGGGACAAACTCATCCATTTTTGGCTGCTAAATAATATACAACATAAAAGTAATGCCAAACTTAAAAAACTCTAGCTAGTTTGTCTCTACTGACAATTAGTCTGAATTCATTAATGTCGTCACAAGTGTTGTACATATTTTGTGCGGCACAGAGTAGTGGCAGTGGATGTCCTTATCAAAGTGGAAACGCAGAAGCCATGGAGGAGCTCCTCCTTTTCTTTACGTATAAAACATTTATAGCTTTCAAGTCAGAGCTGTGAGTGTTGGTACGCCCTTGTGCCATGTTTCCCACTGAGCTCACATGGCTGACATGTTTTCTCAAAGCTTGCAGAAGTGGACAACTGGAAAAGAGAGTAGAGTAAGCTTCAAGATCACCATACACTGTTCGTGGCTAGGCAGATTTCATGGTACATGGCATTTGTCACCAGCGCAGAACCATGGAATTTGCTCACTTCTGCTTAACATGGACCTTAACATGATCCTTTGTCTGTCATTTAACAATGCCCAAGTTTCTTGCCATATATCTTTATAACTCAGTTATCTTTAATAAACACATTGGCATTATCAGCTTAATATGCATGTCTAAAGAACACGGAAGGAAATATAACAGCTAATTTGGATTAGCTAGCCCCTCAAAACTCAAAATAAAGCAGTTACTTTGCATTTGTTCATATCCTCATAGAAACCTGCAGATGCTAAAAATATCATTCAACTACAAAAAGGCAAAACCAATGATGGTTAAATTGAGTTTTCTTTTTCAACTTAGAGGTAAAGCCAACTTCTTGAAGAATAAAACAAACCTTAATCTTTGCAAGCATGACTTTAAACCGATCAAAGTCATTTAATGCAGCTCTTCGCTTTTGCACAATTAGTTTCCTTCCCCATGAACTATTCTCCCATTGCTTATGAATGTCAGTTAAATAATAACAATGGATAGTCACTATGTATCTGCTAACATCCATGGCAACCTCCATATACTTCGCTTAAATTTCTATACCTGCTTTCTTCATAGCCTCAATCAACACTTTCTTTTTTGGTATCTTAGGGATGTCAATTTATATATATATATATATAATCTTATATAGATATCTGATATAAATATATATTTATATAAGACTATACATATGTAATCTGATATATATATATATATATATATATATATATATGATATTATGTGTATAATCTAATATACATTATATATAATATATCAGATTATATATATGTATGAGTATATATGTATAATCTTATATGGATAATAGAGGTGAAAATGAGGAAGAAAAACCACAGGAGATGATGAGTTTAGGGCTTAAAGATGCTCGGAAACCTGCGGTTAGATAAACCCATACGCGTAGTTTGTTGAAGGCATATGTGGCATGCGGTTAACATGGTAATGTGGTTGGGTTGAGATTAAAGCGCCCACCTCCTAGCAGACCCACATCTAAAAATGAGCGGGCCTACATGCAAACACAAATTGAAATAGGTTTATTGATAATTAGAAATAGGTTTTTTTCATTCAAGGCACCATTGAAATTAGACATAAATGGCCACTGCAGTATGAAATGACCGATTGTTTCGCAAGAAAATTTAAATTTGAAAGTCAATCACCACAATTCAATGCATTCAATATACATGTTTGAATGATTTTATAAAAGGGAATTTCTAGTGTCATTTTCATTACGAATTCTCCTATGCTTTCACTGCATATCCTTTGCAAAATTTAGTTCGGTACATATAATAAAACAAAAAAAATATTATAATTCATATATATGACTGAATTTATGCAAGCCACCTATTTTTTCAATTAAACCAAATATAAAATTGATTTCCTAAAAGCCACGATAGAACTTAAGCATAAATGGCCATTGCAAAATGAAATGGCATATTGTTTCCCACGAAGATTCAATTTGCACATTCAAATGATTTTATAAGAGGGAATTTCCAGGGTCATTCCCTAAATATCCTCTGCAAAATTCAGAGCTTACTAAGGTAACATATGCACATTCCTCTTAAAAGAAGCTTATTCATGTTGGTACACCTAGAATAACTAAATTTTTGTTTTTATTTATCAGTATACTGGATTTACATTTATGTTGTTTGTTTCATTTTTCAATATACTCTTTTATATTTATGTACAAGCAGTGTTTGCATTATTTTGAGGCATACAAATTATTCAATTTTTAGTTAGTTGTTCAAATAAGCATTATCCATTATTTAATCATATCACATCATACAATGATATGGGTTAATCTATTTTCTTCCATTTATTTTATGTGTTTCAGTAATCAGATTACATATATGTATATACATATGTATGTATGAATGTATATGTATATGTATATACAAATACATATACACATGCATACACATGTATATGCATACGTATGTATGAATGCACATCTATATGTATATGTATATGTATATACATAGACATGTATATTTATATACATATACATATATTTATTGATAGTTGTGACATGAAGTTGTTTGAGGGTGTGTATTCTAGTGCACATGTTAAATATACTTTACTAAAGGTTTGAGAAGCGTGTAGAAAGATTTTGAAGAATACGCTTGTTCTCAAATCTTCTATAAAGTACATTTAATGTGACCTGCAATATGCACCCTCAAACAGCTTCGTGCCACAACTATCAATAAATATATGTATATGCATATACATATACATGTATATATATGTCTTTTCTATTGCACTGCCATGTAGGATGCCATGATATGCAATATACATTGTATCTTTCAGCTTCATACTAAGGATCAAAACATTATGGATTATAATGCTCCAATCAAAACTCTTATTGTTGTGCATGCAATATTGTAAGGATGATTTGATGTGGGAATGTTACAAGTACGAGTACTACCCTCATTTATTGCAATTATTTTGTAGGAAAGCAGGAGCGTCGAGAGGTGAACCAAGTATGTGGATTATCAACATACCAACGAAGTTGCGTTTGTTAACACAATAAACTCTATAGGGACATTTTTCTCTGAATGCTTTATGATATGTTTATATTTTATGTTATATTGTGTTCATAAATATTTTGTTCTTACAAATGCTTATTTGATTGTAGGAATATATGTAACTACATTGGTCTCTTAATGGTAGGCATGCGAGGACTTGTCTGCAATCAACATAAGACATTAAGTTTTAATGACAAGTAAAGTCTTTGACTTTACTTTGGAAATGACCTAGTAATATTGAAAAATATGTGTTCTTATATATATGGCTGAAAAATAGATGAATTGAGTAATAATATAGAATAATTATGAGATTAGTTAGTATTAGATTAATTATATATATGTATGTATATACATATATAAATTGATAGGTATATATGTACATACATATATATTGTTATGCATATATGTATGTATATATATAGTTATATATATATGTGTGTCTATATATATAATTATATAATTAATCTGATAATTAATATGTAGTTTTGTTAAATTTTGATAGTGATAATTAATAAGAATATATCATTGTTTGTAAATACATATATACAATCTGATAAGAACATATCATTGTCTGCAAAGAATATATCATTGTCTACTAGAAGGTGGTCCCTTTAATCTCAACCCGATCACATTACCTTGTTAACCATGTGCCCCATATGCCTTCATCAAACCACATGTATGGGTTTACCTACCCATAGTTTGTTGGGCATCTTTAAGCCCTGAACTCATCATCTCCTGCAGATTTCTTGTTAGATTACTATTTGTAGACAATGATATATTCTTATCAGATTGTATATACATACAATCTGATAATAATATATCATTGTCTACAAATATATATATATACAATATGAAAATAACATATCATTGTCTACAAATTGTGTTTGCAATCAAAGTTTTTTTGTTTTTTTATTGGCAAACACTGAAACATAGTGTAATTAGTGATACCACAAAAAATACAAAGTTGAAACCCTCATCAAACATATAAGAGATACAAATTTGAGCTTCCAATAAATAACAACATTAAGACATTTTATAATCATATCATGGTTATATTTTTAATCAAACTGCAATAATTGATTGGGTGGTGCGACAGAAAAACATGGTTGAAACATACTTGAAACATATCAAAATATTACTGAAAGCTTGTATTCAAATTCTTCTCACCTTAAACATATGTGAAGTTCCAAACATAATAACAACAACATTATAACATCTTATAATCATATCACAGTTATAACTTGAAGCAGATAAACAAATCTGATATGCAAAGCAGATCACCAAAATATATTGTTACATCGATCCAAAAAAAAAATTCAATACAAACATAATCAGTTCGCCATATTGCTAGGCAAAGGAGGTGACATGAGATATCCGCCAATAGCTAATTATGGTCCATGTGTAGGAGATGATACTTGGTTAATAGAGGTTTGAAGGCATGTTGCTATTTGAGCAAGTAATGTCTGGCTTGCATCTACAGTTAGTCCCATTTGTTGTAAGCCACTCCCAACTTGCATATTGTTGATAGTTGTAAAGGTTGGTGACAATATGTTCATCATATCAAGCAGGATAGGGTGTTGGGGGGTATAGGATTCCCCACTGTAGACTTACATTTTATCCTCTCTGCTTGTTTAGCTTCCTTTTGTAGACGTTCAACCTTCTCTTGCTCCTATCTAATTGCCTTCTCCCACATTCTAATCATCTTCTCCTCATCTTCTATCACTTTCCTTGCTTTCTTCTCAGCCCTCATTGCTTCCTTTTGAATTGATTCCACTTCATGTTTTGCCTTTCTCTGCAACATCTACTCCTTCTTATGTTGCTACAACTCCTCTTTCCTTTTCTTCTCTACCTCTTGTTCATTGTACATTTCGATGAAGGTGTCGAATGTTAGTACTTGGGACTTCCTACTAAGGCGAAGCACTCCCGAATGACCTCCCCATGATGTTCCTTGCACCTTCTACACTGGAAGTTTCAGGAATTTGTTGTTTAGTCTTGTTGTTTGTTGTCCATCATGTGGGGTGCATGGCACAAACTCAACTTCTTCCTCACTAATTGCATGTTGTCATCTTCACTTTGACCATCAGTATGCTCTTCCCAATTCCTTGTAATAGTGAAGTAATGTATTACTTCAGCTGGATCAACATGTGGTGGGGATTGCATAGAAATGTTGACTTCTTCCTTAGTCGAATTTAATTGAACTCCAAGGTTTGTGGCTACTTCATGCATCCATTTTAGTTGGCTTACTTGAGATGGTAAACTTAGGCCTGCTGATGTACTTGCTATATCTTCATTTTAGGGTGCAATAACTGGTTGGACTTCCAGTTGGAAATCTACAAAAAATTGGTTGGATTTCTAGTTGAATGTGTGTTGTAGTTTCAACACCCTCATTGCATTCTACTACAACATCACTTGCCACATCCCTTGCCTTGTATTCCCGCACACAATCATCTATTTGATCCTCATTGTAACTAAGTAGACACAAGCATTCCTTTGCTGCCATAGCATCATCTTCATCTTCCATCGTGACCACACCATCTTTTTTTCTAGGAGTTGGAACACCATCTTCAACAACATAGCCCTCACTTGGCCCCATGTCCCTATCAAGGGTTGACTGATTAAGTGGCCAAATTCTTGTTTTATGGAACCCACTAACAATTTTGCTTAGTTTCAACGCTTTTTTGAAATTTTGGCTTGCAAGGGTTGTCAACTCTTCATGTACGATATCAATATGTGGGTTGTTTTCTTTCCATATGGTTCTTTGCTCTCTAAAATATGCCTTGAATGGAGCAAAAATGTTGACATCCAATGGTTGCAGTTTGTGATTGGTATGAGCAAGCAACATTAGCAGGTCTATTCCTAATTTTATTGCTTCTTCTATGGTCTTGAAAGCCACATGGCTGCCATGACTGTCAAAGATGAGAATGGCCCTATTTTTCAATGAAACCCCACCAAGGATATTAGCTACAAAATGGTCTAACCATTTGAAAAATAGTTCCTTTGTCATCCAATCATGTTCTTGGACTGCCATCAATGTCCCTATCTCGCAATTTATGATATAGTTTTGCATGTGCCTCTTTGATTTCAATAGGTAGAACCCAGGAATACTTAACCCAGACACACTTGCACAAGCTAAAACTGTGATCCACTGTCTACTTTTTTATTCCAAATGTGGTACACATTTTGCACCCAATTTGGCAATAACTCTCATGCCATAGTTCCTACTAGCCTGAATACCAATCTCATCATAGTTCCATATTCGGCTTGCTCCATAGTGGTTAAGGTTGATCATATTCTTGAAGTTGTCATAGAATGCTTGCACGATAAAAGGATGAACCATAATCGCTTTGTCACTGTCCACTCCTTCAATCATTTTGATTGTCAAATATGGGTGCCTTCTTTGAAATCCTACCCACCATGACCTCTCAGGGACCCCATTTATGAAAGGATTGGGCCAACTTGCAGTTATTTGGGAAACTGTGGCTTGTAGCTAATTTACTTGCAATTCATGGCCCAATTCTGCCATGTCCTTGCACCATTGGACAACTTCAGTCTCCTCCTCCTCAGATAAAATGGTACGTGGACCCCTCCTCTTGGTGGTGGTAACTCCTAACATCCACACCCTCAAACTGCTAGGTGGCATACCCCACTTGATTGCTGTTGCCCCGATTGGCATGTTGTCTTCTTCGACACTTTTAATTGCTCCTTCTATATCAACATATGTCCACTACCTAATGGGTATAGGTGAGGGCAGTTGCATAGTAGGTTGAACATCTAGCTGAACAGGAGGTTCGGCTTTTGTTGTGTTGGTGGCTTCATCCGTAGAGTCAGGAACATCTTGTTGGTTGGGAATTGCATGTACTTCCTAAACAGACTTTGTTTCAACGAAGTGCACCCCATGAGTGACTCTAATGGCATGTTGTCCTCTTCCTACAACCCTTTTTGGTCTTCTAGTAGGTGCCATGATTTTCCACTTAACCTGCATGACCAGTAAAAATTGTATGACTTGTTAGTGCAGAAAAGAATATATCATTCACAACAACACAACAGGCAATTAGCCCCGACTTTGGCACCAGATTTTAGTGTATTTTGAGCCATCAATTGAACAATTTGGTTGGTGCTAAACTCAGCACAAATAGGCATGGTCAACTTGGCACCAAATTTTGTATCGACTTTTCCGCCGGGAAATTGTAGTGTCTCCGAAAGTGCCTAAAATAGCGCCAAAAAGTGACATCAGAAATTGTGCCAAAATTGGCACCCAATTCGGCTTCCAATTTTGCTTCCATGTCTACTCCCATTTTTACTTCTGATTTTGCTTCTAGGTTTGCTTCCAATTTGACGTCCAGTTTTGCTTCCAATTTTGCCTCTATGTTTGCTTCTAATTTTGCTTCCGGTTTTCCTTCCAGTTTTGCTTTTGGTTTTGCTTCTAGTTTTCCTTCCAGTTTTGCTTCTGATTTTGCTTCCAGTTTTGCTTCTAGTTTTGTTTCCAAGTTTGCTTTGGGTTTTGCTTCTAGTTTTTCTTTAGGTTTTGCTTCTGGTTTTGCTTCCAAGTTTGCTTCCGATTTTGCTTCCAATTTTGTTTCTAATTTTGCTTCCAGTTTTGCTTCCGATTTTGCTTCCAAGTTTTTTTCTAGTTTTGCTTCCAGTTTTTCTTCCAGGTTTGCTTCCAGTATTGCTTCCAGTTTTGCTTCCAATTTTGCTTCTAGTTTTGCTTCCACATTTGCTTCCAGTTTTGCTTCTAGGTTTGCTTTTGGTTTTGCTTCCAAGATTGCCTCTGGTTTGCTTCTAGTTTGCTTCTAGTTTGGCTTCCATTGTTGCTTCTAAAAATGCTTCTTGTTTTGCTTCCATTTATTAATTTAATATGTTTTATTTCAATTTAATTAGTTAAATATATTGTGCCTCTTAACTAACTCATATGATTATAGAGTAAGTAATTTAATTATTTAACTCATATGATTAAAATAATAATATAGTGTTGTGGCTGTGATCATCATGTATTATTAAAAACAAATTGAGTCAAATATCTATAATTTAATTGAATTTGACAACATCCACCCTAAGCAGTAAATTAAAATCATCATACTTAATAAATATCCATCCAAAAATCATCGACCATTTTTAATATATATAAATTGAAAATTCAATATTGATAAGATCATCATCATATATAAATAAAACAAATGAAAGTCAAATATGCTAGTACATCAAAAACATGTCAAAAAGATAGTACAACTCAATAATATATTATGTAGAACGTGAAAATGGTACATATAGTAGTAACCATGAAAGGTCATCAGCAACGATATATCCTTAATGATCCATGATGTAGTCTGCTATGATCATGAAATGTCCTTTGGTTATTATCACCAAGCTGTCTCATCACATCACATCACCATTGAATACCATCATCATCATCATCGCCCATTAGGTAAATTAGGTCATTGTAGGTAAATTAAATTAGGTCACATCATCATCATCATTGTCGTGACCTGATGTCTTCCTTATCTCATTCGGCATCATCCCTCTACCATGTAGTCTATACGAGGAAGAACCAATATTTTTTGGATCTATATATCATGTTGAGGATCATCTTGATCTTCTAGAAGACCCGTGTTTTGCAAAAACAAAAATTAAAATGAAAAGTTATTATTTATTTCATGCAATAATTTATTTTTTTGTTATATATCTAATATTACAACATATGAGACAAAACCATAATCATATTACATCATATCAAAGTGCACATACCATAATAAAATTTCAAATAAGTTACAACTAATATTGGTGAGTCAAGAGAAACTTCATCTTTCAAAAACAAAGCCAATTAGGCTGGCAGACTTGTGGATTAGGTCAACATTTCTAGTGGAAGGGGAAGAAAGATGACTGAAAATCTAGAGGCCCACCATAATGGAATTCAATAATATTCAACCATGAGAGCAGAAGAGAGAGCTAATATCATGTATCGAAACATTAAGCATGCATTCTTCTAGCCAGTGGAGAAGGAGATGATTACTTTGCTTCATTTTCATTTGCATAACCATATCACGGCGTGGGAACCAAGAAGACCAAGGATGTCCAATTTTATGTCAAGGTAATGGATGTGGTCCAAACTTTAGGAGGGGCAAGAAGGTCAATGTATGATCCTAATGAAATTGAGGAAGAACAACAAGAGAGGGATAGGAAAAATAAAATCAATATAGAGTTTCAAGGATTTGTTAAGTAAGAGGGCTATCGGAGCAACCTCTTCTAAAATATTTTGAAATAGAGTTTGATATACCATTTAGAGAGCTTGGTTTTCATGGAGTTCCTTTCAAATCCTCTACTTTTATTGTTCCTACGATAAAATATTTGGTAGAGTTCATGGAATTACCTTTCTTAGTAATCCCTATTAGTGAGATTGAGATTGTTAACCTTGAGAGAGTAGGACTTGGGAAAAAGGAATTTGATATAGCTATTGTTTTCAAAGACTTCAAGCTGATGTACTCCGTATTGATGCCATTCCTCAATCTTCACTTGATGGCATCAAGGAATGGCTGAACTCCATGGATATAAAGTATTATGAAAGCAGAATGAACTTGAACTAGCAGCCAATTTTGAAGAGTATTACTGATGATCCAGATAAATTTATTGAAGATGGTGGTTGGAAATTTTTGAATATGGAAGCTAGTGATTTTGATTCTAATAATTCAAAAGAGCCAAATCAAGGATATGAACCCTCTGATGTAGAAGAGGAATTAGAATCAGATTTCATGTAGCCACTATCAAGAGTGTTACAAGCCAACAAGATGGAGGGAATTCTTATATAAGGATAATTTTCAATGTTGCAGGTATTGCCTTTAATGCCAACTACAATGGCAACATTGAAATTCCCTAGTAGTATTTATGTTAAGGAAATTTCCTTTAGATGCAAGGATTCAAAGCACATCAACCATGTGGTACAAATGATTAAATCCTAGAGACAATCTGTAGCAATGAAAGAGTCTGAAAAGGAAGAGAGAGCTACACTGGTGACTCAGGAGAAACTTCAGCTTTCAAAAACAAAGCCAATGAGGCTGGCAGACGTGTGGATCAGGCCAACATTTGGTGGAAGAGGACAAAAGATGACTGGAACTCTAGAGGCCCACCATAATGGATTTCGGTATTTAGCCATGAGAGCAGAAGAGAGAGCTGATATCATGTATCAAAACATTAAGCATGCATTCTTCCAGCCAATGGAGAAGGAGATGATTACTTTGCTTCATTTTCATTTGCATAATCATATCATGGCATGGGAACCAAGAAGACCAAGGATGCCTAGTTTTATGTGGAGGTAATGGATGTGGTCCAAAATTTAGGATGGACAAGAAGTTAAATGTATGATCCTAATGAAATTGAGGAAGAAAAGCAAGAGAGGGACAGGAAAAATAAAATCAATAGAGTTTCAAGGATTTGTCAAAGTGAGTAAGAGAGCTATGGGAGTAGCCTCATCTAAAATATTTTGAACTAGAGTTTCATATACCATTTAGAGAGCTTGGTTTTCATGGAGTTCCTTTCAAATCCTCTACTTTTATTGTCCCTATGATAAACTGTTTGACAGAGTTGGTGAAATTACCTTTCTTAGTAATTGCTATTAGTGAGATTGAGATTGTTAGCCTTGAGAGAGTATGACTTGGGAAAAAGGAATTTGATATGGCTATTATTTTCAAAGACTTCAAGCGGGATGTACTCCACATTGACGCCATTCTTCAATCTTCACTTGATGGCATCAAGGAATGGCTAAACTCCATGGATACAAAGTATTATGAAAGAAAAATGAACTTGAACTGGTGGCCAATTTTGAAGTATTATTGATGATCTAGATAATTTTTTTGAAGATGTGGTTGGTAAATTTTTAATATGCAAGCTAGTGATTTTGATTATGATAATTCAAAAGAGTCAGATCAAGAATATGAACCCTCTGATGTAGAAGATGAATCAGAATCAGATTACATGTAGCCACCATCAAGAGTGTTACAAGCCAACAAGATGGAGGTAATTATTATATAAGGACAATTTTCAAAGTTGCAGGTACCAGCTTTAATGCCAACTACAATGGCAACATTGAAATTCCCTAGCAGTATTTATGTTAAGGAAATTTCCTTTAGATGTAGGGATTTAAAGCACATCAACCATGTGGTACAAATGATTAAATCCCAGAGACGATCTGTAACAATGAAAGAGTCTGAAAAGGCAGAGAGAGCTACATTGGTGACTTAGGAGAAACTTCAGTTTTCAAAAGCAAAGCCAATTAGGCTGGCAGACGTGTGGATCAGGCCAGCATTTGGTGGAAGAGGAAGAAAGATGACTGGAACTCTGAAGGCCCACCATATTGGATTTAGGTAGTCAACCATGAGAGCAGAAGAGAGAGTTGATATCATGTATCAAAACATTAAGCATGCATTCTTCCAGCTAGCGGAGAAGGAGATGATTACTTTGCTTCATTTTCATTTGCATAACCTTATCATGGCATGGGAACCAAGCAGACCAAGGATGTCTAGTTTTATGTGGAGGTAATGGATGTGGTCCAAACTTTAGGAGGGGCAAGAATGTCAATGTATGATCTTGATGAAATTGAGGAAGAACAACAAGAGAGGGACAAGAAAAATAAAATCAATATAGAGTTTCAAGGATTTGTCAAGCGAGTAAGAGAGCTTATATGGGAGCAGCGTCATCTAAAATATTTTGAACTAGAGTTTGATATACCATTTAGAGAGCTTGATTTTCATGGAGTTCCTTTCCAAGCCTCTGGTTTTATTGTTCCTATGGTAAACTGTTTGGTAGAGTTGGTGGAATTACCTTTCTTAGTAATCACTATTAGTGAGATTGAGATTGTTAACCTTGAGAGAGTATGACTTGGGAAAAAGGAAGTTGATATGGCTATTATTTTCAAATGCTTCAAGTGGGATGTACTTTTCATTGACGGCATTCCTCAATCTTCACTTCATGGCATCAAGGGATGGTTGAACTCCATGGATATAAAGTATTATGAAAGCATAATGAATTTAAACTAGTGGCCAATTTTGAAGAGTATTATTGATGATCCAAATAAATTTATTGAAGATGTTGGTTGGGAATTTTTGAATATGGAAGCTAGTGATTTTGATTATGATAATTCAGAAGAGTCAGATCAAGGATATGAACCTTTTGATGTAGAAGAGGAATCTAAATCAGATGAGGAAGGTTCAAAAGATGAATCTCTTGTGGAGTCAGAGGAGGACGAAGAAGAAGAAGATTCTGAAGAGAAGGAAGGTAAAACATGGGATGGATTAAAATTCAAAGCCAAAAATGCATATAAGGAAAAATGAGACAAGTCTCACAATGAAGAGGAAAGGTGGCAACGAAAGGTAAAAGCTACAGGGAAGTCTCAAGCACCTGATATTAGAGATTCAAGAGGAATGCTTTCCAAGATGCATAAAGTTAGATGAATTGAGTTCATCTACATCCTTCTACTATTTATTCATGCACATAAACAGTCATCTTTTAATCATAAGATTTGAGCTCTATTTACTCATCTTATGCATCAATAAACAACTCAACACAAGAGATGCAAATTGACATATTAACACAACAATATCCAACTAAGTTATTGAAACTCAACTATTGATACCTCGTTCTCCATCTAGATTACAAAATTGTTCCATTTTTTGTTTTGTAACATACTCTTTTCAAATTGCTTTGGATGGCGGCCATATTTCTCCTCCTGTCAAAACATGGCACATGGACTAGTTAAACTAATTAATATGCAATCATTTACTTTTTCCAAAAGCGAAATAAAAAAAATCATTTAACATATTAAATATACTTACAAATGTATAGATCAAGGCCTGTAAACCTTTTTGGCCACTGCATATCACGAACTTTCTCAAAGCCTAGCCTTGGAGGGACTTGTCCTAAAACATATACTAATTCAATTTAACTATGCACAAATAAAATTTAAAATTGTTTAATAAATTTGATATAATCTTATGAGCAAATTCAAATACCTGCAGACTCTCCTCACCGACTTCCTCATGCATCAAACTTCTCATATGCTTTTACAAGCTCTCTCCATGCTTTCACACTTACATCAATTGGCCTTTTTTTCTACCTTAGCTCGGGAGGGATTTTTTTTATCTTCTTTGTTTGGTTGCACCAAAATCTCTTGCAATTTTGAGACATTTGTAGCTTTATCTTCTTTACAGACCAACATGTGCCAAATCATCTCCATGTCATGGATAATTTTTTTTAGGTGCATGGGTATCTTTGAGAATGGAAAATGTAGATGGTCTTGAACCGTTGAATGCATGATTCCTTCAACCTATTCACAAACATTTTCCCAGCATTCGTCATTCAAGACTTCCCCTAAAACCACCTCATATTCTATCTTCGTATTGTAGCTACCAATGCAAGATTGAAAACATGGCGTGGTGGAACTTTGTGTCCCAAGAGTGGAAGTCTTTGCTCCCTGTTCCACATTCTTAGAGTTTACTATCACTGATTTCCTCCTGGATCTTTTGCTAACAATTTGCATGAGTTATTTGAGGAGAAGATTAGCAAGACAACTAGTTTTTTGGTCAAAATTCATAAAAGAAGTTCCAACATGGAAAAGAGTTTGGAGATTCCTTAGCTTTTTGGTTCTCGATCCCTTAGGCCGCTTGGTCTTGTGGACGTCATTAAAATCTCTCATTCATTCATTCATTAGTTGCTGGTAGCACCCTACTCTCTTCCTTCGTGTGATGTTTTTCCCTTATTTATCGTCTAATTTCTTCCTTCACGTGGGAAAGTTTTAAATTTTTGATTTTGATTCATTAGTCGTGCTTTAGTCAGCGTTAGTTAATGCCAACTTTAGCGCTGACTTTTGGCTGCTAATGTAATTTATTTGGGACGTATAAGGCAATGTCAATGCACCTAATTTAGCGCCTATCATTGATGTATAGTGACTATTTTCATTGTTGTGTATCACATGACCCAGAGTGTTGGAAATAATTCCAACTCCTACCTTATTTTTGTGATCACCGTTGTCCCATGGCTCCTTCATCATCTTGGTGCGATAGAGCAATTTTTACCATGGTCCCGCAAGGTGCTTCATCCTTTTCGATGGTAGTGTGGTGAAAGCTTTTGTGGCGGCACGCAAGTCTTCCTTCTATTCCTAGCGGTGTTGCGGTGACTCCTGCCAGTCCTACAATTCTTCTACCATTGGCGTGCAGTAGTGCGGTGACCACTGCTATCCCATGGCTCCTTCATCAGTTCGATGTGGTAGAGCAATTTTTATCGCGGTCCCACAAGTTGATTTTTCCTTCTTGGCGGTAGTGCAGTGAAAGCTTCTATGGTGGCATTTTTATTCACAAAGGAAGCCATGGAGAGAGAATGTGGATGGCGTAGAAATACTAAATTGCTGAGAGGAAAGTGGGTGGAAATAGAAGAGACAACAAAATCTGCAGATACAATAGAGGTAAGAAGAGAAAGCAACCTCAACCAAAGGAGGAAGGTGTTTATGAATTCACAAATGCTACAACGTAGAGGAGATAAAGTCATTTTTTTGTCCATGAGGTCTCTAGGGTCAAACTTATTAGTTGAAAATGCACATAAATGATGATTAAATGTGATTCTATGATCAACGGAAAAGTTTGAAAATTAGGATAGCCAAAACATGATATCAATCTATCAAATATATGACTAAAGTGAGGTTTTGTGTTGGATAGCATATTCGTTGAAATGATATAATTGGTGTACTAAACATTATTTACTATGTTGTGTATTATAGGGGCAAGACGAGGCCATGGCAACAGATAGTGTCATATCAAATGAGGACACAACGGATGAAATGGGACATAAGGTACTCAAATTTTGACTTAACTTACAAAAAAATGATCTAATGGAATTTTGTGATACATCCATCTTTTTTCATAGTATTATTGAAATTTATAATGTATTATCCAATCTTGACATAAATTAATGCATGCTGTTGATAATTTTAGATGGAGATTGGAGCAAATGCAGAGCCTAAGTGTTCAACTAGCAAAAGAACAAGATATGTACGTGGACGTGGACCTAAAACTGTTAAATCACATAGATGATAGTGGGTGGAAGAGGATATGACAATGGATATTGCAGACACAACAAATGATTGCACTGAAGAAGAGGTAGGTCAAGACTATAGCAAATGGGATGAATACTTTGAGAAAATTGTTGTTTGTGGATGTTTTGTATGTCGTGGAAAGAAACAATTCAAATGAGTGATTGTACAATCGATTCAAATCCAATAGGAATTGTGGTGAGGAATTTTCCAATTTGATATAAATAACATGTATACTTTGTTTAAACATTGTTTTATATTATTTAAATAACTAATTTTTTCTTAATGGATACTTGTAGGATAAAGTTCTTGGTTTAAAGTTTCTTGGATCACCAACTTCCAGCCTAGAGGGCAATGATAATTTATCAGATGATAAATCTAACAAAAATATGTGCCAATATACCAGCTCGAAAGATTAGGAATTGACGAAAATAAGTAACAGAACAAGAACAGGTGTGAAGATGCATAATTTGCTTAAAGACAAGGGGAAGGTGGACTACATACCCTATGAGAATGAATGTGATGGAGATGGTCACTTTCCCCTAAGTTTGAGATCAGTTTACAAAGAGATATTTGATCATCGACTATATTGTGCTTGGCCTAGTGATCAACAACTACCTAGAGTGTACGAGGTGTTTCAATTTTGGGGATATAGCTACATGATACGACCCTCCAATATTCATGGAGCGAATATAGGCCTCTTTATTGTCCAAAATGTACATGTGGGATCCAAACATAGAAACAATTCAAAACAAACCACTAGGAGATTAATTCCATATTATGGTCCATATTATTACAGTGGTGAATGGAGAAGGCTAGCAGAATATAAGCCTAGCATGTCAGCATATGGTCTAAATTCAAATATGTATACACATCGTCCCCAATTGGAAAGTGGAAAATAAATGAATAGAGGTCATCTTATGTATATAGATGGACGTGCATACACACAAAAATATTGCAGGATTTATAAATAGTACTAAGGGAAGGGACCCTAATGTAAGACCGAATTGTCAATTTGTTGAGGTTATAAATGATAAAGATGGAGATATGGAAAGAGAGGTTGATAGATTGATAATGGTTGAGGCTATTATGGACCTTACCATTGGAGATGAGTTATTGATTGATTACCCCTTCTTAAAACACACTCCTGCATGAAAGAAGAGGGAAGAACAAGGTCTCCCCAAGGATGTTCTTAAGGGTAGAAAACCAAAGAATAATAAATGAGTGTGGACTTATGTTTTATAAACTATGTTGTCAAAATTGTGTTTTATAGTAATTATTTTATAAAAAAGGTAGTTTATTCCAGTATTCAATTGATGTATATATGTTCATACAATTTATATAATGTCTAATATATGTATGTCATTCATGTTGGCAAAACAAGGATAGACAACTGAGAGGGGGGGTGAATCAGTTGTCACAGAAATTTAAAATATTAAAAATTTACTTACTTAGTCTTAGATTTGATGAATAATCAATTAACCAAAAATAATTAACACATCAGAGAGATAGAGAACACCAAGAAACAACAGAGAAACATCCGCAACAGCTAGAATTACCAAAATCACAAAAACTTCACTCAGGAACACTAACAAAGACCACATAAATACTATCAGACCACAACATGATCAAATCTTCACACGGACCTCTGATACTTCCAGTAGATAATCTAGATACTCTCAACAATAAACTCTTTAGTCCATAGCAGCTGATCTTCAACATACAGAACAAGACACCTTCATGGCCTACACAGTTCCACTGGGAACCTATAACACTTTCTTTTACAATTTTCTCAATATCCTCGACATATACAGCCTTCAATACACCAAATGCTAATAGTGTTTGCATCAATGACAACCACATATCAACAACACATCCACAACATCCAATAGTTCATGTGCAAGTATTTTTCTATGAAGATATTTTGGACCCAAAATGGATATTTGTCATACATTATGATCCAAGATTAAAGCATGTATTTAACGATGCATTAGTGGATACTGAGCAAAACAATGATGGACAACAAAATGAGAGAGAGGGATTAGAGAACATCAAATAAATTGATATCCATGATGATGTTGAAGATGGTTATTTTCAGGCACAAAAGACAACAATCCAGAGTTAGATGATTTTATGGAAGACAACAATGTGGATGGTATAGAAAATGATGATCCAAATACATCTAGTAACAATATAGATGGTCTACAGTCAAATTTCAATGATGATGAAGATGATGCAGGTCAAGATGAGGATGATGATAATATTAAATACTTGAAAGAACATATGAACATTGACAATGATACACTAGATGACATTGTAGCAGACAATAATGTTAATGACCAAGACTTCTAAATTTTCAGAATTATTTGCAATCCATGTTTAAAAAAGGATGATTCTTATGGCCTAAAATTTGAAATGCTTTAGTAATATTATGTTTTACTTGGACAATTCAAAACTTGTTTTATTCTCCTAGCAAGCTTTTTTATTTTCCATTATAATTCTAGACCAAACAACATTTGCGGGGATGGCCTTTTACACCAATCTTAATTTGTATGAATTTCACGAACCTGTTTTCAAGCAGTAAATTCCTTTTGTAGATAGGACATGTAAAGGCTTCATTTAAGAAAATATAAGTAGTCTCTTTATAAGGGTAATCCACATGCAAAAAGTAAAAAGCACATAAAAAAAATTTGTACAATAGAAAATTAGATTCAATTAGTTATGTCTTATTTCGCTTGCACACTTATCTGAAAGACATAGGGTATTCACCATACATTTCCCTTGACAAAGAAAACATGTGCTTTCATTTTTTTTTTATTGTATATCTCAGAAGTGAAATTGTTGTTACATAATGATGCACTGAGAAAATAATATATACAAAAAAAATCATAGAAAATGTTTGAAATTTAACATGCAACCTACTATGTTGTGCTGAAAGGAATCAAGATTAACTAGGAAAAGAAATAAAAATAAAATTTTGATGATTGTACTTAAAAGTGAACAGGATATGAAAAGTGTGGAGAATGATGGTGCTGAAATTGAAAACCCTGATTCTCATGATATTACTATTTTATGTCATTTGAGATAAAGAGCACATACAATTTTATATACATAGAAAATGAAGATTTAAAACTAGTAAACTGAGAAATGTAAACACTGTAAGATTTTTCCTTAAACAATAATTCACATACTCACTTACAAAAAAGGGTGAAGCTTTTTTATTCAAACTCTATTTTATTTAATAGACATAACAGTAAAAGAATATTTATAAGTACAAGAATATATACACTGTTTCATAGAAAATAAGGAATGTTTCATAGAATATACAAGTACAAGAATATATCATCATCATCATATCCTTAATTAATACCTATTGCAATATCCTTAAATTGTTCAATCTTTGGTATGAATTGTTGGTAGAAAAAATTAGGATTACTTGGATGCTTCTTCCATTCATTTTGTATCAGCATATGTTCATGAAGACACAAAAGTTAATTAAATATTAATGCATGTAACTCACAATTATTTAAATAAGAAACTTTGTTAACTTTATTTTTTAAAAATAATTTCCATTTTTATGTTGAACATGTAACAAGGCAAAATAAGCTCAAATTTTCAAAAAAATTAGTAGCTCTACCAACATCCACAATAAATTCTTTACTGTATCAACATATTCATTCACATAAGCACAGTATTGAAGCTCAATAACTGATATTCATTCAAATATAAGAAGAAATAAGTATGGTAAACATAAGAAAAATACATAATGATAACATAGTCATGGAGAATCTCTGATAATAAGATGTTCTCCATTATATTGCTTCAATTGATATATATTAATAACAAAATTCTTCAAAATGGAAATGATATATGATGATGATAATTTAAAACCAGGACTTGGTTTCCTATCTATATAGGAAGCAACAAGCTACATGCCTTTTACAAAAAGAAACAACCTTTCATAACTACTTCTTTTACTAACTATTTAATTAGAATAATTAAGGAAATAACAAGACTTAAGACATTTTGACATATGGTTCCATTATTCAATGTAGAAGACCCGTGATCATTGATCTGGCAAAGTCTTCCTCTCCATGATGAATGTCCAAATGCTCTCGCCTTAGTGTCCTATTCTTTTGAAACCAAATATTTTTCCTCCCATTGATACACTGTAAAATTTGATGGCCACTTATATTCTTGGATCTTTTTCTTGTTTGCAAGATGAGTTTTCCATCGACTATCTCATAATTCCTTTGTATCATTGACAAACTTTAGGTATCCTGCATCAAGAACAATCAACCCATCCATGATCTGATTTAGCCTGGGAAGACTGGTATCATCATCCTCCTGTATATGAGTTACGCACTTATGAACAACCTAACTGAATTCTTTCTTCCACTTATCCAATTCCTCCAGCTAATCACCATCTCTCATGATTTTAGTTATATACCACTGTTTACAGGTATGGAATAAATCCATTTGTGTTACAATCTTTTTATCAAACCCTTGTACATACTAAAATTCATCAATAATCATCTTCATAGTTTGTTCAATTGGCTTTAATGTTGTGGGTGCATCAGGACTTCTTTGTAGAACTTTGCATAACTTAACCAAAGTGTGGTGAATAGGCTACCACCTTTTGAACAAAGGATCTAACACAAGCATATGTGTCTTTATTTGATCCATTGCCTGGTGAAGTGTTTTATAACTATCATGCACATTCTCCATTTTATCCATAACTGATTTTATCTTGTGCTCAAGAATCTTTTCCATAACTTCACAAATTCATCTTTTCACTTCATCTTGGGTTTGATTGTTGGCCTTCTTTACATCATCCACTTCCTTCTTTGGATTTTTTACCTATTCTGTAGAAATGTTCTTCAAAATATCCATTGGAGCAATAGGAGGCATGCATAACACCATCTCCTTGCTTTGTGAGGGTCCTGCTCCTGATCTTAATTATTCTTTCAATTTGACATTCTCCATGAACAGTTTAATAACTTCATCATTTAGGAACCTTTGTTCATTTTCATACTCCTTCAATCTGTCTTCTAATCCCTTAATAGTTGCTCGAGTGAACATGGTTGAATGCATGGTCATTGTGGCTACCTCCAAAGGGGTGGTATCTTTTATTGTCCTTACCATCACTACCCCTTTTATCCCTTGAATTACATCTAATAATTTTGGCTTCTGTGTATTTTTCTATTTGATCCATATAGCTAGGGTTTGAATCTTTGGGTTATACCTAGTTCCACTCACACCTTCATCGAAGTCAAATTCTGCAACTAGCATTGGATCTTATTGAGCCCACACTTGATCAAGCAGAAACATTTTCTTTAATTCCAAGCCAAGGAAAATGAGCATATTGCTCTTCAAGACCATTTTTCTAGCCTTCTAGGGGCTAATGTCAATGTTGTCAACTCTTAATTCCTAGAAATTTTGTGTTACCATTTCATTTTTCTCTTATTCTTCAATTCTGGCTTCAGTTGATTCTATCCTCTCTTGAAATTCTTTTATCTTCATCTTCATCCAAAAATCCTTAAACTCGGGAGTCTTAATGAATTCATCATCTTCTATGAATCTCCTAGCTACAATTTCCCTTTCATCTTCATGTACCTCTATACTTGTTTTTTCTACATCACCCATCCTTTCCTCATGTTTTTTCTACATCACCCATCCTTTCCTCATGTTTATGAGTCTCAAGGATGGGTTGATCAACTTCAATATCACCTTTCAATGACTACAGTACTATAGCCACTTCCTCAGTATTTCCCACCTCTTCAGTATCCTCATAAGGTACTAGCTGTTCAATGCTTCTTGTCTTCTGTCCTTTGGGAGGTAACTGCTCCATGGGAGGCTCAAAGGTTTCACCTAGGGTATGCTTTGTAGTTGCACCACTATGATGTTCTTTGAGATATGCTTCCTTCTTTCTGTACAAGTCTTCAAATCTACCAATTATCAATTTTATCGTCTTGATGGGGTCCTTTTCCTCAACAAAGTATTGGACCTCCACTTCGTCCTTTCTTCAACCTTCTTCATATATTCCCATTTTTTCTTCTACTAAGTACATCATTATAAGTAATGTAGTTCCTTATGACATCTTCAAAATCTACTTGGTGTGGCACTGTCATTTTGGTAAGAACATTGTGCCTTATGTTGTTCATATGATTTTCAAGGTCAAAGGCTCTTTCTTTTCCAAATTTCAATGCATATCTTGTCTTCAAATAATATTGTAACTCCTCTAGTGTGTCTAAGTTTAGAGTCCAATCTTCACACTTGGTTTGGTTTGGCATGAAAGTTCCTTTCTTCTACTTGTGCATTACATCTTTCTCCATCCACATCATTTGCCACATAAATTCAAGAAATGCTAATTTGAGGGGCACAAGTTTTGGCAGTATGTGTGGAGCAACAAGGCATCCATAAACTCTTATTATTGTAACTTCCGGGAGGAAGAACCAATCTCCAAAATTGTGTGTATGACCCCGCTCTTGTCTTAAAGCCAAAGGTCTCACTAGTTACAACATTTTGGTTGACAATATTGGTATTGCATACCCAAGAACTTGAAGGATTATGTGTACAAAGTCTTCGTAGAATATAACAAAGCTTGGATTCTTGCACTGACTGTCCCAAATATAGCACCATTTTTGGACATGTGTGGGATTCCCTTGCTCATCTACTATAGCCAAGTCCATTCTTTTAGTCCATTGGTCCCTATTATGGTACAATATCAAATGACATAGTAGGGAATAGTGTTTGAATGTAATTGATGCTCTATCCTTTATAACTTGGGAGAATTCATCATCTAACCCCTTCTCAAGGTATGAAGCAAAGTCATATTCAATATTAGTTTTAGGGTTTTGAATTCTCATGGCCATCATCATTAGGCCTATTGGCATTTTATCTTGAGCATCTATCCCTAATACTTGGCAAATAGCTAAATATGTATTCACAAAGTAATACTGAAAATATGTCACATTAAATGGTTCAGTAGTGGTAGTAGAGATGGGGAATGTTTTGTTACCAATGCCTCTTTTCATATATAGGGGTACCTCATCACTTCTATAAGTCTTTTTTAACCTGGAATAATCCTCCTCACTTTTTTGTAGGTTTATCTTGGTCAAAGCTTGCTTGTTTAAGCCAAAACAATCAATGATGAATTTTATAGTTACTTCTACCAATACTATGTTGTTTGGAAACCTTACTGTTTTGGTAGCTGAGTTATAGTGTTTGGCTAACAATCTGATAAATTCTACATCAACAAACACATTTGGTACAATCAACCTTGCTATATCCAACATCCAAGTGTTTGACACTAGAATCTTCTCATTTCTCTTATTGTAAAAATACCAAAATAGGTCCCATCCAAATTTGGAAATGAGGGCATCCTTACAACTTTGTGCAGTGTCCATGAGAAACTTCTTATTACCCTCTCTAGTAGACCCTAGAAGTATATCTAATATGGACTGATGGAGTGGTCTCTTCTTTACTTTAGGTTTTTCATCTTTAATTTTAGGCTGACTTTCTTTTACTTCTGATTGTTTTCTTTTAGGAGGCATGTTTCAATTTTCTCTACTATGGCTTCATATGACAAAACCTTGAAAGATTTTTTATATTAACAGAGCTCTTTCAAAGAGTTTTCATGCACTTACCCAAGTATTTCACACTTGCAGGACTTCTTCTTCTCATATCCTTAGATCCTTCCATGCTAGTGCACTACAATTGAGTGTGATATTGGGAAAACTCACTTATCTTTGGATGGCACGATATTCAGTCATATTACTTTTGGAAACCCTTAATAATTTAATAGCATTTAATTTTGGCAACTGATGTGATTTGCTATAAATTGTAATGATTCCAAGTTTACCGTAGTACCACCTTGCTCAAGGTTTCTTGTTGTGGGGTTACGGTGTATACTGCTCTACTGCATATGTTGCTCACCTTCTCGGTGGTATAGCAGTGTATGATTTTGATCATTACTTGAAGAGTGTCGATGAGACAATCTTATTTATCTTACCAATATCTCAATGTCTCATCAACATTAGATCTTATGTTCCTCTGATGTTGGTTGCCAGTGTCAATGAGACAAGTTAATATCTCTTGTTGATATGCCACTTTCTCATCAATATTTTCTTTCAGTGGTATTTCTTTATATATCGATGTAACTTTTCCATGTTAGGGAGACTTGTGATTATCACTGTAGTATAGCAGTGTTTTTCCCTTCCCTTCTATTGTTTACCACACTACCACCTTGCTCAAGGCTTCTTGCTGCAAGGTTGCGGTGTATACCGCTCTACCGCATATGTTGCTCACCTTCCTAGCGATAGAGTGGTGTATGTTTTTGTTCATTACTTGAAGAGTTTTGATGAGACAATCTTATTTGTCTTACCAATATCTTAATGTCTCATCGACATTACTTCATTATATCCAAGAGTCAAGTGTTTCACCGAGCACTTGTAGCTATACCTTGTCAATGTGACATAAGTGATTCTCTCCTCAATATGCATGTATCTTGTTGAAATTTCATTGTTTTACATCATTGATGAGACATATAAAAAAGTCTCTTCGAGATAGGGGTGTCTAAACCGGTGCTAAACCCAAAGCTAAACTCGAAGCTAAAGTCAGAGCTAAAAGTGACACTACACTTGAAGCTTATATCGACGCTAAAGATGATGTTACTTCAGGTGCTAATTAGCGCTAAATTGACTAATCGACACAATAAATGCCAAAAATTGTGCCATCCTGATAAATAGTGCCGACACTTTCAAAAAATTTCCAAAAAATACATTAAAGCAGTGGGTGGAAGCAAAAAATGAAGCAACAAGTGGAGCAAATCACAGGGATTTATTGTAGTAATTTTCTGCAAAGATATATATACAATCTGATAAGAACATATCATTCTCTGCAAAAATATATATACAATCTAATTAGAACATATCATTGTCTATGAAGTTTCATGTGATTAAATTTCATGATTATAATCTAGGGATTCAAAGAGAATCCAACAAAATCTGTATACCCATTTAATTTCATGTGCATATTATAATTATTGAAAATAGAAAACGTCTACCCATTAACCCATATCCTAAAACCCATTAAATTTCATGATTATATCGGTGTTTGACAATATACCCATTACATTTCATGATTATACTATTCAAAAATATGACAATGTTCTGTTTAAATCACATTACATGTGATTAGTTCATAGAATAATGTCAAAAAAAGCATAGCAGTCAAAACCTCAATGCCATAGACAAAATGTAACACCCTGTCGTGCGAACCCCAAAGGACAAATAAACAATAATTACAGCACAATTTTTTTTTAAAAGTAAACATAGCATACATGTAATACACATTAAGACATGACATGAATTTTATTTAAGTAGATTCATTAACATATACATCCCTTGGGGTACACGAGGAGTCATTACGAGACTGAGATCCACACAATGACAATAATAAGAACCAAAGATATAAACATTAACAAAGTAAATATTAAAAAATATAACACATACAAGATAAAGCATTGAAAAGAAACCATCTGAGTACACAAATACAACATATGCATAATCAACTTAACACATTGAATTACAATTGCCATGGCCAATAACCGCACTGAGTTAACATTACATTACAGTACAATCCTCAAGAGGTATAATGATACAAAAGTGTTTCCAAACATAAATGGAAACCATACACAAGATAACATGATACAAATAAATAGATGAAAATTGGCTCCAAGACAGATACAACTCTGGAGTCGCTGCAACCGCACCAATCCGTACCTCTCGATCCTCGACTGGGGACCCAATGGGGTGCTTAGCACGTTCCACCCGACCATGTGAGTCCGAAGACCCACCCCCCGTGCTAGGAGCTAACAAGAAAGAGTCCTCAACCAAGGACATCCAAACACAGAACCACAGGACTCAACAACATACAAAAGTATCATAAAACTCAAGGATTACAAGAGTCAATATAATAACTTAAAGTCACAAATCCCAACACATAAATCAAAGCAATGACCAATAAACAAGTAACCAAAGAATGATCAAGAAACACTTACAATTCAAATTACAATTAAACAATATAATAACATCATATCACAGTATCATAAGATATAAGATTGTAAATCAAATATAAATGAGATCATACAAGACCGCAAAACATACTAAGATGGATTAAAACAATAATCATAAATCAATTTAAATCAATTTAAAACAACAATCTAAATCAACTCCCATAACCTACTTCCAGAGGAACACAATAAAGTAAAACAAATGGGATACTAGGGAAGAGTGTCATCGCATAGCCTACATGGGTTCTCCTGGCCCTTCCTCCAAACTGAGGCGCCGGCCCCCATCTATGGATCTCCTGGCCCTTCCTCCTACTTGAGGCGCCGCACCATAGGGTAGCTCATGTGGAGCCGATAACCTCTCATGAGGACGAGGTTACGACCTTGCCAACCACGGCCTTCTCAGCCTTCCATTAGTCTGGGAAGCACTAATGAAGACGAGGCATCCATTTTTTTTAAAATCTTATTATGATATTACTACCCAACCCTCCTAAGTTAATTATTAGGTTTTCACTTGATTACCAACTCACTCGTGGGTTCTCCTGTGCTCTTCCCCTTACGCGGGGCGCCGGCCCCCACGAGGAGCCACTCTCCCTAGAGACCCAACAACATAAAAAAAACCAAGGGTTGTACCATCATAATTTGAACCAAGAATCACAATAGAGAAGCATGTGAGGCATTACCCATCTCGCTCCAAATACATAATCAAAGTCTCAACAATTCCCGTACAACCCTTGCTCAAAATCATGAAACCAAAACACTTGCCACATCAAGGGCACATAAAGAGAGAGAACATCAATTATCAATCATCTCAAGCCTCTGGAAGCCAAAGAATGAAAACCCACAAACAAGGGTAAAGTGAAGCCACATGAGTATTTCTCCAATAATTCCAACACAAGGATAAAATTCCTCAAATATGAGAGTAAATCAGAAAAGCCATAACAAGGAAAGATTCATCAAGACCCATCTACAAATTAACAATGGCGTCACCTCAAAAAGGAAAACGCAAAAGAAAATCAACCTTTAATTCACGAAATCACTTAATGAAACCAAAAGCCACCAACTAGGCATTCCATGGGAGACCTCAATTTTCTCCTCACAAGAACCCCCTTATGATGGTACGCAAATCACCTTCATAATAACAACAACATAGCAATGACAACAATAATTGCAAGGCCACCAGATCTATTTTCAATTCAAATATAATGAGTGAATACATTAAAATAAGATCAACCACCCCATCCAAACCACATAAACAACTTTGATACAAAATAAATCAGAAATCCAAGAAGATCAACCTCCCACAATTCATCAACAAAATACAAGTTCCCAATTACATTGCAACACAAATTTAAATGACAAAGGATTCCTTAAATCAAAACTAACCTCCAAAGGCATTCACACCAACATGGAACCATCCAAAAACAATCCTTCAACAACAGAGGTAAAAGCATTCAACCAAGCATCCAAGGCACCAAATTTAAGAACACCTTAAATACTCAACCACACATCACTTCGCATAATAAACAACAACCAAAGATTCAAACAAGAGCAATATTTAATAACCCATCAATTAACAACCAGAACTAAATAACTTTACAACTTCCCCAAACGGAATTACTCAATTAACTAAAACAATTCATGATAATCCTCACAAGTATTCTAAAAGACTTATCCATAAAGAGAGCTTACAATTCAACCATTAAATGAATATAAAGGAATTCAATTTTCAAAAGATTAAAATCCCATTTTACCAATAAACTAGCCAATTCGAGAATACCCTAATCAATCTCTAATTATGCCCATACATTTAAATTTCCCCTTTCATCATATTCACTTAACATTCACTTCCAATATTTAAATTAATTGTGAAAACCATTTAAGACCAATTGTCTATACTTTAAAATGACTATAATAACAATATTCTAAATTCTTAAACTACATATTAGAACTTACCACCTTAAAATCTTAAATCTATCTAAATAAATTTACACACAATAAAAATCTTTTTAAAACCACTATATCTTTATATATTTTAATTCTTTTGAAGGAAGGAAAGTAGAAAGAGAATAAATCTTTTCTAAGAATTCAACAAATCTACAAGACTTAACTTCATAAATAAAATGACTTATTCAATTTTATATTAAATTCTATTTCCACCCTATACACATTTAAAAATAAGAATTAGACAATCAATGTTGATATATATATATATTCACAAATTGCCCTTCTACTATATTATCCTATCAAATTTCACAATTTAACAAATTAATAGGAATTCTTTTCTATTTCAAAATATTCACTCAAAACAAGAATTAAATAAATCAATGCTGCCATATATTCATAAATTGATTTTTCTACTAACTTATCTTCTTATAGTTGGTAATTTAATAAATCAATAACAAAAAACAGATTTCTTTCTATTTTATTATTATTTCCATTTTAAACAGATTCTGTTTTATTTTAAAAAAAGAAACAGAATGTTTTATTTTGACAAAATTAAATAATCAGTGGAATCTGAATAAATAAGTTTAATAAATATATATATACAAATAATTTCAAAACAAATATTATTTATTTATTTATTTATTTATTTATTTTATAATTTCAAAACAAATATAATACAACAGAAACTTGAATCTTAATTAAATTTTTCTTTTGATGCTATCTTTACATTTATATATATATGTGTATACATTTATATATATATATATATATATATGATATATATATACATATATATATTGCATACAAAAATATTTTGAATACAGAGAAATAAATTTCAATTGTACAATTTACTGTTTCAATATAAATATTTAAACACATAATATATTTGTAAAATTTATCTACAAATGGAAATTTACACAACCTCGAATTCACAGTCATGAGCTTATTCTTTTACTGGTTCACTATTATTTTTAACACAAAACTACAGTAACACTGTTCAATTCCAGAATCCCAACAAAATTTCACTTTAAATCAATGACAGTCCCACCCCAGTAAAGCTTTCCTGATTGAAAAACAATCCAAAGCATTTCTAAAGATTCGAGAATTTTCTACAAGCATTAAATTTCAATTCAAGAGAAAATTTCATTCACAGCAAGGAATTCTTATTTCATTTGATGCTATAAAGAAAATAATTTAAAAGAAGGAGAACCTGGCGTCCTGCGCCTGTAGATAACTGTTGAAGCTTTATCCTTCTTGCTGATCCAATCCTTCCAACAGCAGCTCCAAGATCCTCCCTCGAACTTAAATCTTAATCCTCACATGAACTCCCAGAAGAATAAAAGAACGCAATACTATATCAAAAAGATGACTGCCAAATTCTCCAAAATCTGTTCCAAAGAGAGTGCCACCCCCCTTCCAATACAAAATCCTCTAAATAAAATCTCTCACCAAAGTCTCTTCCATTTCTTTTTCTAGTGAATGCCTAAAGTCACTTTTTTTTGAAAAATAAAATTCCAATCCATTCGAATCCACAAAAGATTGAGCTTTTTATTTATTTATTTATTTATTTATCATTTCCACAATCAATTTAAATAAACACATGCATATTAAAATAATTAAAAACAACTATTTACAAAATTTTTCCTCAAAACACCATTAATATTTTTGCAAACTACCACAACTTTTATTTATTTATTCTTCATATTCTCCTGCTCTCTTCGACTTCCAAATGCTCTATAGGTGAAGTTTCATTTTTGGCTTTAAAACACTTCAGCTTCCTATTTCCTTATCCATTTAAATTTCTTATTAAAATAATTATCTTTTCAAGACTATTTTGTTCATAATGATTATTAACTTCAACAATTTAAATCAATTTATCTAATAATATCACTTTTACTTTTAACGAATTAGATTAATTGGATCATTTGTTCTAAATCATTTGATTTAACTTAATTGATTATGATTTTAATTTCTAATCATATTTTAAATAACTCTGCAAATCACTTATAATTTAATTAATTATTTAAACATGATTACTAACATATTATATTTTCACACAATCAAATAACACAGTAATCAATGAAGCACACACAGATACTCACACACAAGTCCAAAACAACCGACACGGAGGGGTATTACACAAAATAATTCATGAGGGATCAAATTTCTACCAGTCACATGTAAATAGAATTGATTATAGTCAAACCCTTAGTGCAACATGACTGTATATATATTAAATTGATAATGCCAATGTGTTTATTAAAGATAACTAAGTTATATAGGGATATATGGCAAGAAACTTGGGCATTATTAAATGGAAGACATTGATAGAGGCTCATGATAAGGTCCATGTGATGAAACCCCATGGCTTGATATGATGAAACACTACACAACATGACTGTATATATATATATATACATATGTATATGTATATATATATATGTATATGTATATGTATATATATGTATATTTATATGTATATATATATATATGTATAAATATATATGTATTTTTATATATATATATATGTATATGTATATAAATGTATATGTATATATATATATATCTATATATATATGTATATATATATATACAATCTGATAAGAATATATCATTGTTTGCAAATACAAAGATTACAAATTGCAGACAATGATATATTCTTATTAGATTGTATCTATATATAGTCATGTAGTGTATATATATACAATTTGAAAAGAATATGCCATTGTCTATGAAGCTTCATGTGATGAAACCCTACACGGCATGACTATATATATATATACACACACAAATTGTAATCCTAAAATTGCTCAATAAATTGGAACAAAAACTGTATACCCATTAAATTTCATGATTATTAAAGAGGGATTCAAAATATAACAGTGATATGATTAAATAATGGATAATGCTAAGTTGAACATCTGACTGAAAACATAATAATTTGTATGCCTGAAAATAATGTAAACAATAAGTACATAAATATAAAAGAGTATATTGAATAATGAAACAAACAACATAAATGTAAAATAGTATGCCTAAAAATAATGTAAACACTGAGTACATAAATATAAAAGAGTATATTGAATAATGAAATAGACAACATAAATGTAAAACAATATGCCTGAAAATAATGTAAACACTGAGTACATAAATATAAAAGAGTATATTGAATAATGAAACAAACTGTCATGCCCATAATTTTACGCTAGAAAAAAATCCAAGTATTTTTTTTATCCAATAATTACGCACAAGCTACAACAATTACTTCTACTTTGACACCATGAGTTAACCCAATTGTAGCTAGATTTGTCTAAAAGTGGAAGATAATTGCATAGCTACATTAGTGCATCATTGGACCATATTGTAAGGAAAGTATTTTATTAGAGTATTCAATTAATTATTGAATTATTATTCGTCCTAGATTAATACTAATGTTATGGAAGTTAGGTGCTTTTATTACCAACCAAAGAATTTTCTTTTATTAGTTGTACTAGAACGTTTACCAATATCTATATGGTTCCATATAATAACATTGCATGGTTATGTGTGACCATCATCATAGGTGACACGTCGCCAAGAGCGAGGTGAGAGAAAACGAATTCGAGTGCACAGAGTTCATCATGCTCACCCTTAACAAACAGTCAAGTTGGCTCAAGGATGCAAGTTACACTAAGTTTATGTAATACATAATTTACTAAAACATTAGCAACCATTGGGTTAATCACATTTTAAGGTTAACGCTATTACAACATTGCGACAATTGTGCTAGGGTTATAGTTTGGATGTAAGTCCTTAGTTTAAAGTTTTACTATAATAATGGTAATATCTCCTTCCTCTAAGAAGCACTTAGTCTTAAATCAATGAGATAACTATTTTATCTTGTATTTCCTTAATCAGAACAAAATGGTTGGTCCTAACAAAATTTGTCTTATTCTTTACAAATTAATTTTCTTTTAGTACATTACTATCGTGAGGAAAAATCAATACAAAATCTAGTATATATACAATAATAATTATTGCATTTATGTTTAATCTTATACATATATAAGAATCGCCAAAAAAACAATCCCACTTCTATTAATGATAAAATTATTAACATTTTAATTACATATAAATTATAATTTATTATCATTAATATAAATTTAATAATAATACAAGATTCTTTAAAATGATAACATAATAAAATTATTAATATTTTAATTACATATAAATTATAATTTATTACCATTAATGTAAATTTAATAATAATATAAAATTCTTTAAAATATTCCCATATAAAAATAATATAATATAAAATCCTTAAAAGATAATATTAAAAAATAACATATTTAAAAATCCCCCACTTTCTTTTTGAAAAAAAAAAACAAAAAGCTAATTATATTTTAGGAAAAGTCTCATTTCTCTCTTTTTATTTGAAGACATGCATGGGATAAACATTTTAGAAACTTAGAAAGTTTCTATTTTGAATGCTTTCTCTTTTTCATAAAACTTAAAAGGCTTTAATAGTGCATTTTTCTTTAACGACACTTTCTTACTTTTTCCCACTATTACTTTTATAAAACTATCCAAAACAGTTAATAGCATAAGATCTCACACACACATATATATTTAAGATATTCTACTTCAAATTCTTAAAGATCATCTCTCTCTCATATATATATATATATATATATATATATATATATATATGATATTCTACTTCAAATTCTACTGTCTTTAAGATATGCATATTATGAATATTTAATCACCTGACTAAAAAGATTAATAAAGTAACATTGACTTGGATTTTAGATTAAAATTTATGGCACAACCAAATGCCCGTGAAAGAGAGTAGGTCAAGCAGAATTTAACAAAATTTTGTTTACTTTTGGAGTCCATTTTGAAACATTAGAGTGTTGGTGTAATTAATTAATTATTACACTAGCATAAGTTAACTTAGGTCATAAATCATTTAGTCCTAGGTTGCAATCATTTAATAAATGAGATTATATTCCCTTCCTTGTTTGGTGGGATAAGATTCCTTCTAGAAGATGAGTTGTCCTTCTAGAACTTATCTCAACATTTAATAATCATCAAAATCGGATACATCAACCTGGGAGCTTCAGAGGTATTTTTAGGGTTTGCAAAATCAATCGTACTATCCGTACAATTTGTAGCAAAAAATCATCCCAGTCAGTTGTCCTCTAAGGCAAAAATTTTTATAAGCAGACCATTTTTCATTTCAAAAAAATCGAGCATTTATATCTTTGTCTTTGGATATTGTTCAACATCAGTTTCCACATCGTCCTGGTTTGTCACCATTGATTGTGGCATCTTCATCTTCAGGCAAGGAGACATTTGAGTAGAGTTCAAAGACATCATTATCAACATACATCCTTTAATTCTTATCCGAAATGGGAAGCATTTCTATCTCCTCCCTATGGGGGGCTCATATATTGTATCCATGTGACGGATGGTGTCCTTGGGGGGTATTTGGGAGTCCTCCATCCTTCCCATCTTATCCATCCTTCCCATCTTATCTCACATTTTTTTGCTTTTTCATCTCCTTTTTGGAGCAGGGTTTTCTTCCCACTGGTTTTTCCCCTTTTCTCTGGTTGTGGGAGATTTTTTGCATCTTCATGTACATGGGTACCTAACATGGCCTCGTAGCCAGGACCCATCATCATCTTGCATAATCATTGCATTTTCCTCCCTAAGTTGCACTTATGGGGGGGTGTTGGTGTAATTAATTAATTATTACACTAGCATAAGTTAACTTAGGTCATAAATCATTTAGTCCTAGGTTGCAATCATTTAATAAATGAGATTATATTCCCTTCCTTGTTTGGTGGGATAAGATTCCTTCTAGAAGATGAGTTGTCCTTCTAGAACTTATCTCAACATTTAATAATCATCTAGATAGGGTTCACATGTTGTCACATGTTGTTAGATCAAGACACATGGCAACATCTCATGCATCTTAGGTTTTCTTTATTGCCTATATATTCAGGCATCTTGTATATTTGTAATCATGTCATGTCATATTCAATTTGACATCCTTGCATCTTAATCATAGTATGATATTTCTGCCATTTCTCTCTTGTGGCAGTTTTTGTCTTGCAGGTGATTCTAGGGGGTTTAAGGAGTTCACCTAAACTCCTACATAGAGTAGGTGCCCAAAAAGAATGCAACCCAAAAGTTAAATTGCTATTCTTTTATTTATTTTAGCTATGCAGGAGAGATTTGGGCTGCTAGGGTTTATGGTAGTGGACATGATCAGAGCCTCAACAAGAAGGGGTAAATCGATTGCAGTCCATTCTACCATTCTATTTTTTTTTATTATTATTATTATTATTTACCTGTAACTGCAAGAATAAGCTCAGGCATGGCAGATTTTACTTATTCCAATGGTTGTGTTTGGATTAAAACTTTGAGCAAGAAACTTGGGTCGAATCTCATGCCATCCTTCTGTCTGTTCAAACTTGCCCCTATGAGTCATGCGAGAGCAACTGAGACAGATTCCTTTCATACGCTCGATGTTACCAATGATGTTTAGACACCACGACACTAGAGAGGCTTGAAATATTAGGAAGGGCTGATGAACAGATGAGAGAAAAGGTATTAATTGGAATGGTTGTTGAGGAAGAGTGGTCTAAGAGGGAGCAATCTCTATTTTGGAGGTTGCGGCCCTCCCAGGGAGCCATAGCCCCACTAATGGCTCACTCCAACATTACTCTTGTTTTTTTTTTTCTAGTGGTAAAATTTATGGGCATTACACAAATAACATAAATGTAAAACAATATGCCTGAAAATAATGTAAACACTGAGTACATAAATATAAAAAGAGTATATTGAATAATGAAACAGACAACATAAATGTAAACCTAGTATACTGATAAATAAAAACATGAATTTAATTATTCTAGGTGTACCGACCTGAATAAGCTCCCTTTTAAGAGGAATGTGCAGAAGTTGCCTTAGTAAGCTCTGAATTTTGCAGAGGATATTCAATGAAAGTAGAGGAGAATTCATAATGAAAATGGCCCTAGAAATTCCCTCTTATAAAATTATTCAAATGTGTAAATAAATTGAATGCATTGAATTGTGGTGGTTGATTTTCAAATTTGAATTTTTCATGGGAAACAATTTGTCATTTCATTTTGCAGTGGCCATTTATGCCCAAGTTCTGCCATGGTTTTTAGGAAATCAATTTTATATTTGGTTTAATTGACTAAATAGGTGGCTTGCATAAATTCAATCATATATATGAATTATAATATATTTTTTGGTTTATTAGAGAGCCTTACACCATTAACTATGTGTGCAGGTACCAAACGTAGATGGAGTTAATGCATGAAGATGTGAAGGGAAGTGTGGGTGAATGTGCAATTGATAGTTCATAAAGCTAATCAATGTTTTATATTATGTCACAATGTGCACCATTAATTGTTCATAATGTTTTAAATTATGTGACATTGTGCACCATTAACTATTTATGTATACATGTAAATACAATGTAATTGAAGCTTTGAGCCACTTGCATAGAGTGGTTATTGTAAACATAAATGTACTTTAATTCATTCAAAAATGACTTTATTTTGTGCAACTTTTCTTGTGTTGAAAACATATATGTACCAATATATGTTTAAATTTTTTTTTTTTTTATTAGCTACACATTTAGGGGAGAAGACCCAGTATCCACCACCCATTGAATAACCGCCACCTCCATGCTCACTCCACCCCCCCCAAAAAAAAATCTTTGATCCATAAAAAAACTTCATTTTAACAAATAAAAAATTACAACACCAATGGCTGCTCATAACACAATGAGTAACTCACCAATCATAATAGACAGCTAAACATGCTTTTGCATTTATAAAAAAATTCAACTTGCACATAAAAAGGCTCATTTACAATTTAATTTAAAACATTTACTGTTACAAATACCCCCACTTGCAAATGTTTATCCCTCATTACATTTTATATTTACAACTACACATGCACACTTAATGGTGCTTTACATGACATAATCACAATCTCCTATTAACTCTATGGGATTTGAAATGCACAGTCTTCCACACACTCCCGAGCAGATACATGTATTTACTTCATTTCTTGTAGGTACCTACACAATTAAATATAGGTGTAAGGCTCTCCAAATAAACATCAAATCCAAATATAATGCAGAATTCAGTCATATCATCTTTAAAAACCTACGTAACTGGTAGCTTCAAATTCAAATGCTCAAACAAATTCAAATTTGAAACACAACAACCAAATTGAATGCATTCAATTGTTAGATTCAAATTCCTGATTAAGAGGGGGAAAGCAGCCAACAAAATTCACAATTGCATCTTGTGAAGAATTATTCTCTGTAAAATTCAAAGCATCGACAGACATCCTCTGTACATTCCTCTGCACATTCCTCCAATATCCCAAGCCTCAAGTTGGTACTTTATACATTCTACTTATAGTTATTTTCATGAACTGTGCATTTAACATTTATATTTATGCAGTGTCTTCTTACTTTGCTTTATAAGTAAATGAAAGGTATTTTTTGGTGACGGGTTTTTACTTTGCTTTGTGTTCATTTTCTATTTTTTGTCATTTATATTTGTCATTTATTTCTGCAAATACGTGTATTTATATTTGTATGTTTTTGGTCATTTATAATTTATTTCAGGGTTTATATCAGGGTTTATATTTGTCATTTATTTATGCATATATGTGTATTTATATTTGTTTATTTTTGGTCATTTCTCAAGGTTGGTCATTTATCAAGGTTTATATATATATATATATATTTGTGCATATATACATGTGTATATATATATGTGTATTTAATATATGTGTATATATGTGTATTATGTATTTAAAAACATATACACAGATATATATACAAATACATACATATAGATGCTTACATATAAATACATATATTCATGTATATAAATACATATATTCATGTATATATATACATATATACATACACAAACACACATATATATACATATATAACTCTGTTTAATATGTTTTCGTTTGGTTGTCCAATACAACAGACTAGCATTTGTTTATATTTTTCTACTTTCCATTGCACATACAACAAGCCAGCATACATATATTTGTCATTTTACATTTTGTGTCTCTTGTTCATTCAACAAATCGATATATATATGTGTGTATCCTTTGCCTATCCTTTGAAAATGCAAACAATGGTACTGGTTAATCATTTTCTTCTACATCTTATTGAATTTGTACAAGAATGTGTACAATGTTAATCATATATATATAACACACAACTTATTGAATTTGTAAATGAATGTGTATAATGATATATAACACAACTTATTGAATTTGCAAATAAATTTGTACAATGTTATATTTATAACATTGTACACATTCATTTACAAATTCAATAAGTTGTGTGTTTGAATTTGTAAATGAATGTGTGCAATGTTTTACATATAACATTGTACACATTCCTTTACAAATTCAATACGCTGTGCGTTTGAATTTGTAAATGAATGTGTACAATTTATTTTATATATATAACATTGTACACATTCATTTACAAATTATGTGTTTGTTGTCTCTTGTTCATTGAGCAGATTGATATATATGTATGTATCCTTTAACTATCCTTTCAAAATGTAAACAATGGTACTGGTTAATCATTTTCTTCTGCATCTTTCACGGCCCATGAAGGGTTTATTCGATGATTGAAATATTAGTACTACTTGTTTATGAAATAAATCATTTCTCTTACACTCCTTTTTGCCATGTGTTGTTTGATTTTGTCGGGTCATGGTGCTGGTGTTTTACACAGGTTCTTTTGGGGTTAAATGATTTCCTCTCCCTGTTTTACCTCACGCTCATGGCTTGGTAAAGTCCATTGTATCATAATTTTTTCTGCAGAAATGATAGAGGAATTTAGTGGGTTTGACCACATGTCTACAAAAAATGATTTTTTTGGGTCAGCATTGACCTTTCTATAAAAAACCATGTGAATATGGGCATAAATCGACAAGCCCATTTATTATACGCCATTTTTGTGAAAACCCTTGCTTGTTTTTTTCCAAATTTGTGTGCTTAAGAAATTAATCTCATGAAACCCTTGCATGGAATATTAGACATCTATCTGAAAACACATTTTTGTATTCCTGTGAGTGAGGAATTATTATTATGAAACCCTTGGTTACTTTTTTATGCAAATTTCTAAAAACCCAAATCTATAATCGATCTACCTCTTTTCAAATTAATATCCTATCGTTGTTGAATACATAACAACTTCTTTCATTTTTTGTACAATGTGCTTTGAACATTGATATATATACATACATATATCTATGTATATATAGATATAGATATGTATATGTACAGATATATGCATACATATGTAACTCTGTAATTATATGTATACACAGATACATGTATACATATATCTATACAAATACATATAAATACATCTATATGTACATATATATATGTAAACCCAAATTAAATGATGGAAAAGAATTGGATACCCCAAAAAAAACATTAGTCATATGTATTAATCAGACCCCAAATGAAGTCTAATTGCGGTGTAATGTGTTTGTTGTCCGGTGCTAATGTTAGGAGATTAATATGTAGGAGAGATTTTTAATGGGCACCGAAATGATTTTATAAGGTGCTATCATGAATTAGACCCAATGACTTTTGAGTAGATTTGAATGATAAAATAGATCTAATTGCATGTTAATAGTAACACAATTAGCACTTCTTTCTGTTAGGAGATTATGGCTTACAATGTACATGATCATTGACTATCATGGCACCAGGGAAGAAGAGGAAAATATTGGGTGGGAGGCACTTGATTAGAGTACCTTGTGGAGTGACATTCAATGTTCTAGATGTTGTTGATGAAGAGCCAGCAGTGAACATCAATGAGGAAGTTATTTCTGAAAATGCAGAACAAACCAATGAAAATGATGGTTTTGAACCTAATATTCATAATACTGAGGTAGAAATGGAACTGCTACCTGCTAACCATGTGACAACCCCAGATCTATGCATGAGAAATTGGTCTATGCATGACATGGAAAAATCCGTTACAAATGTTGAGGACAATCGAATGCTAATCAGAGGTTCAACGATCAAATGGGGAATCCTTCCTAGCAGTTTGTGGGCATGGATCAATGGTGTGAAATCCACAAAAAGGAGGGGGCCATGAACAGTCCTAACTGATGACTAAGAAGCTGAAATTGTGCAGTGGTGTAAAGATATGGCTAATATTGGCCATGACCTTCAAGTGTCACAACTTAAGTCAACAGTGGCCCAAATGGTTGGAGCGAGGCCTAACCCATTCACAAATGGAATACCAGGGAGGTCATGGTGGGTTGGATTTCATCAAAGGAATCCCGATCTGAAAATTCAAACACCTGAAGGAGTGGACACAGATCGAGCTATAATGCTATGTAGTTTCTTCATTCTATGATAACTTGGAGGAGTTGTACAACAAACACAATTAAGGGCCCAAGAAAATATGGAATTGTGATGAAATAGGTGAGTAGGCTAGTAGAAATTGTGTAATGAGAGTTATTGCAAAAACAAGGATGAAATGTGTTCCACAATTAATTTCTAAAAGCAGAGAATGGATCACTGTTCTAGCTTATGTTAGTGCAGCAGGTCAAGCTATACCTAGTTACTATTTGTTCAAGTCCAAAAGGAACATTAGAAACTATATTGTTAAATATGAGCCAAGGGCATGCATGGAAATCCAAGAGCATGCTTGGATGACCAAAGAATTATTTATGGAATGGTTAAAAATTTTTGCAAGAAATGTCCCAGGAGGGGTGTCACCAACCAATAGACAACTTCTCATCTTTGACGGTCATGGCAACCATGTGGCATTCAAAATAGTCGAAGAAGCAAAGACTATGGGAATAGATTTGCTCACACTTCTAGTACATTGCAACCAAAAATTGCAGCCCCTTGATGTTAGTGTGTTCTCACCATTTAAGAACTACTTCAAACAACAATGGAGTATATGGCTCTCTGCAAATCCTTAACTTGACATTGGAAGGGAAGAGTTGGCAACACTTGCCAGCAAAGATTTTGCACAAGCTTTAACTCTTAATAACATTGCAAGTGGTTTTAGAAGAACAGGAATTTTTCCATTAGATCGACATGCACTTGACTTGGATATGGGGCCAAGCCAAGCTTTCATGGTTGAAGAGGAAGGAACCACATTGGGAGTAGAAACATAGGGTGATACAGCTGATGATGAGGCACAATTCATGGCAATGGAGACTTGTTTGAGGATAGCAAGTTGGAATGAGGAACAAATTGGACAATTTGTGGAAACCTTTTCTGCAAGCATTCCCCCAAATCCAACAAACGAAGAAGGATATTGCCTAAAAAACATTGAGGTAGTAGAAATTGAACAAGAACTAGCAGTTCAATCATATAATCAGGCAATTGAAAATGAAGAGAGTCTCGATCTGCCATCCGAATTTCAAGATGTAGCTTTGAACCTAGGGGTGCATCTCAATTTCAGTCAAGTGGATGAAGGGTTTTCCATGCCATCACCACCTAGATGTTGATCCTCAAGATGTCATCCATTACTTCACAACTGGGAGAAATTGGGAGGCTGAAAATGATGAAGAGGATGGAGTCGAAGGTAATGACTCAAGCAACGAAGAAGTTGACTATGTGTCATGCACACAAGTCAATGATCAACAACCAGTAGGAAGGAGAAGCATTTTTTTGCAACTCCCAATGCAAAGGGTGCACCAATCATCTAATAGAGGCCGCAATGGGGTCCTACGCCTTAGTAGGCAGTCTCAAATTTTGACATCGGATGATTTTTTCAATTTGTTGAATGAACAGGAGGCACAAAAATGAAGAAACCAAGAATTGCAGCAAAGGAAAAGGGAGCAAATGGCTGAAAAGAAGAAAAAAAGAGAAGCAATCCTCGCATAGAGGGAGGCAAAGAGATTGGAGCGTGTCGCAAAAAAATAGAAAATTACAAAGGAGAAATTGAGGCAGTGACATCAAAAGGAGCTTCAAAGGGAGCAAGCAAAGATTGCTCGACAGTTGAAGGAAAACCAAAAGTAGGTGGAAAGAGCAGAAAGAAACAAAAAGTAAGAGTACTCCTACAACTCCTCTTCCAAGTCAACATCCAATTTTAAGGGACATGATTAACATTTTGTCTCCAGCCTTTGCTGCTCTTAGCAGCCTACAAAACGGGTCTTTTGAAGTCTGCTCTCCACAGTTATAGCTCACTCCAGAGGCAAATCATGCATTGCTTGCTTGTATAGCAAGTGCCATACAGAACAATCCATTGTCCTTAACATCTTCTCCAGTTGATGCGGAGTCAGTTGAACCCCAAGGACACACCACTTCTTAATCAAATCTATGGATGTCTGATTAGGATTTTTTGTTGTCAACTTTTTGACCTTGAAGTGTGCTATAGTGTTTTTCATAAAACTGAATGCTAGTCTATTGTATTGGACAACCAAAGGATACTAGTCTGTAGTATTGGATAGCCAAAGGATACTAGTGTCTAATTTTGTACAACTAAATGGTAGTCTATTGTCAACTTATCTACTTCAATGTGTGCTAGTGTGTTTTTTGTAAGACTGAAGACTCCTTGTCTTTTTTCCAACTTTGTCTTAATCATGTTTATGCTGTAATAAATTTGATTTCAGCCTAGGAATGTTTTGGGAGTTGTCCAAGTTAATGATCTATGCTTTTGTGATTCAAAATTGGTTTTGTGTTGGTTGTATTCATCTATCATTTTTTTGGATGTGTTTGTTGTATTCATCTAACTAACATTGTTGAAAATTTAAATGTACATTAAGAAATGTATGTAATTGAAATTCAGAATTATGAACATATATATATATGCACATACAACTATGTATATGCATACATATACATATATATATGTATACATACATATATATATGTATATGTATGCATATACATAGTTGTGTGTGTGTGTATATATATATGTATACACAACTAAGTATATGCATACATATATATATAACTATACATCTATATGTAGCATATCCATAAATTGTAACTGTAAGTGTAAGTGGAAATCAATCTAATTGTAAATTGTAAGTGTAAGTTTACAATGAATAAGAAAAATGAACATCATAAATGAACACAATGTCTACCAGGTCACAACCAAAGTAAACTCTTGAAAGACTTGACCTGAAATGTCATCTTGCAATTTGACATGCTCTTTACAACCTCCTTAGTTGTGTATACATGCATACATATATATGTGTGTGTGTATACACAACTAAGTCTATGCATACATATATCTATACATCTATATGCAACATATCCATAAATTAATCTATTTTAAATTATAAATTTTTCAACACCTACACTTGGAAATCAATCTAATTGTAAATTGTAAATGTAAGTTTACAATGAATAAGAAAAAAGAACATTATAAATGAACACAATGTCTACCAGGTCACAACCAAAGTAAAGTCTTGAAAGACTTTACCTGAAATGTAATCTTGCAATTTGACATGCTCTTTACAACCTCCTAGCCATTTGACATGCCTACCACAACAAACAAATATAATAGAACAAACAAACATGGACAATAGTTATTGAAATAAATAAAAAGACATACTAGTTAGTGAACAATATAGAACAATAATTGAAACTTAGAGCCATATGAACAAAAAGTCCTTAATTATTTAGCATGTTGACAAACACATTTATCGAACTGCCCACCATGAACATTGTTGCACCACCTCTCCTTGTTCTCCCGTGCTTGCAAGAAAATATTTACAACCACAGGTAGTAACAATCGAGACTAGTAACATACAAACATCATACAACCTTTGATATAATGCATGTACAATAACACATAATTAATCAAGTTCAACATATGAAAAGTTCCATATGGAAAACATAAATATATGTAAAAACATATAAATGTTAATAGAATTGTATACCAAGATTTATTCAACTTATATTCATTGTTTCTCATCACCCTTGGATATATGAGGAATGTGCAAAGGATGCCATTCAATGCTCTATAGTATGGAGAGGATATTACCAGAGGAGAATAATTGTGAATGCCGTTGGCTATTGTCCCTCTTATTTAGAAATTTGAATCTGACAATTGAATGCATTCAATTTGATTGTTGTGTTTCAAATTTGAATTTTTTAGAGCATTTGAATTTGTAGCTGCTAGTTAGGTAGGTATTTAGAGATGATATGACTGAATTCTGCATTATATTTGGATTCAATGTTTATTTCGGGAGCCTTATATATATTAAAATTTACCTAATTATTTGGTGTGTTGACAAACATATATACCAAACTGCCCACCATGAACATTGTTGCACCACCTCTCCTTGTTTTCTCGTGCCTGCAAAAAAATATTTACAACCACAAGTAGTCACAACCGAGGCTAGTAACATACAAACATCATACGACCTTTGAAATAATGCATGTACAACAACACATAATTAATCAAATTCAACATATTAAAAGATCCATATGGAATAGATAAATATATGTAAAAACATATAAATGTTAATAGAATTGTCTACCAAAATTTATTCAACTTATATTCATTGTTTCTCATCAACCTTGGATATATGAGGAATGTGCAAAGAATGCCATTCAATGGTCTATAGTATGGAGAGGATATTACTCGAGGAGAATAATTGTGAATGTCGTTGGCTATTGTCCCTCTTATTTAGAAATTTGAATCCGACAATTGAATGCATTCAATTTGATTGTTGTGTTTCAAATTTGAATTTGTTATAGCATTTGAATTTGTAGTTGCCACTTGTGTAGGTTTTTAGAGATGATATGACTGAATTCTGCATTATATTTGGATTTGATGTTTATTTGGGGAGCCTTATATATCTATGATTTTTTGCATGTTTGTATGCATGCATATAGTCATACAAACATAAGCATACATGCAAACATTCATAGAAACATAAGCATACATGCATGTATTCATATAAACATATACATAGATATACATTGCAGAAAATCACTGATATACATTGCAAAGCAAAAAAAACACCTAAATGTGTCACTATTAACATTTAATTAAAACTATTTTATCATTCAAATCCGCTCAAAATTCAATGGGTCTAATTCACATTAGCACCTTATAAAATCATTTTGGCACCCATTAAAAATCACTCCTACATTATTAATCTCCTAACATTAGGACCGGACACCAAACACATTACACCCCAATTAAACTTCATTTCAGTTTTGATTAATGCATATGACTAATGTTTTTTTTTGGGTATCCCATTCTTTTCCATCATTTTACCATGCGCTCTCTCTGGAAGGTTCTCACAGTGATGGAAGGTATATACATACATACATACATACATGCATGCACACACACACACACACACACACACACACACACACACATATATATATGTATGTATATATGTATGCTCATACATACATACATTAATAAATATATACATATATATATATGTATGTATGTATGTATGTATGTGCATACATACATACATACATACAGACATACATACATACATACATACATACATATATATATATGAATAACGCGCGTGTATACATACATATATAATTTAATTGCATCCTAATAAGAATTAGGACTACCATTGTTTGCACTTTGAAAGGAGAATGATGTTTGTTGTTACCTCACACCATGGACACACAACTTTATATATACATACATACATACATACATACATACATACAATGTGGGAAAAAAAACCAGCACCATGACCCAACAAAATCAAACACATGGTGAAAAGGCATGTAAGAGGAATGATTTATTTCATAAACAAGCAGTAATAATTTTTCAATCATCGAATAAATCCATCATGGGTTGTGAAAGATGCAGAAGAAAATGATTAACCAATACCATTGTTTGCATTTTGAAAGGATAGGCAAAGGATATAGACATATATATCAATCTACTCAATGAACAATAGACAACAGACACAGAATTTGTAAATGAATGTGTACAATGTTATATCTATATATATATAATACATTGTACACATTCATTTACAAATTGAAACACACAGCTTATTGAATTTGTAAATGAATGTGTACAATGTTATATATAAAACATTGTACACATTCATTTACAAATTCAAACACACAACTTATTGATTTTGTAAATGAATGTGTACAATGTTTTAAATATATATATATATATATATATATATAACATTGTACACATTCATTTACAAATTCAATAAGTTGTGTGTTTAATAATTAAAGAGCTACAAATTGCATACAATGATGAGATTTTCAATTTACCCATGACCATGTTGAAAGAATTGTTGCAAAACTTAGGAGAATTCATTTTGTAGATCTTATAAAGACACCAAAAAAGACCTTCATTTACTTATAAAGTAAAGTAAAAAGACAATGCATAAATATAAATGTTAAATGCACAACTCATGAAAATAACTATAAGTAGAATGTACAAAGCACATTGTACAGTAAATGAAAGAAGTTGTGCTATATTCAACAACAATAGGATATTAATTTTAACAGAGGTAGATCGATTACACACTTGGGTTTTCAGAAATGTGCACAAGAAATTAACCAAGGGCTTCATAATAATAATTCCTCACTCACAGGAATACAAAAGTGCATTTTTAGATAGATGTGGAATATTCCAGGCAAGGGTTTCATGAGATCAATTCCTTAAGCACATGAATTTTGGAAAAACCAAGCAAGGGTTTTCACAAATACATATGTATTTTAAATGGGTTTGTCAATTTATACCCATAGTGACATGGGTTTTTTATAAAAAGTTCGAAGCAGACCAAAAGATATTATTTTGTAGACATGTGGTCAAACCCACGAAATTCCTCATCATTTATGGAGACAAAATCATGAGACAATCAACTTTACCAAGTCATATTTAATCATTTAATCCAAAAAAAACTCGTATTTGGAAAAAAAAAGCAAGGGTTTTCACAAAAATGGCATATACTAAATGAGCTTGCCGATTTATACCCATATTCACATGGTTTTTTTGTAAAAAGGTCGATGCAAACCAAAAAATCATTTTTTGTAGACATGTGGTCAAACCCACGAAATTCCTCTATCATTTCTGCAAACAAACTAATGATACAATTGACTTTACCAGGTTGTGAGTGCACGATAAAATGAGGAGAGGAAATCATTTAACCCCAAAAAAACCCGTGTGTAAAACACCAACACCATGACCCGAAAAAATCAAACAACACATTGTGAAAAGGCATGTAAGAGGAATGATTTATTTCATAAACAAGCAGTAATAATTTTTCAATCATCAAATAAACCCTTCACGGATCATGAAAGATGCAAAAGAAAATGATTAACCAGTACCATTATTTGTATATTCAAAGGAGAATGATGTTTGATGTTACCTCAAGGCGTGCGAACTAGCAGGAGCTGTGGAAAGCCGTCGCCATCTGCATTTGCTTCCATCGTCGAGATCCTTCCAGATAAAGCATGTAGTAAAATGAGGGAAAAGAATGGGATACCCACAAAAAAGACATTAGTCATATGCATTGATCAAACCCCAAATGAAGATTAATTGGGGTGTAATGTGTTTGGTGTCCAGTGCTAAAGTTAGGAGATTAATATGTAGGAGTGATTTTTAATGGGCGCCAAAATTATTTTATAAAGTGCTAACGTAAATTAGACCCATTGAATTTTGAGCGGATTTGAATGATAAAATAGTTTTAATTAAATGTTAATAGTGACACATTTAGGTGTTTTATTAAAAAATATTGGTGGTTATAGCTGGCGAATACTAGGATGTTAGGTGGCGGCGAGCAAACGACACCTCTAAAAGGTGTCTTTTTTACCTCCATGCGCATATCCAACTCTCTCACACTCTACCAAATTTCCCACAAGCCAAAACCTTAGTTATAAGCACTTAACTCGTGAACGAAAAAAACCCATAATTTTTTTTTTTGATTCAATGTACAGTTTGAATTCTACAGTTGTGCGAAGCTAGCCCTGGCGGATATTGTGTCTTCTCCCCTAGTAGTGAACATATACTGGTGTAATTTGTAATTTTTTAATGGAATAATTAAAACATTGTAATGACTAAACTGTAAATGGTTATTGGGGGGTTAGGTGAGCATGGAGTAAACAACAATTGGATCATGGGCGACAATTGGCACATTTTCCCTACTGTCTTCAAATGTTGTAATTTGTGAGTCAAAGTTCTTGTAAATGCACAGTTCCACTATATTAAACCAGTTCTTCATCATTAGGATTAACCCTCTAGAATGAGATGTTGATAACTAGACAAAGATGATACTATTAACATTAAGTGTGTCACAATCCAATATATTCACAACTCATTAATAGTGATTATATAATTCTAACATGATTTTAAATTCTTATGGATAAAGAAGTTCTAGTCAAAATTTTATTAGTATTCATTCATAATTCAATTTAATTTAATTCAATCAATTAGATTTCTCATTCAAGATACACAATTGATCATGTGTAGCTCACCTACTAAAACACTTTATGTCATACCTAGTCATCTTAAGAAAGTATTAATAGAGCTTATCAACTTAGATAAGCATTGACTAACTTGCATGGTGTTTTATATCCCTAACATGACCTTACTAATGTTACAAAGATGATTCTATCATCTTCACTCAATATCATAAACACTCGGTGGCATTTACAACCTAGCTCGCTAACATATAGTATTAGTAAGGGAAAAGATTGTGATAAGCTTAATTGGTTCACATAAGAAGTCATCATAATCCAATACATTCACAACTCAATAAGATCATTCAACCATTACATAAAAATAAAAGGAAAATATGACCTAGGACACATATATTTGGCAAATAAATGAAACAAATCACCATAGGACATCTTCAAATCTCTAAGCATACTCAATTCCAAATCCCAATGAGCTCCAATCTCTTTAAATTTTGTGGTCAAGTTAAATAATAAACTAGAGAAAATTCTCTTAAATGGAATACATAAACTATAAAAATAGATTCATATTAAGAGATTCCTCTATTCTTGTTCCCATGACCATGCACAAATATTCTCTTCAAAAATTCTAATAAAAAATATATCATTGCTTCAATTAAACAAGAGAAATATGCCCAAATTTTCCATGTAAACCCTCACTAATTGGTAAACCAACTATACAAGCTCATGGGGATCCAAAACAAAAGAGTGAAAAAAAGCTCAAAATAGGACTTGATTGTAGCAGGTAGATCTATGGACAAAGATACACAAAATACCACCCAAGAGTCAATCTATCATTAGCTTCATCGATATACATAAGCCTAATACCCCTATCATTACATTCAAAGCCCTTATGTGGTCATCTCACATCAAGATATTATTTCCTTTTAATCCAAATCAATTTGTAATAATTAAAATTTTATGCCTTACAATTTATTTCTCTATGTTTTGCACTCATTTTAGTGTTTTCCCTAGTTTTCCTCCTTTTGAACCCTTTCTATTATGTTTTCCCTCTTTCTCCTAGCTTTTTCCCTTTCCATATTTCTTGATCCCTTCATAAATCTAATTTCTTATCCCTTTATCATCCTTTCCCCTAATTCCTATGGATTTCCTCTTTATTATGCTTCCTTCATGCTTAAGTTATCTATGTTTTCATTTTCAAGGTGATTTCTATAAAAAAAAAAAATGATTGCTTGTCTCCTCTCATGACTTGTTCACACTCACCTTATTTCTTCCATATTTTACACATTGAAAGTCCAATTGAACTAAAACCACATGTAATAATTGTTTTATTCCCCTCTTTCTCACTGTAAGATTTTCTAAATAGCCTACCCAAGATTCAAATGACTGAAGGAAAACAAATACATAAATAGAATATGAGAAAGAATAAACTGTATTCCTCACAAGAGAATGCAAAGCTTCTATGAGCTTGAGAATTGGAATGAATGATGTGAGATTACAAAGGGAACCCCTTGGTTATATAAGCCAAGGTGAGGGATAAGATATAAGATTATGACAAGTGTCTTAATCTTATGATATGAGACATAAAGTGGATAAGTATCATAAGATTGTGACAAGTGTCTTAATCTTATGATATGAGACACAAAGTGATAAATATCCCATGTGGACCCTAAGTAAACTTAAGTAATAAGGTGTGAGAAGAACCTAAGTGGATAGCTAGCTAGGAAATGAACTAGCTAGATAAAGTACCCCTTTCACACCAACACCCCCCCGTTAAGTGCAACTTAGGAAGAAGTATACAATGCAAATATGCAAATATGGGTCCCGACTACTAGGCCTGATGAGGTACCCATGTACAAATAAATCTCTCACAAATGGAGAGAAGGAGAAAACCTAGTGAGACAAACCTCTTCTCCAAAACAAAGAAAAAAAAGAAAATACTCTCATGAAAATATGAAGGACAAAACCCCATGTGAGAAAAAATATCCCCCCAATAAGAGAGAATGAAATTAGAAGGTCAAGTGAACCCCCCTTGAATATACAAAATCTTGTGTTTATAGGAACTAACACTTGATACATAAACCAATCCTAAGAAGCTTGTATATGAAAGATTTGGCAGATTACACTGAAGTGACAATTTTGGCACTTTATTTTAATGCATTTACATCTTTTACATACAGGAGTTATTTGGACAACATCAATAATGCAAATCTGGAAACTCTAATGAAGAAGCCAAACAAAAATAAACTCTGAATTTGACAACCAAATGTGACTGTTAAATGTGCCCTCTAATTGGGATATCAACATAATAACATGAACAACTGGCCACTATTGGCTATTGGATGAAGGAACACCATGAATGATACAATACAAAGCTTGGCAATCAAGAAAAAATGTTTTCTAAATTTTTATTTTTTTTTAGACTACAGGAATCAGTCAGGTATCTGTCCCCCTATAAACTGCAGTGCACCTGGTAAATTTTTTTCATGTGACCGGTGACATTGGTGCGACACACCCTCTGGTACCATGCAGATGGTGGGGAGAATAGACCTCGTGACCTCTTACCTGCAATAGAATGCTTTAGCCAACTGAGCTAGACCCACCGCCCAAATGTTTTCCAATTTTACTTATTTAAAAAAAAACTTAATAAAAAATTTAATTAAAAAACATTATAAAAAAACTTTATATTAATATTAATAAAGAAAAATATTTTTTATTTTTCAAAAAATTATTAAAAATTAATTAACAAAGTTTAAATTAAAACTTTAATAAAAAATTAAAGAAACTTTTTAAAGTTTTATTTAATTAAAAGTTTAATTTAAAACCATATTTAAAAATCTTTAATAAAACATATTAAAATATATATATTTAAAAACTTCAATTAAAAAAACACTTTATTAAAAATAACTTTTTTAAACTTTATAATAATTTTTTTTAAAAACTTTAGAATAAAGTGGGGGGCCATAGCCTTCCCACACCCCATGTGCATTAAATATTCAAAAGCTTTATTGAACTTAAATGTGGGGCTTTAAATAAAGAAAAATTTACTTTATAATAAATGTTTTTTTTTTTTTTAAGTTTTATGGGTGGTCAAATGAAGGTATGAGGTCTCATGATGGGTTTGTACCTTTATGGGGTGCAGATCCTATGTGGGTACTTGCATATCCCTAACTTTTTCTTTTAATCAATGATTTTTTTAAAAAAAATTGGATTAAATTTTTTTTTTTTTCAAACTCGACTAAAATTGACAAATTAACAGTCAATTGTAACTTTTTCAGGTCTTTTGAATGTGATGGTAGGGTCAGATTTGACCCATAATACTCCAAAATGACAGTTCCTTGTTGGATTTGGCAATGAACCTTCTACTTCAGATTCTTGTTGATTTGGCCTCCAATGTTTGATTCAAATGAAATAAAGAGTAGATTTGACTTTCTCAACTTTTTTGGACTCAATGGTGAGCTCAAAATTTCTCTAGAAAGCTTTAGAATACCTGCAACTAGCAAATTAATGTATAAACCCCTCCGAAAATAATATTTTCTCCACACTTTTTTGATTCTTCAGATCATCCAAGGATGCAAGAAAAGAGAATACTTAGTACTTTAAAAAAAATAGCTCTACACTCCCAAATTTCCTAAAATATTGCTAACCCACAACTCATTTTTGTTTTGATTCCATGTAAGATTTGCTAAATAGCCTACCTCAAATTCAAATTACTAAAGAAAAGAAAATGCATAAATAAAATGTGAGAAAAAATAAATTGTATTCCTCTCAAGAGAATGCAAAGTTTCTATGAGCTTAAGAATTGGAATGAATGGTGTGAGATTACAAAAGAAATTGCTTGGTTATATAGGCCAAGGTGAGGGATAAGATATGATAAGATTATACAAGTTTTTTAATATTATGATATGAGACATTTAAAGTGGATAAGTATCATAAGATTGTGACAAATGTCTTAATCTTATGATATGAGACACAAAGTGATAAATATCCCATGTGGACCCTAAGTAAACTTAAGTAATAAGGTGTCAAAAGAACCTAAGTGGATAACTAGCTAGAAAATGAACTAGCTAGATAAAGTACCCCTTTCACACCAACACTCACCATTTGATCCTACTTGCTTAGGATATGGGGTAGTTGTGCCTTTACCTTGAAGAGGCACAAGTTCCCTACCCTCTCTTGGTTCCAAAAATTAAATGAAATTTAACTATAGGCGAACTAAGCCCAATTCAAAATTTTCATGTTTAAAATATCAAAATTTGATCAAAAAATTTAGGAGCTAAAGATTAGCTCAACACCCAAGTTTGCTTACAAAAACTATGAAAACCTTCCACAAGAGAGTATGCAAGGAATGAGCTTGCTTGATATTAATATATATGAGATATATGATGAGTTATGTTACAAAGTGTACAATGACCTCACTTACATAGACAAGGTGAGGGATAGGATTAGACAAGATTATAACATGTGTCTCAATCCTATAACATGTGACAATTAACTCAACTAATTATTATATGACCTAGGAAAAAAGTATTAAATACCAAAAATATAAGATAAGATCTAGATGACTACTAAGACTTCTAGAAAGGATTCTTATAACCTAAGTAGACTCAACATGTAAATAGGACACACTGATTAACTAGTTAGGTAAAACACATATTTACACCAACACCCCCCTTAAGTGAAACTTAGGAAGTAGATTATTATGCAATGAAACAATATACAAGGATGCAAGGATGGGTCTTAGCTACAAGGCCATGTTAGGTACTCATTTGCAAATGCTCTCTCATAAATGGAGAAAAGGAGAAAACCCACTTGGGAAAAACCGCTCGCCAAAAGAGAGAAAAGATGCAAACAAGGATGATGTATGGAGGACTCAATGGTATCCCCAAGGACTATATCCATCATGAATATACAATCAATTACCTCCCATAAGAGGGAAATAGAGAGACTATGTAGCCCCCTCCATAATGTATAATATCTTATAAAAAATGGTAAGTGTCTAAAGAAAAACATGATTCAATATCAACAAATAGCGTGCCTCCCTTTTGAAAGAAACAAAACCAAGTACAAATGCAAGAATGCTTCCCATTATGGATAGGAATTGAAAAGAAGAAGCATAAAGATGTATTATGATGTCTTGGAAATCTACTCTTGTGTCTCCTTGTTCACTAAAGATGAAGATGCCACAATCAAATCAGGTACATGCCCAATCAAAGAAGAAGGTGACAAACCAAGACTATATGGAAACTGATGTTGAACAATCTCCAAAGACAAAGATGGTTTGAAAATAGTAGTTCAATGATTGTCATCAAAGAGGAGAGATAACCCCTCAAACGTGACTTCCAAATTTGAAATATGAGACTCCACAAACAAGTCAGAAATGCCTATCAAGAAATTTTCCCACAAAGTCAAATTTGAAGAACCAAAATTATCAGGTGTTGAACAAGAATGATGGGAGCCTCAATCAATGACTACACAAGGAATCAATGAAGGTGAAGGTACACCAACTTTCTCTGAAGGATCGCCTAAAGAAACCTCATCCTCATCTTTTGAAGATTCAAAGTACTCTAAATAATCAAAATCTTGAATAGTATCATAGTCATAGGGTAACCTATCTGAAATATGAAGAGGCACAAGACAATCTGAAACATACTCATCTAAGAAAGGCTAAGTATTAGGATCTCCATATATCTCCCAAATTTTAGTCCAAAGAGCACAAGGACGCTCAAAATGAATAATAGCATTCAAAATATCATCATGAACATGCATAGCAATAACTCCTAAGACATGATACCTTTTACAATTTTGAGAAAATTTCTCACTATCAGTACTTGGAGAGGGAACAATACCATAAAATTGTGGCAACATACAAAGCCAACAAAGACTTTTTATGATGTCATCTCTCCATTGTTTATAGTTTCCCAAGTTACAAGATGATCAAAGAAGGATGAAATGAAAACCCCATAATTAACTATGAGAAATCTCCAAAATTACAAAGATATCAACCTTCAACAATAACTAAAAACCCTCAAACATGACATGTATAATGCAAGTGAAGCCTTCCCAAAAAGATAGAACCTCTCTAGGAGTTAGTATGTCCAAGTAATTAACAAAAATGTGAATATTCCAAAATATGAACAAATGACACCAGGGGCTGAATCTAGAAAAAGTGCATGTGCATGATAATAGAGCTCCTCAATACCTTTTTGAGGTCACAAAAATCATGAAAAATGGAGATATAGACAAAAAAATTATGAGCTTGGAGGTCCAAAAGGGAAATCTAACTTAAAACAACAATAAAATTTAATTGTAACAAAATCTGGTAAAATAACCTAGACCACTATGAAATACATGAAACTAGCTTTTTGTCGATATCTCATTTGTAAATTTTTGATATCTTGGAAAAAATTTATGCTCCATGGAAAAAAGACCCAATTTGGGCAATAAGGGGCAAAATCTTAGCCCTTGGGGGCTAGCAGTTGGTCTTAATCTCCAATATGACCACAGTCACTACAGGGAAAAAAAAAGGTGTCACTACTTGGGTGATGGTAGGACGATGTTCTAGCGGTGGGCACCAATGGCAACTCCACATGCCACTGGATTTTAATCCCCAATGCTAAGCCTGTAAGTGGGGATGTTACCGTAGTAAAACCAATTCCCTGTCCATATTTAAATAAAACATATTTATTATAAAAACATTGCCATAATAAAACCTGTGACAAAATTAATAATTATGTATTGATGACACCAACATGTGTAGCAACTAAAGATTAGCTAGACACCCGATACCACCTACAAAAATAATGAAAACCTTCCACAAGAGAGTATGCAAGAAATGATCTTGCTTGATATTAAGATCTATGAGATATATGATGAGGTATGTTACAAAGTGTACAATGACCTTGCTTATATAGACAAGGTGAGAGATAGGATTAAACAATATTATGATATGTGTCTCAATCCTATAACATGTAACAACTAACTCAACTAATTATTAAATGACCTAGGAAAAAGTATTAAATGGAAAAAAGATAAGATAAGATCTAGATGACAACTAAGACTTCTAGAAAGGATTCCTAGGACCTAAGTGGACTTAACATGTAAATAGGGCCCACTAGTTAACTAGTTAGGTAAAATACCTATTTATGCCAACAAAAAATCTATAAAAGAAACCTTACTCTCTCGTCTTCATATTGCACACTCAAGTTTCTTCTTGCAAATTGGATTTTTGCTTTGTCATCTTGAAAATTTGGAGACTTGAAGTATTGGTCTACCATTGGAGCACCATTATAGAGCTTTGAAAACTATTTATGCAATATTTTGAATCCATGGAATGGCTTTGTGTAGTCATATTCATTTATTTCTTATCATTTTTCATGTCCCCTTTTCAAAATTAAATTAATTAGGATGACCAATAGGCTATTTCTTCATTTCTCGTAGGCTAAGAGATAAAGTTAAGGAAATAATTAATAATATTTTAAGTTGGACCTAGTAACTTTAATTTCAAGGATACATTAAATAGTATTATTATTTTTAATAAAATAGTTGACATATTGGGACATCATAAGGCCTCATGTAATATTTTATTCAAAAAGTGTTTTTAAACACTTTTAGAGGGAGTCTTAGGAGGGAAAAGGAAATTCAAATTGAGGGGCCTAAAAGGAATTTTATAAAAAGAGGGTGAATTGATCAAAGGAATCATTAATTATTATTGTAATCAAATCAATTTTTTTGGAGTTTGAGCACTTGTTTTCATTGTCTCATACATGGATGAAAAACATTGGTGTATGAAAATATGAAGGGTGAAAACCCTCTTGGTTTCTATTTAGGATTTGAGGAGAAAAATCATCTTTCTCAAGTGAGGTGATTTCATTTGAGGATGACATTAGTGTTCAATATTGTAAGTTTAAATCTAGTTTCAGGCAATAAGAAGTATTTTAGAGGATTTTAAATTTATGACAAAGGCTATTGACAAGTTTTAAATATAATTTCCAACAAAAAATCATCAAATTTCAAATGTACTTTTTGTTGTTCTACTATTCCATAGCAATTTGAACATGTGATGATTTATGCCAATGTTGTTTGTATACTAGTTGCCCATTTTCAAATGTTGTTGTCATATAACTCCCTTTCTAACAATCATATGGCTTGATTTTCATCCTAGTTGTTGCCACCAATCAGCCCTACATATATATAGTAGTAAGATACTTGAGAGTGGGAATTTTGGTTCTTCAAATATTCTAAAAAATATTATATGAGGGTGCGTTGATTTAAATATTTAAAAAAATATTTATATTTGTTGTTTGGTTTAGTTTATCAACATTTTGTAAATTTTTCCAACAATTAAAAGAATAATAAAATTAAATTTTCTAGGGATTTCATCATTAAAATTTAATATTTTATTTATTCCCTAGTGCTACATGGAAAGGAATAAAAAATTGCATATTTGATAGAAATTTGAAAATGGGTATTACAATTGTAGAAAATATTTGATCTTGTTAGCATGCAAGGTTATATCTAACATCTAATTCAACCCAATGAAATATAAATTAGATTTTATTAGAGGAAGCAAAGAAAGTTATAAGATCAATTTGAAGAAATAGAAGTAGAGACGAGGAAATAAGTAAGAAGGATCTGACAAATGAAGATAAGACAAAGATATAATATAATTCTATTTTCAATATGAGCTAGGGTCAACAACAAATGAAAAATATCATGACATAATTAATATAAATAATATAGAATATAAATGTGCCAAGTCCAATTCAAACCCCTATAACTGAAGGAAGTGTTATTACAAATAATATAATAATTGTGGGTTATGCATCTAGGAATTTCTAGACTACCTTTTAAAATAAAAGTAAGAAGAGCCACTTAAAAAATAAAAGAAAAAATAGAATGGAGATAAATTTTGTAGGATATTTTGATGAACACGAAGCTCTTGGACTAGAATTTATGTATAAATATCCCTCTCCAACTTTTGTAACTTGAAGATGAAGAGTACACAAAATAATTAAAGAATACCAAATGGAAAATAGCCTCATTAAGATCTACAACACATATTGGGTAAGTTAACCATTCCTACTTTTGATGGTTCAAAAAATTATATAGTTCGTTCTTGGATTTAAAAGTTAGATACATATTTTTTACTAAACCCTATGTATGATGAAGAAAATATTAAATTTTCTACTCTTCATCTAGACAACACAACATACGAGTGATGGTACTATTAAATAGCATATTATTTATGTTAAGCAACATGTTAGAGTATTATTAATATTTGTAATGTCTAGTAAGGTATTACAACTAACAGAGCACACTCACGCTTGAACAATTAAATAGCATGAGAATAAGTGATGAGAAGAATTATCAATGGATGCCATGTCCTAGAGATTAGAACTATAATCCATCAAATAAAAAAACATTGAATATTTCCTTGTGCTTGAGTTATTTACCTCTTCATCTTCAAGAATGAAAACAAGGAGAAACTCCTTTTCACAATCATTTTACTATAAGAGACTATTAGAATATGAAAAACTAATGGAAAAAAGACATATGTGCTAAAAGGAAGATACATAAAAGTAGACAACCAAAATTTAATGTATCTCCATCTACATTAGGGAAATCCATAAACCCTCTAGTATAATATCACAACATTAATATAACTAACTTCTAGTTATATACATATACATATGTGTTATGTTTAAGTTCTAACAATAATACATAATTAATTATATTTTTCATTGATTTAAAATCAATGAGTCTTATTTTGTAGCATTCTATTTCTATCAAGTGTTAGAATTTTATTGTACTCTAAGTATAAATTTTGATGGATCTAAGTGGTGAAACTGTTTATTAGATTCCACATGGAGAAGGGAAATTAAAAAAAAATTAAATAGGTATTAAAAGATTAAAAAAATATATGCATAATTTGGCACCTCTTATAAGTTACATGCCTAGTGTTTACGCGGGCTTTGTGTCTTTAATGGTTGTAGGGATAAGATACAAAAAATATGCATTTGATCTTGATTAATAACTATTAGTAATATTTAATAATTAAACGTATTTTATGTGATACTTACTAGATTATCTCCGATCTTCACTATTTAATAAAAAGAATATTTGCATATTTTGGCACATAAAACTACATAGGACATTGCCTTATTCTTCACAATTATACAAGAATATTGGTGGCCTAAGTTAAAATATTGAAGTGGTGAAAAGAATCAAATTATTACTTATATATTTTATTTAACTATCAAGATGTGTTCTTTAGCTAGCATTCACAATGTTTGAATCAACTCTAGCTTTGACTAGATTTAACCCCACGAGAAACAAGAACAATTAAAGTTGTTCATTATTTTTTAGAGTCAACAAAGTATGAATCATTTAGAATTTGTTGGGAGTCCTATTTTGAGTTTATCAATGCATTCATATCGTAAAATGTCATTGCCTAAATATTAGTTAGATTATAAACAACGTCATTGTTACAAAGATTGCTCTAGAGAATAGTTGCAAAGAAAAAGACAAATGGAGTGTTATGTCATTTTGTGTGTTAAAATAAAAATATATAACAATTTCTTCAAATGAACTATCTAGGTCAAAGTTAAAGGTAAGACTTACATTAATTTTGTGTTAAAGAGAAATAGTATGGGCATTGTATGAATGAGAATGTTTCTTTAGTGATTTTAAATTCCATGCAACTTATAGAATGGTTGGGCATTCAAAAAATAAAGCGCATATCTCTTGGAGCACTTAAAACAATCATATCACTTCCACATTCATATTTTCCCGTGTTTAGTTTATGCTAGAACACACTTTAATTATTGTTTTGAACTCAATCTAAGCACATTATGAGAATCAATCCCATTCTTGAAATAGTCAAACACTACTTCCATTACCATAACCATAACATTAGAAAAATAAAATTCAAAGGTGATAAAAAATAACATTAAACCATAAAACATGAGCAGTCATAATATTAAAATAAAATTGTCTAGTGTATCTGCAACATATAATTATTTGTTTACTACCCACTTATGATAACCATTAACCAAACAGTCAAAGCTAATTCATCTATTATAATGTACTCCTTAACCTAGCATGTCATCAAAAATGATAACAAAGAAGCCATGATGAATGCCACATCAACCATTATTATTGATTGTGTACCAATTACATTGTAATCACTATCAAGACCAAGAAAATTTTTAATTAGGTGTTACATATGAGAAACACCCACCTCATTTGTGTGTTTTTGACCCACCATTATAAATAAAAGGAGATGGAATGTAGTTGATGTAAGTGCATATATAGAACCAACTCCCACCTCGTGTTTCCAATTGTAAGAGTTGATCTCAAGAAAGAGAATGCAATGTAAGTTGAAGGAATTTTTTTAACCTAAGCTAAGGAAATATGAAATGTGAGCTTAAAGAATGAGATTTTGTGTTTGATGTTATTTTGAGGAAAAAAAAGAAAACTTTGGAGTGCATGAATATTGAAATCAAAGTGATTCATTTTTTACTACCAAACATTTTTAGTTTACATCTAAAAGAAATAGATTACAAAGTTGATAGTTACAAAGAAAGTTAACAAAATTTACCACCAATTTTTTTTTTTATGTGTATATTAGCAACTTATTAAAAAAACTTTTTTTTTTCGCTTGTATAACCAATCTTTATACCACTAAAATTTTAGAATTATGAAAAATTTCATATAATAATAATCTATAATAAAATTTAAAAACCATGTTTTGTAGAGTATTAGGCTAGTCTTGTATTACAAACATTAGATACTATTTCTAAAATATAAAATTTTCGGAGTCCATAATATTAGTTTGAAATGTCTTTGGATTTGACTGTGAATTTTTATCAACATTTCGGATCATATTTCACTTCTCCTCCTATCTAAGTACATATCTTAATGATGAATCATAAAATGTGATTCAAAATTTTGATGAAAAAATTCACACAATCAAATTCAAAAATATTCCAAACTGCAATCTTTACCTTCCTTACAACCCAAATTGATATTCAAACATTTTAGGAAAAAGCACACATTTTTAGGAGTTCTGAAGCGAAATTTACGTTACAACCTGAAATTGTCATTGCAGTTTCGTAGCACGTTTCGTGTTCGAATCCCATCGAACAAAGAACGAACAAATAACATTAAATACAGGGGGACAAACTCATCCATTTTGTGCGAAACATTTAAAACTCCAGCTGGTTTGTCTGTACTAACAATCAGTCTCAATTCATTAATGTCGTCACCAGTGTTGTACATATTTTGTGCGGCACAGAATAATGGCAGTGGACGTCCTTATCAGAGTGGAAAGGCAGAAGCCACGGAGAAGCTTCCTTCTTTCCTTCACGTATAAAACATTTATAGCTTTCAAATCAGAGCTGTGATTGTTGGTACGCCATTGTGCGCATGTTTCCCGCTGATCTCACATGGATGACATATTTACTCAAAGCTTGCAGAGGTGGACAGCTGGAAAAGAGAGGAAGTTTCAAGATCACCATACACCACTATTTCCATGGATCAACTGCTCGTGGCTGGGCGGATTCCATGGTACATGGCATTTGTCAATTCTTCAATACTTGCATCGACCCTCTCTAACATGATGTTGATATCTAACATTAATCTAATTGAATCAATTAGAGTTATGGTTCAAGATATACAATTGATCATGTGTAGCTCACCTACTAAAATACTTTATGTCATATCCAGTCTTCTTAAGAAAGTATTAATAGATCTTATCAACTTAGATAAGCATTGAGTAATTCACATGGTGTTTTATATCCTTACCATTATCTTATTAATGTTACAAAGATGATTATATCATCATCACTCAATATCATAAACACTCGGTGGCATTTATAACCTAGCTCAATCATAGATAGCATTATTAAGGGAAAAGATTGTGATGACCTTAATTGGTTCACATAAGAAGTCGTCATAATTCAATACATTCACAACAACTCAATAAGATCATTCAATCGTTACATAAAAATAAAAGGAAAATAAGACCTAGGACCTACAAGTTTGGCAAATGGATGAAACAAATCACCATAGGAAAACTTCAAAACTCTAAGCATACTCAATTCCAAAGCCCAACAAGCTTCAATCTCTTTAAATTTTGTGGTTGTTTAAATAATAAACTAGATGAAATTCTCTTAAATAGAATAATATAAACTATAAAAATAGATTCTTGTTAAGAGATTCCTCTATTCTTGTTCCCATGAACATGCAAAAACATTCTCTTCAAAACTTCTAATAACAAATACATCATTGCTTCAATTAAACAAGAGAAATATGCCCAAATTTTCCATGTAAACCCTCACTAATTGGTAAACCAACTATACAAGCTCGTAGGAATCCAAAACAAAAGAGTGAAAAAAGCTCAAAATAGGACTTGATTGTAGCAGGTAGATCTATGGAAAAAAGATACACAAAATATCATTCAAGAGTCAATTTATCATTAGCTTTATTGACATACATAAGCCTAATACACCTATCATTACATTCAAAGCCCTTATGTGGTCATCTCACATCAAGATATTATTGCCTTTTAATCCAAATCATATTGTAATAATTAAAATTGTATACCTTGCAATTCTTTTTTCTATGTTTGTGCACTCATTTTAGTGTTTTCTCTAGTTTTCCCCCTTTTGACCCCTTTCTATTATGTTTCCCCCCTTTCTCCTAACTTTTCCACTTCCCATGTCTCTTGATCCCTTCATAAATCCTATTTCTTATCCCTATATCACTCTTTCCCCTTATTCCTATGATTTCCTCTTTCTTATGCTTCCTTCACACTTAAGCTATCTATGTTTTCATTTTCAAGGTAATTTCTAAAAAAAAAATGTTTTCTTATCTCCTCTCATGACTAGTTCACACTCACCTTATTTCTTCCATATAACACACAAATTGAAAGTCCAATTGAGCTAAAACCACCTCATTTAATTTTTTTATTCTCCTCTTTCTCACCATTTGATCCTACTTCCTTGGGATATGGGGCAATTGTGTCTTTACTTTGGAAGAGGCATAGGTGCCCTACCTTCTCTTAGTTCCAAAAATTAAATGAAAGTTAACTGTACGCGAACTAAGCCCAATTCAAAATTGTCATGTTTAGAATATCAAAATTTGATCCCAAAAATGTAGGAGCTAAAAATTAGCTTGACACCCAAGACCACCTACAAAAATAATGAAAACCTTCGACAAGAGAGTATGCAAGGAATGAGCTTTCTTGATATTAATAACCTATGACATATATGATGAGGTATGTTACAAAGTGTGCAATGAACTTGCTTATATCGACAAGGTGAAGGATAGGATTAGGCAAGATTGTGACATGTGTCTCAATCCTATAACATGTGACAATTAACTCAACTATTTATTATATGACCTAGGGAAAAAGTATTAAATACCAAAAAAGATGAGATAAGATCTAGATGAAAACCAAGACTTCTATTAAAGGATTCCTACAACCTAAGTGGACTTAACATGTAAATAGGACACACTAATTAACTAGTTAGGTAAAATACCTATTTACACCAACACCCCCCCTTGAGTGAAACTTAGGGAGTAGATTATTATGCAATGATACAAATATATAAGGATAGGAGGATGGGTCTCAACTACAAGGACGTGTTAGGTACCCATTTACAAATGATCTCTCAGAAATTGAGAAAAGGAGAAAACCTACTTGGGAAAAACCCCTCTTTAAAAGAGCGAAAAGATGCAAACAAGGATGATGTGTTGAGAACTCAATGGTACCCCAAAGGACTACATCCATCATGAATATACAATCAATTACCCCCCATAAGAGGGAAATAGAGAGACTATACATAGCCCCGATAATGTATGATATCTTGGTAAGTGTTTAAAGAAAAAATATGATTCAATGCCGACAAACAACTTGTCTCCCTTTTGAAAGAAACAAAACTAGACAAATGCGAGAATGCTTCCCATTCTGGATAGGAATTGAATAGAAGAAGCATAAAGATGTATGATGATGTCTTGAAAATTTGATCATGTGTCCCCTTGTCCACTAAAGATGAAGATTTCATAATCAAATCAGGTACATGCCCAATCAAAGAAGAAGGTGACAAACCATAATTATATGGAAACCAATGTTGAACAATCTCCAAAGACAAAGATGGTTTGAAAATAGTAGTGTAATTATTTCCATCAAAGAGGAGAGATAATCCTTCAAATGTGACTTCTAAATCTGAAATATGAGACTCCACAAATAATTCTAAAATACATGTCAAGAAATTATCCCACAAAGATAAATTTGAAGAACCAAAATCATCTTGTTGAACAAGGATGATGGGAGTCTCAATCAATGACTTTGCACAAGGAATCAATGAAGGTCAAGGTACATCAACTGTCTCTGAAGGATAAGAAGGATCACCTAAAGAAACCTCGTCCTCATCTTTTGAAGATTCAAAGCACTCCAAATAATCAAAATCTTGAATAGTATCATAGTCATAGGGTATCTTATCTGAAATATGAAAAGGTTGTTTGAGATTAGTGTTATCATTGATGTCAACGGGGATATTGTTGGAGATTGTTGCACTATGTTGTCCTTAGTGTTGTTGTTGATGTCAACCTATGTCAACCTCTAGTGTGGTTATGATGATAAGGTGTTTGTGGTGTTGAGCAGGGGTTGTTGATGCAACTGGTTCCATTGGTTTCCAAGTGCTTTTAAGAAAATTTGAATAGAGAGTGTACAAGGTGACAAAGTTGTGTTTTGTATTTTTCTTAGCATTTCTTCATGGTTGAAGATGTTATTGTGTGGTTTAGATAAGATGATCAAAGGTGTTCAAAGACATGTGTTATATCTAGAGTTTTAGGTTCTGGACCATGCGATAATGGAAGATGTGTCTAAAAATGTGTTGCCTGTGAAGAAGGTTGTTTGGGATAAATGGAATTGCTCTGAATTTCTCCGTGTTGAGGTTTCTTATCTTGCAAATTTTGGAACATGCTTATATTGTTTGTATCTACCTTCCCCTAGAGTGCTTGGTGTTCATTTGTTCCACAAGGTTGGTTAGTGAGTTGTATGTCTATGCTAGTGTGGTCGGTTGCATAGGATGATAGTATTCTCAGTTTCAAGTGGTTGTGGTAGTGTTGTTGAATATTCTGATGATGTTGGAATATTCCAAGATGTTGTGTGATTTTGAGCTTCGTAGTCCACAAGATGTTTTCATACTTGGTGAAGAGTGAATTGATTGTTTGACAGTGTTAGTGCAGGTTTGGTCGACTTGGCATGCTAGTCCTAATTGTGGAGATGGTTTGTTGTTTGTGGAAGCATGGTGTAGTGTGTCAATGTAGATTTGGGTACTGGTTAACCCTTGGTGTGGTTTTCCTTCACTTCTTTCCACCGCAGAAGTATTTGGTGTTAACCTATTTTGTGGTTGCATGTTTGAGGTGCATATGTTCCATTGAGGCCAACCTAAAAGAGGTTACACTAATACATTTGATTGCAAAATCTGATGAAATTGTCTGACGAAATATGTAAAATTTGATGTTCGTCGGGTGCTTGTAAAATTTGATGTGTAATTTTCAATTTTTGAAAGTTTATCCCCGACGTTCGTCAAAATTTTGATGAACCTAGGGCTCGTCGAAATGTCAGCTATCATTTTCGTTGAATTTTTGACAAACATGAAAAATAGAAAAAAAATTATGGCTGACATAAAGAAAAGTGAGTTTGCGCTTGATTTATTGCAACAGTGTTTTGTTCTACTTGAGACAGTTTGTGGAGAACTAAGGACGATAAAAATAAAAAAAATTCAAGAAGATATCGCCAAGTTGAGGGTAGTCATTGTCTTTTTGTAGAATTCAGTTGTGAAGTCAGATTTGTAGTTCCAGGTTTGAAAATCATATTTTAAAGCAACATCTCATCATATTTCATTTTTAGAGGTTAAGGGTTTTGAGAATTTCATGTCCAGATCTTGTTGTGTGGAATCACCATAAGATCACAACCAAGGAAAAAATTCTTGTGACTGTAATTATGTGATTCATAACTCTATTGGTCATGTGGCACATTTGTGCTATAAAAAATACAGGATGCATTCATGTGTGACCCAAGTTTAATGTGGCTATGTTGTGATAGAAATGGAGGCACTCATATAATGTAGTTAATTCAAGTTGTATAATGTAGGTGTCAATCATCATTGGGTGCATTCAGGTTGTCTCAAGTTTAATAGGTTAGGATGTAATTATAGCATGATCGAAGAGTGATTACCTCTTGCTGCAATAAAGATCCTATAACCCTAGTTGATATGCAGAGTGGTTGTGTTATATCAATTATGTAGTGCATTCAAGCACAACCCATGTTTAATGGGCTATTCTAGAGAGTGATCAAGATTTCTCAACCTTATGAATGTTACTTGACATATATTTGCATAATCTCAAATTCCTTCAGAGGCTTTTGAAGTATCAATGTATCCTATATAGGGTTTAGAATAATTTCTTTTAATTAATTAAATAAATAAATGATGTATTTCCCTGTAATTAGATAATATGGAGATCTCCTAAATCTGCCCCAGCACACTATCCTCTTTGGCACTGTATTCATTACTCCAGCTACGAGGGTTTTTCATGTGACATATTTAATATCTTCATGACCCTAACTTTTAAATAGATCTCAGTCTTTGCTTTAATCCTTTTCATGATAACCCTTGAGTTCCATAATCCACCTTCAATCTCTTCTAAGAATGATGTTTTAAGCTAGATTGCATAGTATGCATATAAAGCAAGTCCTTCATACCTGCCATTGTTCCAAACCACCACTCACTGCCTTGCTTAAAATGTTGCCTCCATAAGCACAATAGCATGTTTTAAAATCATGGTTGCTAGTGATTGACCATTAAGTTCACCACTTTCATTATGAAGATACAATGAGATTTTTGTCTTCAAACTCAAGGAATTATGGAAGATAACATTGTGAATTGTTTGTTGTGTACGATTCAATTTTCTTGCACATTTACTACTTTGCTAACTTCCTTTAAGACTGGGTGTTGCACCCTCAGCTGCAATCTTAAACAGCTTACTCACTATCACTTGAAGATTCCTTTCATGAGCATCCTTCTATAAAATCAAACTATGCCCTATAGACTGCCTACTTACAACAGGGGACTTATTGTATCATGGTATTGTAGTTCTTAAGATCCTTCAACCTTATTGACACTACTTCACAGTCTACAAGGTATTATTCACTATTCTCCCATATTTGATGAGTCTCAAAACACTGCTCAAACATGTAATCCACTACCTCCATTATACATTAATGGCTAAGAAGAAACATTGAACCTATGATTACCAATGTTACTTCATTTGGATAGTCATTCCCTAATTGTATTTTCCTTGTCTAACACTACCAAAAACATTTGAAAAACCCTTAAGGTCAGCAAGGGGGTAAGGAAACTCACTGTTAAAATCTCCACTTTACTATGCAAGGTTTGAGATTTATTATCTTGTCACTGCTCAGCCTCTTTTTGACTGTCACATCTCAAGTGACTGTCATTCTTCTTACCATAGATTGCATTTACAAATGTCACTAAGCTACATAGTGTGCTTGTTATTGGCTACAATCTTTAGATTGCAAGATTTTGTTATTACCTACAATGTCTCAATCTTTCTAGTATTGCAACCTCACTAATCGCTATAGTTATTGTTTATGTTTCTACGGAGGCCTAGGGTTTGTACCCTAATCATGCTCTTACCAATGCTTCTATTGTTTTTTATTAGGGCTCTCAATGTTGAGGGCCCTAGGGATAAGCTCATCATAAGAAGTGACACATTGCATCTTTAACTAAAAGGATAAATCCGTATTGACATTAGCAATGATGATTCTAACTTGTTGCTCCTTAGGAATGGGTCACTTGCTCTTACTAGCTCGCTACCTCCATTGTTGTAGGAAGTTTGTGATCAAGTTCAATATTCTAATTTTAGGAGTCTTAACGGTTGGAAATCATATTAAAATTAGAATTTAATAAGTTTTGGAATTAGCATTTGAAAGTGTTTTTTGGGGTCATTAACTTCAGACTATCTTCTCTTTTGCAGGGGTGGTTGCATGCCAAAAATTTTTGGTGTAAAATATCAGAATTATTAGATTATGTTACCTGTCTATGAATAAAAATTATTGGAGTGTGAGTTTGATATTTTTGAAGATCTAAATAGTCAAGCTTGGTAAAGAAAAATCATGTCAGATAATATTAGTCCAAAACAAAATGAAGAGACACTTGATAGATTGTGGGCTAGATTGAAAAGAAAGGGTGATGAGAAATGTTATTGTCCTTGCAATAATTGCAAGGGTTTAAAGACGAGATGACTTTTAATCACAACAACTGAGAAACATTGTAGGCAGCATGGTCACGTTGAAGGGGGGCATGATTATCGTCCATTGGTGAGTTGTTCATTATATGTGTTTATATTGATTGAATTTGTAAATGTTTATATCATTTTGACATTATATATATAATCACTTGATCATGATCATGGTTTATTTGTATCAATCACTATTATAAAGGTTGGCCACCCTAGGGAAAATGATATGGATTATCACGGCCCAGAGAATGTGGTTTTGCAAGTGGACGAACATGGAGCTATGAATATTGAAGATGAAATTAATGATCCTATGGAAGAAGATGATCATGCGCTAGAAAACACAATTGAAAATGATGGTACGAATACATTGATCCATGACACATTTAGTGGTAGAGCTGATCATGATGATCAAGATGACTTTGATGATGTTCATGATTTATCTGTACTTGAGAAGGCATACGAGCCCCTTTATGAAGGCTCCGAAACAACTCTTCTCTATGTTGTATTGTTGTTGTTGAACTTGAAGGTTATGAATGGTTTATCAAACATAGAAATCTCACGGATGTTAAGGTATGTCATATATGTCATCTTTTTTCATCTATTTTAATTGTTGTTAGTTCATCACTAGTAAATAAATGATGAAATATGTATAAATATTTTTATATGAACAAATTATTTTTGTTGTAGATTGATTGGTGAATTTTTGTTACCACCATCAAATATTTTACCTCGCTCATACCGATTTATGTGCCATTATGAAAGATATCGGAATAGAGTATCAAGCAATATATGCATGTCCCAATGATCATATTATATATCATAAACAACAAGAATTTGCAACAGAATGCCCAGAATGTCATATCAGTAGATATCGAATAGATCAACTAAAAAAAAGGTGCCTCCAAGGTTTTCTTCATTATATATTCTCATCATTCCACATATGCAATGATTATTTAGCTGCAAAAGCTTAGCACAATTTATGGATTACCATGCAAGGAATAGAAGTGGAGATGTCATTCTTCAAATTCCTATAGATGGTTCTAGATTTAGGGACATGGAGGAAAAATGGCCACACTTTAAAGAAGAACCTCGTAATCTCAGTTTTCATTAGAGCGACTATACAATCCATTTGAGAGTTAAGCATCTATTTATTTCATGTGGCCTGTTTTTGTTATCAACAATAACATTCCTCCATGGATGTCAATAAAGAGGGAGCACATATTGTTATCAATGATTGTTCCAGGTATATTTGTTTACATAAATTTTCTTTAACATAGTAGCATCTCATTTGTCTTATTTGTTGCATAATGACTTATATTTTTTTCATTCAATAGTCATGTACATTAATTTATATATATTGCAGTAAAATGGTTATAATAATTATGTAATATATATGTTCATTCAACTAGGCAAGTACCAAGTTAAAGCTATGAATGTATATATCGAGCCTCTTATCGATGAGTTACTAAAGCTATGGAATGGTGTGTCACTATGCATGATCGCCTGCATCAATAGGACAAAGCAAGACAATTTCAATTCCATGCAATGCTTGTATGGACAATTCATGATGCCCCAAGGTTAACACTTTTGTAGTATGTTATAACATTCAACTCAAGACTTTAACAATATTTAATTTGACATAGATATCATGCATTTTTTATAAATAATCTATTCATTATATATAATGAAAAAAATTGACATATTTAATCCAATTATATATCATCTTGCAGGTCTTCAAACAAAGGGAAAATTTGCGTGTCTAATTTGTGGTCCAAAGATGAAATCTCGTCGTTCAACAAGTTTAGGAAAGCAAGTCTTTGATGAGTATAGGAACTTCCTCCATAGAAATCATAAATATCAAACTATTGAAAAACATCCTTTCAATGGGAAAGAGGAGACTACATCAAAACCACGAAGAATGTCACCTCGCCTATGGAAGTTGGAATATAATAGAATTAATCGTCAAGGTTATACATCAGATCAAATTGTTTATCTATCATATATGGTATACATGTTTTGAATTTATATTTTTATATTGTGTTGTGTTTACTCATGTTGTAATTGACAATGATTGTCGTTATTAATTTGTTTAACTTATATGCTTCATGAAGGTCGTCAAGGAATTAATGTTCGGCTTCCACAGGGACTGAAAAGTTATCCCACATAATTTAGTAGGTTGCCCTACTATGAGCAGCTACAAATTGTACATTTGTTTGATACAATGCATATCAGAAAGAATATAATAGAAACGTTATGAAAAATATTGGATGGAAGGCATGACAAAGAAAAAATTGTCAAAATTTGTACTAACATTCAAGAAGCCAATTATGCAATAAAAAATGTCATTCAATTAAATAGCGATGGAGACCAAATTAATATAAGTTCCCTTCCTTGGTTATTAACAGAGCAACAAAGCAATGCTATAAAAGAAGTCATACAAAAAAATCAATTTCCCACAGGATTTGCTGTGAACATAAATAATATAATAACAAAGAAAGGTGAATTTGGGTTAGGGATGAAAATGCATGATTGGCATACCTTCATTAAGGAAATTATTCTAGTATATTATATACACTTGTATAATGCAAGTACTTTTCAGTGTATTGAGTTTACTACTTTTGGAAAAATAATGAAAAGATCATTTTCTAATTTTTGCAGTACGTTCTACCTCTATCTCTCCCAGACAACTTTGACAACAATGTCAAGCAAGTTATATATGATCTTGGAAAATACATTAGGTAAGTAGCAAGATTTGTTCAATTTGTTGTATACATCTTATAATTTCTATTTGTTTTACTTGTTATGTAATATACTGTATATTTTTGTTAACTAATATATTTTGCACCTTTGAATCACTTCAGATGGTTGTCATCTCCAAAGAAATTCATAAAGAAAATATAAATTATTGGAAGAGAAAAGTTCCTCTTCTAATGTGTGAAATGAAAAAGTGTCTACCTTCGACATTTTTCAATGCACAAGAACACTTCCTCATATACCAAGTTGAGGAGATTGAATTGTGTGAACCTGTACACACAAGGTCAATGTGGATGGTTGAGGAGGCACTTGAAATTCTTTGAAGGCTTTGGTTAGACAAAGAGCACATCCTATAGTTCTATGGTGGAGGGATATATGGCAGCAATTAGACCATGGTGTACATTAGTGAATATCTTCCTAAGTTTGCAAAGAAGATCCATAGACGTGATTTGGGATCCCAACCCATTAACAAATTTGAAGGGAGTACCGTTGAGGAAAGCAATCATAAGATGGTCATGGAGATTAATTGAACATTTATATAGTTTTTATGTATATTGTACTTATTTAATTTTAATCTTCAATATACATCAATTATAAATTACAATCAGACAATCGTGGTATTTAACCAATTATACCATTTGTCAATTTTAATTTTTTGCAATAACCTGGTCGAGAGTGGGATGCACTACATTTGTACGTTGCCAACAATCTTGATTGGATGATGGTATGGATTGAACGATGTCAACAATCTAGTCGCGCATTAACATGGGAAGGTGTGGCTTCATTGGTTAAAGAAGCTCATCGTAATGGAGATTCCAATGTTACACAAAGGGAAAATGATTTAGCATATGGTTTAAGAGATAAACAGGTACGTATAAATATATTAATCACCCATATTATTTAATTATTTTCAAGTATATTGATGTACATATATATTAAAATTTTTTTCTTTGCATACATTCGACCAAGAATAAATATGTTTATCAATTGACGATATTGCAATAATTTTTACATGTTTGACATATTGCAGGTGAAACACCACAAGGCTATGTGGTGCAATGGTTGTAAATTTTGAATCAAAATCTTAGATGACATGAAGAAAACTTGTGATTCTGGTATAACTGGAATCTTTCAAATGACTAATGTTTCATCTAGAAGCGACATACATCCAAAAGTCTCAAAAAATCGATACTATGGAATTTTGGATGATATACTTGAGTGTGACTTTAAGTCCTTCAAATTAATTATGTTCGTCATCCTATGGTACAGGCTATGATTGAATAAAAATGATCCTGAGAGAATTGTTATTGAATATAATAATGGATTTACCATGGTTAATACAAGGTTGATCGAGCGAGCTGGAAATGAACCCTATGTTCTTCCAAGCCAATGTAAGCAGGTATTTTACTTAGAGGTTCCAGGTAAACTAGGTTGGCCATTTGTTGTTAGACATGATCCAAGAGGAAGGCCAGTAAAGTATAATGTGGTGGAAGAAAAAGATACCGAAGAACTAGAAGATGATATAGATGATGATCAGGATCAACAGTTAGTTGATGATGTCCCTAACAAAGATGTCGAAGAGGAGGAACTAGATCATGATGATGTAGGAGTTAATGTTCATGAAGATGATATCTGTGTGGATGATGAAATTATCGAAACTGATATCAATGACGATGATGATGATATGACCAATCCTTTCAATGTTGAATCTGGATCAGATGATATATACAAAGAGTTGGATGAAGAAGAAGATCAATGACATTGAAATGTATAAGTTATGCTATTATATTATCTATTTGATATTAATTTCTTGATAGAATTATATTTGACTTATGTGGTTACATAATTAATTCATGATGTTTTTAATTTTATGCCATTACATAATTAATTTAATGATGTACTTTTTAATGTTTGAAAGGTCAAAAAATTAAAACATTTCAATAGTGATGTTAACAACCTTGAAATTAGTGTGTTTTATGTTTCATATGATCATAAAAGATTAAAAAATTCAGTAGAGGTGGTTGTTCAATGGTTGACGTGTATGTTGGTTCTTTTTACAATGTAACTAGGTTTTTCTTTTAATCTACTTATGGAATTGTCAATTCCAATCGAAGGCAGGTCGAAGGACCTGGACCAACTGACAACGACTTTAAAAGCCTCCTACACTTTGGGCTCGCAACCCCTGGGAGGGTGATCCCTAATGTGTTTACAACCTCTGCACCATTATTATAAACAACATTAACAATAGCAGATGATCTCACTTAATAGCTCAACATGATAAGATAATATCAACTAGAATTGGTTGTTCATAGACAATATCAACTATCTAGAGTGTGAGATAACTAAACACAATCCATTGTATAAGATAGTCAATGATTTGCAATTTGTAGCAAGCTCTAGGCAAAGACAAACAACTACTGAACTACATTAATAATTACAACTTAGATCAGTGCCATATATCCATTGTGGGAGTCAAATTCATAAGCATCTAGAGGTTTATAACAGATTTAATACATCATATATAAGATCCCTGACAATATTGCATTACAATTTCATCAGTATGCATTCTAACTTAGGACTACTTGTGAAATTTATACAGCACATATCCACCTATAATCCCATTCAAACATTTTAATTAATTCCTTGAATTAAAGCTAAAATAGAATCATACACACCACAATAGTGAGATGGATAAAACAACCCTTAGTTATTTCATTCAAAGTTCAGATATGCATGTACAATGGAGAGACATGAACTCAAATTTTCATTTCAACTCAAATGCTAGTACTATTAGACAACATTAAATCTCTATGAACTCAAAACCTATTACATAATGACTCAAAACCTAAATTGCATTTCTCTAAAACCATTGGACTTTACAATTCGCTCTGCAACTTCACCTAGACTCGACAAAAATTATCTAACTTGCTAACCTGTACTTCTAGCCTTGAAATCCTTCTTATAGAAAATGAAGGAGAAAACAAGCACCATGCCAGAAAGTACACCTGTCACCAGTCAATTGGAGCACCTGGTGATATTCCAAAATTTGTTACAACAACCACCACCTTGAGAAATATTCTTGTTCAAAAATTATTATAACAACAATCATCCTGGAGCATATTCTCGTTCATCATGTCGGCAGAGGAAGGTTGATGCAATAACAAAAAACCACATGAAACCCACACCAAGAAAGTCATCCATACAAAAATGGAAACGTTGTAACCGCAACATCTAATTTTCCACCTGTCGGTAGCCCACTCTTTTTACTCATTATCATTCAAATACTTAGCCACCCACCTCTAGTATTCTTCTTCAGTTGGCTAGTCAAAATTAATCACCTCATTTACCTTTGTATTATAAGGCATATACTTTACCACTACCTGATTAGCATCTCTTTCAAAAGATTCCAAAAATGAGCCGGTACCAATAATCTTATCCATACAATTTTCCAAAAAATCATAATCTGAGTCATTAAAAATTATTTTAATTTGATTATTGATGACTTTACTTGCTTGATCCTGCCATTGTTGGAGTGTTCTGATTTTCCCCTGCTCATCAGTTATATCAGGTAATAGTGTGTTACCCCAATCATTGAAGTTCTTTACCAATTCCCTAATCTTCCTACTTAGATCATCTAGTAAGGTTTGAAAACCTTGCAATGATTTAACTGTTAGGGTTAGAGATGGCAGATATCTAACAATTAAATGCAGATTTAAATAATAAATAGAGAAACTAAAACATACACAGAATAAATCATAACACAGAGAATTTAGCGTGGTTCACCCAATCTGGGCTACATCCACCAAACCGCAGCCATCCAATACTTTTATTATCTAATTACAAAACCTATTACAATCAATCTTTTATAATTAATCGTGATTTTTTCATCATACTGGTGAACCCCCATCTCTAACCTCTTTAATGCTTTGTGAAGCCTGTAATTTTAGGGTTTTGCTAAAGTCGTGATTTCTTTCTTTTTCGAGATTTCCGCTGACGCATATGAAAAGGGTACTTTTTCTCACGCTACCAAGTCCTCCGGGCCGTGGTTCGACCACCTGCACCTTGGCGAGGACTGGGGTCGGGTGCACAAGAGATACCATGGGCTATACAAGATAGCATGATCACGCCATACCAACAATCTCCTACTTAGAAATGACGCTCCTTACACTATTACAACTTCCCCACTTGGATCGATCTCAGACAACACTGGCAGTAATTTATAGCTCCCATCGAAATAAGGACCTTGACTCTCGGGCCGGGCGAGCTATACTTGAATTCAACCTTGAAGGCCAACCGAAGCTGAAGAGGAGCTCAGCTTCTCCCTTGGCACTGCCTTCGTAAACATATCCGCTGGATTGACCTCTGTATGTATCTTGTCTAGCTTGACCTGTCCATCTTCCAACACTGACTGAATGAAATGATATCTTAATTAGATGTGTTTTATTTTAGAATGTAAGGCAGAATTCTTTGCAAGATGTATAGCACTCTGACTGTCTATAAATAAGTGATTTCCATCCTGTTGTTTTCCTAACTCATCCATAAAAATTTGCAGCCATATCATCTCTTTTGCTACCTTTGTTGCAGCAACATACTCTGCCTCTGTGGTGGATAAAACAACCACCTTTTGCAATCGAGAAATCCAACTCACTGTTGTCCCACCAACTGTAAATACATAACTTGTGGTACTTCACCTAGTATCTATATCCCCTGCCAAATTTGAGTCAACATAGCCTTTTAAATCAGTATTAGAGCCCCCAAAACATAAACACTTATTGGATATACCTCTCAAATACTTGAGAATCCATTTTACTGCATTCCAATGCTCAACTCCAGGATGACTCAAATACCTACTAACAACTCCTATGACATGTGCAATATCCGGTTTTGTGCATACCATAGCGTACATTAAACTGCCTACAGCTGAAACATATGGTACCTTGGACATTTTTTCTTCCTCCTCTTGTGTCTTTGGACACATATCCTTAGTCAATTTAACATGACTAGGCAAAGGTGTGCTGACAGCTTTTTCATTCTCCATATGAAATCTCTGCAACACCTTTTCAACATAATTAGCCCGAGATAAAAAAATTTTCTTCTGTTTTTCCTATCTCTACAAATTTTCATACCAAGGATTTGTTTTGCTACCCCCAAATCCTTCATAGCAAAAGAATTTGCTAACTTTTATTTCAACTCACTTATGTGATCCATATTAGACCCAGCTACAAGCATGTCATCAACATATAAACATTAAATAATGTAGCTATCATCATCTAACCTCTTAAATAAACACAATGGTCTGAATTACATCGACTATAGTCATGCTCAACCATAGAGCTATCAAACTTAATATACCATTGTTGAGATGCTTGCTTCAAGGCATATAAACTTTTCTTCAATCTACACACTAGTTTCTCCTTACCTTTGAATTCAAATCATTGTTGTTCCATATATATTTCCTCTTCCAAATCACCATGGAGGCGCTATTTTAACATCAAGTCGCTCTAAATGTACCGAAGTAACCACAATACACTTTAAAACAATGTAATAGAAGTCATTTTAACAACAAGAGAAAAAATCTCATCAAAATCAATACCCTTTTTCTGTGCAAATCCCTTTACAACTAATCTGGCTTTAAATCTTTTCTTACCTCCATCCTCCTCTTTCATCCTATAAATCTATTTGTTTGGTAAAACCTTTTTACTCCTCAGAGGGCAACTTGCATAAATCCCAAGTATAATTTTTCCAAAGAAGGAGTCCATTTCTTTTCTATTCCATGTCTTAATCGAACCTTTTGGTATCCACCGCGATAGCTTCATCATAATATTCTCGTTCACCAACATCAAGCAACAAAATAGTATACAAAGAGGGAGAGAATCTTCTAGAGGTCTACTTATCCTTGAAGATCATTTAATAGGAGTTTGTATTTGTTGTTGTTGCTTGTTGCCCAACATGAGGAACCACTAAAACATTATTGTTGGGAATATCATCCAACACTACATAATCATTTTCTTTCTTCTCATGCTACAACAACAAATCTTTGTACAACACTTTTTCATTGAATATGACATCCCCGCTTCTCACAATTTTCTGATTTTCAAAATCCCAAAGCCTATAACCAAATTCATCAATGCTATATCCAACAAATACACATTTCTTTGATTTTGCATCAAGCTTGGTTCTATTTTTAGAATCTACATGTGCAAATGCCTCACAACCGAAGGTTTTGAGAAAAGAATAACTCACCTTCTTACCCTTCCATGCTTCCTCTGGAATACCACAATGCAAAGGATTAGAGGGACCTCTATTGATTAAATAAATAGTAGTGTTTACAGCTTCTGCCCACATTTTTAAAGGCAACCCAGCATGCAATCTCATAGTCCGTGCACGCTCCATTATTGTTCTGTTGATGTGCTCAGCCACTCCATTTTCTTGTGGAGTCCTTGGAACCGTTTTTTACCTACAAATACCATTAGAGGAACAATAATCTTCAAACTCTTTACTGTAATACTCACCACCATTATCAGATCTAAGACATTTTATCTTTTTACCTGTCTCATTCCCAACCAAGCTTCTCCATTTTTTAAAAGTTTCAAATACATCAGATTTCTGCCTAAGAAAATAAATCCATACCTTCCTAGTTGCATCATCAATGAATGTAACATAATACAAAGAGCCACCGAGAGAAGATACCCGAGCTGGTCCCCATACATCTATATGCACAAGCTCCAATTTCTCATCTTTCTTTGTTTCATCCTTGAGAAACCACCTCTTTGTTTTCCATACACACAACTTTCACATAAATCCATATTAACACATTTTAGACCTAGTAAAACATTATTTGAATGAAGTACTTTCATACCTTTTGCACTCATATTCCCAAGTCTATTATGCCACAGTGCTGATTCAGAGTCCACATCAACTGTATGATCTTCTACCTGCTTAACTGCAGCAACTGTTCCTGAACATTGACCCTTTTTCGTAATAATTAAAGTAGAAGGAATAGTATGTCCTGTACAAAGATATAAGGTGCCTACTTTCACACCTTTTGCTACTATTAAAGCACCCTTTGTGACCTTCCAATTTTTATCATTAAATGTAACAACACAACATCATCTAGTTGCCCTGCTGAAATTAAATTTCCGCTTAACTTTGGAACATGCCTTACCTCACGTAGTAGCCAATGATTCCCATTCTGCAACTTAATCTTGATTCTTCCCTTTCCAACAATCTGACAGGGTTCGTTA
>VDFB02256132.1:28676684-28963533 GCA_007258455.2 Sequoia sempervirens
TTTGGGCTACATCCACCAAACCGCAGCCACCCAATACTTTTATTATCTAGTGCAAAACCTATTACAATCTTGCGAATAATCGTGTTTTTCATCATACTATAACCCCCATCCCAACCCCTTTTAACAAGCTTTTTGAAGCTTCTAGAATTAGGGTTTTACAAAATTCGGTTTTTTCTTTTTTGAGATTTTTCCTTTTTAAGCTAACAAGCGAAAAAAAATGGTAATTTTTCTCGGTACAGCCCCAAACCCCACTCGGCGGGGCGGGCGGTCGGACCGGTGAGGACAGGGGGTCTGGGTGTACAGTATACCATGGGCTATATAGTATAGCATGGTCAGTCGCCACATACCAACATTAACTAATATATAAGTAGGCTTCAATGATTGGGGCTTGTTATTTACATCAAACCTTGAGGCTTTATTTATAACATCTAGATCATTTGCCCTAGGGATCCAATTTTGAATTATTAGAATCACTATCCCCTAATCCCTATCAATATTCTTTATTGCTTCAAATAGAAAAGAATACAAAGAATGTATAAAGGGAAGTTTATTATCCACCTTTTCATTTAAATGCTCCAAAACAATAGTAACAATTTCTTTTTCTTTTGAAAGAAAACCCTCCTCTTTTACCCTTAGTGATATTTGTAATTGATCAATTTTTTGCATGAGTTGCCTCTTTGTTGGATCAACAGAGCACTTTGTTTCTTCATCAACTTGTTCTAGAGGAGGGGTAAGAGCAAGATTTTGAATGGGAGACCCTGGTGTAGAAATATTTGGAAAAGTAGGAGGCATTGACCTTGTTGTGGGAGGTGATGTGCTGGTTCCTGGAGCATTGGATGTTTCCCCAGTATGTCTATACTTGAACCTTTCTACTTCAGTTTGTAGCTCAATATTCCTCTGTTGCATTTTACTATATTCTTCAATTAAAATGTTATACTTCTCCATTAGGCTCTTTCTTTCAACCTCCTCCCTTTCAGCAGTCTTTTGGGCCAACTTGGCCACATTCACAGTTAAACTAGTGGCTTCGGTTGTTGTAGTCTCTGAAACCCTCTTTATTATTAATCCTCCTTTGAAATTTGGATTAATATCAGCAATGTCGCTTTCTTCCTTGTGGAGCCAATGCCCAAATTGCCAAGGTCTCATATTCTTCACTGAAGGCAGAGTTTTATAATGATGCCTTAACTTTTTTAGAATCCTGAAAAGGATTGCTGGACTTTATAATGGCATTGAAAGCCACTATATCTGTGATGTCCCATTCAGGAAAAATCAAAACACCAGCTTGATTCACTAGTTGTCTTCCTTCTTTAGGAGTGATGTTTTTGAACTCTTCCATTAGTTCAACTTTCACTTCTTCATCATTCTCTTGATCTGACTTGTCAGGCCTTAGTTCTCTTCTCTCCTTGTATTTATTTTGATATTCCTCAAATTTTATCCTCCATGCCAATTGTAATAATACAAGAGTCTTTACAAATGCATTGTCATCTAAGAACTCCTTGCAAGCCTCCATTCTTGTATCTTGCACACTCTTACCCTTCATATCCAAATCGGATAGAACCAATTTAGCTGATCTAGGAGGGGACAACATACCAACTTGCATGTCTTGATCAGTAAAAATAATTTCATCTGTGAGATCCTTAGGTAGGTGATCAGTTCTTTTCCTCTTAGGGCTTGGCTGAAGTGGTGGTGATGAGGGACTGCGCTCTGGTGAAGATTTTAATTCAATGATTTTGACAGCCCTAGGTACTTTGAATTTTGGGTCTGGTCATGAAGGTGTCTTCATTATTTTCTTCCCCTTTCTGTCTACTTCTTCCTCATCACTGCCAGTATCTCTTTTCCTCCTATAGATGGGCAGCCTTTCTGTAGGCTAATATACTGGCCTTGTTTTAATTGGAATATAACTTTGTCCTTGTATATCCAGACTTAGCCTTAAATTTATCTTTTTGGTTGTCATGGTGTCCATTATTTCCTTGAAATTATTCATTAAAAAAATAATTCTCTTGTGGTATGGAGTGAATTCCATCAATGGATCATACATCGGATCCATTTCATGCACAATATCTAGTAGCTTACTATAAGCTATCCACTTTTTCTTGTTCAATTCCTATCTATTTAAATCAAATTCATTCTTAATCAGATCCTCAAGGAAATTGAAGTCATGTGCAAATTTTCCACCTTTTATTCTTTGTTTGAAAATAGCAAAAAAACCTTCAAGATCATATTGTCGTGTTGGACCAAATCTCAAATGGTAATCAACAAAGAATTTGTCAAAATGTGTCCAGCCTTCCTTTCAAAATGTAAAGTCAAACACTACTGTATAATCAGGGAATAATGTTCTCTTCCCCTTTCCAATTAGGTTATCTTCATGAATACACTCCATCTGCCACATAACTTCTGTAAACCCTAGTCTTGGTGGCACATTGTATGGTAGTATGTGAGGGGTTCCTTGAAATCCATATATTCTTAGGAAAATATTGACTGGATATGGGATAATGTCACCCCAGTTATGTAAAACCCTCAATTCTGGTTTCCTCTCCTTCGGCCTAAAGAAATCATGCACTTCTTTAAGGATCCTAGCTACATTTACCATCAATCTAACCCTCAATCTTGCAAAAAAACAATTATCAAATTGCACATAACTAGTGCTTTCCTTATTACAGGACAAATCTGTAGCCCATATCTGTACTGGCAATTTTTCTCCATTAATTGATTGTCTTAAGTTCATCTTCTCAGCAAAGAAATCAATATTCCTAAACAAGAACATATGCATCAACATGGAATACCAAAAGAATTGAGTACCAGTATCACCATTCTACAACTTTGACAGTCCTTCATCTATCCTCTCCACCAAAAAAAAAGCAAAGTCATATGTTACAGAGAAGTTAGGGTGTTGTATTTTCACCCCCATGAACATGTATGCAATCGGCATTACTGCACCAGGGCTGAAACCCAAAATTTGACATAGTGAATAGAAAGTAGCCAGGAAAAGCTTTGCAAAACAATTCAATCTGAAGGGTTCCTGGTCACTAGGGCTGATGTGAAATTGTGAACCCCCTACCTTAACCAGATGAGGTGGAAGCAGCTTAACCCTAAAAAGATATTTTAATTTTGTATACTCCTGTTTCATTTCTTCAAGATTAATAGGAACCAAGTCATCACTTGGCTCACTCAAATCAAAAGTTTGTTGGATAACATTTTTGTTAATTTCTAATAGAACCCCTCCATCATTATCTCTGATTACCTGTGTGATAGGGTCATATCTTTTGGCCACTGCTCTAAGTAAGTCCATATCAGGGAACACATTTGGAATAACCAGCTTTCCCATGTTGTACATCCATCCATTTGAAAAAGGATGAGGAAAATTCCTCTGTCCATACCATAATCTAAACATTTCTAAGCCTGTGAGTGGAACCCTAGCATCAGTAATGTTGGAATTATTACACACCAACCCCTCCCCTAGGATTTTCCCTCACATCAACACCAAACCTTTCCTTCTGTCATTTGTTGATAATGTAAATTGATCTAGGAAATCATCATACAAGTTTCTTTTCAAATAATCAATGTGGCCAGAGTGCTGCTTTGTTGGCGCCATTTTAGACAAACTAGGGCCTCACTACAATGTTACACTTCAAGTGGCTATGACTAAGCAGAGATAGGAAATTACAGAGTAAAAATACCGTAATTTCTCACAATTTATGATTAAACAATAGCCCTAACAAAAGATTTTAATGAACTCAGTGACAAGCATAACAGACCCCCCCTTCCCAAATTTAGGTGCAGAATGACTGGGAAACAGAGAAAATTAACTCATGGCTTTTTTCGCACAAACTCCAATTTCTTGCTGTAGTTGCTCGCAATTTCACCTTTGGCTCTGAAACTATTTTCACAAAATACTTGGTTGCTTTGTGATACAAATGAGATGAGTAAATTGATTTTATATCAATCAAATCCCACAAGTAGATGTCTCATCTGCCATTAAAGCTCACTCGTGGGCTGCACGAAGGGCTCCAACCATAATTTGATACATATTTAAATTTTAGTCGTTGATCCTTCAGTTTGATCAAATCATCGACGACTATCTTCAAAACAGGCTGACATAATCACCAACACAGCAATAAAGGGGCCCACTATGTCATACGCCGTGAAGGAATGCTGCGTGACGGTTGCCTGCGATATTGCAATCCTTTGATTTACCATCACTGGATGGCAGGCACCGCCGATATTTTTACCATAAATCCTACTCCTTCAAAAATGGTCGTCGCCCTTTCCTTTAACTATCGAGCAGCTTTTCCCTTAAAACCATAACATCTGCATTGAAATAAAACACGTGAATCTTACAAGCGCATTAGTAATTTGCCCCGTAATACATTTAAAACCGATGAATGCTTTCTTCACTCCTTAGGCTTCATTGGATGAGACACGTGGCAGGCACCCGCGACATTGCGATCCCAAAATTTCTAATCGTGGGATGGCGAGTGCCGTCAATCTTGAAAAGATAGCTCATCAATGGTCACACAGATTTCATCCTTTAGGAGGGGCACGTGGCACCCGCTCGTGATATCGCAATCCCTGTAATCCCTGATCATGGGATAACAGTCGTTGTTGATCTCGTTCCTTTAACACAGTCACCAGCCATGTCGTTAACCTTTGAGCAACTTTTTTAGTGAGATTATAACATATCCGTTGATTTAGAACATTTGTCTCGAGAACACTTTAGTAATCCGCCCCTTAATACATTTAAAGTCGACTAGTGTTTCCTTTACTCTTTAGGCTTCATCGGATGAGACACGTGGTGCCCACCCGTGATTTCGCAATCAACCCAAGCACCATCACGGGATGGCGGGGAACGACTCAGATCAAATGGTAGTTGGTTAGCGATAGCTCAAATTTGATCCCTCGGATAGGACACATGGCGCCCACCCGTGATTTCGTAATTCTTCAATTCCCGATCACAAGATGGAGGGCACCGTTGATATCTGCAGGAAATAGATCAATGACAACACTAAATCTACCCTTGCAAAATAAAACATTCATTAAAAGGAGAAGTGGGCATTACTAGGCAAACGACAAATAAAAAAATTATATTTATAGAAGAAAAATAAAATAAATTTACAATTTGTTTTATAATTTCACTTTTAACTTTAAATGTACACTCATTAACTTGTATTTTTTTTACAATCACATTTTTATTTTAGATGTTTGTTTATAAAATATAAAGATGCATTAAAAATATATTAGAAATATTTTTCTTTATATTATATAGCATTCATAACATTAAATTAACATAGAATAATTTCACAATATCACTTAACCAATCAATAAAAATTTAATCATTACTATGCAACATTATTCTCACATCAAACTAACAAATAAATATTGAAAACAAATTTATTTTTTTATATTATAACATTCATAACTTAAACCTTTTATACATAATATCAAGTTAATTATAAAAAACACATAAAATTATTTATAAGCAACTTAAATTTTTTAACAATTTAATATAATTAAGAAAAATTAAATAAGAATTATAGATAAATTTATGAAATATTGATTTACTTATCAAGAAAAAATCAATGATAAATTTACTTATTATAGATAAATTTACTTACCAATCTATTTTAACCATCAAGAAAAAATTAATCATTAGTGATTGCAACATTATTGGCACATCTTTTAAATTGACAAATAAACATTGAAAACACATTTATTTTTTATATTATAACATTCATAACTTAAACCTTTTTATACAAATTTCAAGTTAACTATAAATTGTATAGAGTTTAGATTTGATATATCTCTCATATATCAACATAGGTAAATTTGAAAATATTTTAAATTATATAATTTCAAAAAAAATTGAATGAATTTATAGAAGATTATTTTTATTAAAGTGATAGAATCTAATCCCAATACTAACATTAATTATAAGTCTAACCATAACCCCAACCCTAAAACTAACACTAATTAACTTCAAACCTAACTCTAATTTTATATCCAACCCTAAACATAACTGTGATTCTAAAACTAACATTAATGAAACCCTAATTGAACCATAACCCTAACCCCTTGCCCCAATTGAACCCTAACACTAACCCCAAGCTCTATCATAGAACCTTAATCTTTACCCCAACCCCAACCCTAATCCTAATAGAATCCTATACCTAATTTTAATTAAAGTCTAACCCTATTTGAACCTTAAACTTAATTGAACTCATGTTTAGGGTTAGGGTTCAATTAAGGTTAGGGTTGAATTATGGTTATGATTAGGGTCAAAATTCAAATAGGATTATGGTTGGAGTTTAATTAAGGTTGCTATTCACTTAGGGTTAAGGTTCAATTAGTATTCAATTTGGGTTAGGGATCAATTAGGGTTATAATTCAATAAGGGTTTAATTAAGGTCAAGGTTAAGCTTAGTCTTAAATTAGTGCTAGGATTGGAGTTAGGGGTCAATTAAGGTAAGGGTTATTGTATATTTTAGGGTTAGGGTTCAATTAGAATTCTCTAGGGTTTTGATACAATTACAGTTAGGTTTCAACAATACCTAGGGTTATGATTACAATTCAATTAGTGTTAGAGTTAGGGTTATAATACGAGTTCAATTAGGTTAGGGTCAAGGTTTAATTAGTGTTAGAGTTAGGGTTGCAATAATAAAATTTTCCATAATGATATGGAAAGACATTCAATTGGATTCATATACAAATGCACAAATAAGAATTGGTAATTAATAATTCTCTAGAACTAAAGTTATAACAACAAATACAATCCTTAGCTTAATCATTTGTTTTTTGTTAGGGTTGGGATAAGAATTTAACGGGGCAACCGAGACTTAGGAAATAAAACCCTGCAGAGGAAATAAAGTATTAAAATCAAAGCTGGGTTTTAATTTTAATCCGGTGACGTAAGCCTAAGCCATTAACTCCAGTGGTCATGTCGCTGACGGCTTAGCCAAAGCCTTTCATTAAATACTAACCAGTAATGTGGGTTTCAGTTCAAGATGGAGAATATCTCGTCGTGCCCGTAAATCCCTCCCTCTCTCTATCTCTCCAAGTATCTTCAATATCCTACCCCTCTCCCTCTCTTGCAGGTCTCTCTCACTCCTCACTCCTCTGTCTGTCCTCCTGCCTCCTCCAGCCACCAAACCTGAAGCCTTCTATCCTCTACCCTCCAACACTCTTCCCTCCCCTTCTCTCTCTCTCTCTCTCTCTCTCTCTCTCTCTCTCTCTCTCTCTCCCTTCTTCCCTCTTCCCTCTCCCTTCCCCTCCTAGTTATTTCTCTATATATATCTCTCTGTCCTTTCCCCTCTCTCTCTCCCTTTTCCCTCTCTCTCCTATCTCTCTCTCTCTCTCAAGTATCTTCAATATCCTACCCCCCTCTCCTCCCTTAGGTCTCTCTCACTCGCACTCCCCTCATCTCTCTCCCTTAACCCTAAACCCTAAACCCTTAATAAACCCTCTACCCTCTACCCTTAACCCTCCCTTCTTGTATCTCTTTCCCACTCCCTCCCTCTCTCTCTCTCACTCAAGTCTCTCCCTCCTACCTCCTCAACCATAAACCCTTAAACTTTCTATCCTCTACCCTCAACACTCTTCCCCTCCCCCTTCTCTCTCTCTCTCCCCTTCTTCCCCTCTTCCCCTCTCCCTTCCCCCTCCTAATTCTTTCTCTATATATATCTCTCTCTCCCTTTCCCTCTCTTTCTCTCTCTCTCCCTTTCCCTCTCTCTCCCTCTCTCTCCCAAGTATCTTCAATATCCTACCCCCTCTCCCTCCCTTAGGTATCTCTCTCACTCACTCACTCCCTCTATCTCTCTCCCCTTAACCCTTAATAAACCCTCTACCCTCTACCCTTAACCCTCCCTTCCTATATCTCTCTCCCACTCCCTCCCTCTCTCTCTCACTCAAGTCTCTCCCTCCTACCTCCTCAACCATAAACCCTTAAACATTCTATCCTCTACCCTCAACACTCTTCCCCTCCCCCTTAAGTGTGCAATGGGTACATTGAATAGATCTTAAAGGAGAACTATCATATCTTTAATCAAATAGCATGCTACCTTGAGCATAACTCCCCAAGGACACATGCCATCCTTAGATTGTTGACATGAAACAACCAATCAAAGTTTAGTTTCTCTCTCATATTAATATATATTACTATTATATTAAATATATATTACATTAATTATTAATTATAATAATTTTATACATATTTAATAATTTTGTTAAAGAATATAATATCTAATTATAATAAGTTGAATAATTATATTATTTATTATGTAAAATATAGCTAATATATACTTAGCTATATTGTAGAATATTAAAACCAAGCTAAATGGTGCCAAAATTTTGAACTTAATTAACATACTATAAAGAAGCTAAGCGAAACCAAGTTGTAGCTCATCAAATTGGACAAGTGAAAGGTCAATGCCAGTGCTGAGTAAGAGTTTGGAGTAGTGAAAACAAGGTCAATGCCAGCGCCGAGGAAGATTTTGGAGGAGTGAAAACAAGGTCAATACCAGCGCCGAGGAAGAGTTTGGAATTAAAACAAGGTCAATACCAGTGCCGATGAAGAGTTTGGAGGAGTGAAAACAAGGTCAATATCAGTGCCGAGGAAGAGTTTGAATTGAAAGCATGAAAGTCATTACCAGCGCCGAGGATGAGGTTGAGGGCACTCACAGAACATCGACGACCAAGGGGAAATGAGTACTGTAAGTTTGGCACCCCCATTCTCTTTAGCCTTCAATTTTCATGCCTAGTTTCCAAAGATCTTCTCGTACATTGGCACCCCCATTCTCGTAAAATGGTATAAGATAAGATAGAAAAAATAAAATAGCTTATACAGAACATATCCACCTACAATCCCATTCAAGCATTTTAATTAATTCCTTGAATTAAGCCTAAAACATGAATCAGACACACCACAACAATGAGATGAATGAAACAACCCTTGATTATCTTATTCAAAATTCATATATGCACGTACAATGGAGAGACGTGAGTTTGAATTAATCATTTCAATTCAAATGCCAGTGCTGTCATAAAACATCAAATCCCCATGAATTCAAAACCTACTACATAATGACTCAAAACCTAAATTGCATTTTTCCTAAAAACCATCAGGACTTCTGAATTTTCTCTACAACTTCATCTAGACTTCGACCAAAATATCTAACTTGCTGGCACAGTACTTCTAGCCTTGAAATCCTTCTTATAGAAAAAGGAGGAGCAAACAAGCATCGGGCCAGAAAGCACACGTGTCACTAGCCAATTGGACCGCTTTGTACTATTCATCAGTTGGTCAATCAAAATTGATCACCTCATTCACCGTGACACTATAAGGTTTGTACTTAAATTCCACTTGATTCACTTATCTTTCAAAAGACTCCAAGAATGAGCTGGTGCTAATGATTTTGTCCATATAGCTCACCAACAAATCATAATCTGAGTTACCCTATTTTTAGGGTTTTGTAGTCCAAACATGATATAAAGTGCCTCTTACACTCTTTGTGATTATTGTAGCTTATGTAAGAGGCCCCATGGATACTGTTGTAATTGTAGGATGCATGAATAGGGCGTAGGATGAGAAATAAAGAAGGTATAGTTGTTGTCCTCAATAGTTTTGTGAAGAAAAGCATGTGAAATGAGAGGTTCAAGCCTAGGTTTCAACAAAACATGTATGGGAGATCCATTTTATGAATTTTTATCCATCAATGCAGACCTAATGGGTAGTTTCTGAACACTAAATATAAATGATACACACACACACACATATATATATGTATATGTATTTTTAAATGTAAATGTAAATGCAATTACTGGATGCTCTCCTAGAATAATAAATGCAACATATCATCATTAAAGAAATCTATATCTATGTATATAAATGTGTATTTCTAAATGCAAGTGTAAATGCAAAGAGCATATGGTTTTGTAGTGTTATAGATACAACATATCCATAAATTAATGTAATTGAAATTCTAAAGTCTTTAACACATAATATGAAATCGATCAAACTATTAAACTACATGAGAAATAAATGAAAACAGTAAATGCATATGTATGTGTATTTGTAAATGTAGGTGTAAAATAAATAAGAATAATGAAAATTATAAAAGAATACAAGGAAAGGTCTCCTCCCTTCTTGGTAGTGATAACCTCCTCCACACACAACCCTTAAAAATTATGAATAGAGGAAGATATAATCTTTGAAGAACTCAAAGTTGATTCTCTCCTACCTAATGCAATTAGTCATTTTATCCTTACAAACATTTATAGTGATTACTAGAGGCACATAGACCAATTCTTCATAATAGAAGAATTTGATCATACTTTTCCAATGATGGCATTATGAGAAAACCTTAGGTTAAATGAATAATTCCTAGCTAAGTTCTTTAAATCATGTCCAAGTATAGAGAAGACCCATTTGCTATGTGTACTTGGATACCATGGAGAAAGGCTAGTCTTTGGGCTCTTTCATCAATCATCTACCTTAAAACATACCAAAATCTCCTAGCAATTAGACATAGGAAGATTTAATATGACTTAAAAATTATTGCCAAAGCGTAAACTTATGATGACTTAACCAGGCCTAGTACACACTCCCTCCCCATTAACCACTTAGACATATGGAAATTAAATGTGAATTTGCTGCTATTTTTGGTCATGTAGGTGTCCAATAAACCACTTGGTGGTGTTTCCATTCAAGTTTATTTACATGAATGAAGAGCAAAAGTCCTTTGATTACAATTAGCGAATACATTTGAGGCCTTGGTTGTGTAACTAGTGGACCATAGTCACATTTAACACTTGTTACAAATTTTGGGAGTTAAAATAGTAAGTAGATTTGATTTTTGATGGACACATTTGGACGGTAGTAACAATAGCTTGTAATCTATCAAGACTTGATTACCTTATAACCTGTTAAATTCTAGCGATGAAATGATAGATTAATCATAATGTCACCTTGGGATCACATCACCATGAAAGAACTTCATCCAAAATCCTTATGAGTGCAAGTACCACCAAATAGGTATTTGTCAGATTTTTCTTACTTGAGCGAGGGAAATTCAAGAAGAGAAGAGGAAAGCGAGACATGTAGTATGTCTAAAAGAGGGAGATCAACTAGAGGTCAAAAGATTAGAAGAAAATTTCGTAAACGCATGGATTTTTTTCTTGTTGAAGGGGGGTCATGTTCTTATGATGATGAGAACATAGGTGACGTCGAGGTTCCCTTGAGGTACAAACATCTACGGAAATAATGGGTACCCAAGGAACTTCCTCCAATAAACACTGATTTTTGTGTCAACGAGAGGATATATCGCATCCCACCATTGTCATTACATGGTTTAGGCCTATTTTGCATGGACGACATAAAGGTCTGTTACAAAAAAGTTACTGAATTGATGGAGTATGTTGGACCCTATTACAGTTACAAAGATTGGATGCAACTGGTTCAATATACACGAAGTATTCGTAGGTATGCACTGTCAACAAATTGTATACAACTAAAAGATAATGATCAAAATAAAGGAGTGGCTATGTACATTGACGGAAGGCCAAAAGCATCAAGGAATATTGCAGGGTTTATAAATAGTACATAGTACAAATTAGATACGAGCAAAATATTTTATTATTATGTTTTTTCATAAGTTTTTTGGGTTAATTTCGATAATGTTTTTAATATTCTTGTTGCAGTCGACTGATCGGGGAAAGGCACCAGCAGTAGAGGAGTGCATCCATAGTGAGGTGCAGTCAATATTTTGTGATGATGACATCGCTTATTCAACAAACCCTTTCAATACCATAAAGAAGCTCCAAAAAAAATGCAATGAAGAAATGGCTAAGTTGATGTTCATAATGCCTCAAATAGATGAGATAAGAGAGAGGGTTAAAGTATTGACTGAGAGATTACAAAACTTTCAAGTAAGTTGTCATGAGGTCTTTAATTATAACATAAGTTCATTCATGGTTTTATATTTTGTACTCTTTTATGTTATGAACTAAAATGTATTTTTTATAGGGTTATTTTCCTCCTCATGATGCTCCTAGGCATGATCAAGGTACTGCAAGTGCTTCCTGAGGAGTAAGGGTTGGTACAAGTGTCCATCCTGATCTTCCTATGCATACATCACATCATTTGACCCCATCATCCGTGTCTATATTGTCGTCTGAAATGTCGGCAACACATACCATGTAGGCATCTGTTAATGCACCCTCTGGCAGTGAACACATACCAGAACATGCGTTAGGACATGTACCTAGGGATGCAGAGGCCACTAGTACTAGTGATGTTTTAGCAACATTTCCTAGATCTTCCCGTATTACTAATACGGGAACATTACTAGTCACTTGTGGTGACCAGAATTTCGTTCCCATAAAGATAGAGAAGGTCCCAGGTACTTTAAAATGTTTTAATTATTATTCTATATAATCCAATTGAAATTTACTTATTGATCGCTCTTTTTAGACTATTGATCCCATGATCATTTTGTAGGAAATGATGTTTTTTATAAACATCTAAGTGATATTGCATTGGAGCTCTTCGGGCCCACCATACATACATGGTGGAATGCCCAAAATAAAGATTTAAAAGATAAGCTCATTAACCGTTTAGTTGTGTTGTTCGGTGATAAAAAATTCAACCGATCCAAGGTCCTTAAGAAAGCTGGTAACTATCTAAAGTATGCGAGGGACCAATATAGGTCACATTTAGAGAAGAACAAAAAGTACGAGCGTCCCCCCATGATTCCGGAGAGGGAGTGGAAGGACCTGGTGTTTGATGGAAAGGAGAAGGCTGAAAAGAAAAAAGGAAAGACACCACCGGACCAAGGAAGGTATGTTTTAAGCTTTTAGCCATAGCAGCAAGGCATTGAACTATTTAATAAAATGCTTTGATAGACATGTATGAAAAATGCAGTAGCATAGACAAGGCAGTGAATTGCTTGAAAAAAATGTCTCAAAGAAATGTAGTCTCATGGTGATGGAATGCCATGGCAAGCAAATTCTATGGATTGTCATGGCATCACCGTGAGATTGCATTTCTTTTAGGCATTTTTTCAAACAATTCACTGCCTTGTCTATGTTATTGCTTACTATTATGCTTTGGTAGATTTTTTCCAAGCATCCATAGATTGTTCGAAAGCACCTGTTTGAGGTTTTTACTTTTTAGCCATAACATGAAGGCGTTGAACTATTTGATAAAAATGCTTTGGTAGACATGTATGAAAAATGTGGTAGAATAGAAAAGGGAGTGAACTATTTGAAAAAATGCTTGTGGCGTTCCATCTCATCGAGACCATGGAATCTTCGAGGTGAAACCAATTGTTATTGTCATGCTTTGATAGATTTTTAATCCAAGTATCCACGTTTGAAAACATTTTGGGCGCCATAGCCATAGAAAGGCAATGAATTTGCGTAGCATAGACAAGGTGGTGAAGTGCTTGAAAAATGTCTCAAAGAAATGTAGTCTGCATGGTGATGGAATGCCATGACAAGAAAATTGTTATGGATTGTCATGGCATTCCATCTGATGATCACATTCTTTTAGGCATTTTTTCAAACAATTCACTACCTTGTCTATGTTATTGCTACTATTATGATTTGTATATTTTTTCCAAGCATCCATAGCTTGTTTGAAAGCACCTGTTTTAGGTTTTACTTTTTAGCCATAGCATGAAGGCGTTGAAATTTTTGATAAAATGCTTTGGTAGACATGTATATATGAAAATGTGGTAGCATAGAAAAGGTAGTGAACTATTTGAAAAATTCTTCAAAAAAATGTGGTCTCATGGTGATGGAATGCCTAACGAATTCCATGACAAGCAAATTGCTATGGATTGTCATGGCATTCCATCACCATGAGACCACATTTCTTTGAGGCATTTTTTGAAACAGTTCACTACCTTGTCTATGCTATTGCTTACTATTATGCTTTGATAGATTTTTTCCAAGCATCCATAGCTTGTTTGAAAGCACCTATTTTACGCTTTTAGCCATAGCAGCAAAAGATGAACTGTTTGATAAAATTCTTTGGTAGACATGTATGAAAAATGTGGTAGCATAGACAAAACTGTCACCATCGATATTTATGCAGTTGTAGTATGTTTTGTGCAATGTAATCAGCGATATGAATATAACCAACAAAAATCTATTTTCTATAATTCATGGATTGAACTATGTATTTTATTTGCTCTCAATGCGTATGCTATGGAAATGCCATTAAATTTTTTAAAAAGTAGTATGCTATGTGTGATACTATCAACAATGTAATTATATCTTGATTACTCTTTTCTTTTTACATAATCTAACGTATTTCAAACTTTTCATAGGCTTCCCGACACATCGAAGGCAACAAAGGCAAGACTAGAAAAGCACGGGCAACACAAACTTGGCTCTAGTGGTTATATGAAATTAGCCGCACAAATTATAAGTATCAATAAATGAAATATTGCATCCAAATTATAATAAATTGAAAACAATTTTGGTTTTATCGCACCATAGAAGAAAAATTCATGATCTTATGTAAAAATATAGGGCTCTGAATTCAACAAAGTTCCCATAGAAGAGGACCTGAAGATATCCTTCTAGCAAGGCTATGGAGTCATGGCTAAATGCCTAAGAGTCTTGACTGGGCAAACACAATCTTCCATTGCATCTGACACGCAGGTAAATAAACTCAATAAAGTTTGTTTAAAATTGAATACTTGAGCAATCTATTCAATATTAATTTCCACCATAAAGTAATTACATGCCTATTTGTTTTAAACATTCAAGAAATGATAATACTACACATGACATTGGAATGCAGCTTGGTGAGGGTGGAGCACAACGTGCAGATGAAGGTCATGGTGTGCATCCTGGTACTTTAGATCATGTAGAGTGTGATCAACATGTTGAGCATGATTAGGCTAGAGAAGATCAGGAATATGATGTGGCCCCATCAGGTAAAGAGGACCACTCTAAAGTTATTTTAAACATATTTAATTGCAATTGGTGTATTAATTAATGTAACCTTTCTTGTTTCAACTTTAGAGCATGTAGAGTGATCAACGTGTTGCATGATCGTCGAGAAGATCGAACATGATGTGGCCCCATCAAGTAAAGAGGACCACCCTCATGTTCTCTTAAACATATTTAATTTCAATTGGTGTATTAATTAATGTAACCTTTCATGTTTCAACTGCAGATCAGGATTTAGAGGGTGTTCAACATGTTGAACATGAGTCTATAACAAAAGTTCAAGGAACATGATGTGGACCCATCAGGTAAAGAGAACCACTCTAATGTTCTTTTAATTAATGAAATACTTGTAACAATAATAATAAAACATATCAGTTTAACATTTCTTTCTTATTGCAGCAGATCCCCCTTGTAGCGGCATCCGTCATGAGTAGGCGATTAGTACATTAAGATCATGAGCGAGGGAAGAACAACTAAAGGGGACATATATTGATTTAGAAAATGATACTCCACTTCAGCTTTATGTAGCTTTAAAAAGAAACAAAAAAAAAGTGATTGTAATCATATCATGACAACCATATTTTTGATAATATGTAAAAACTGAAAGAATGAATATTATATGTTAATGAATGAATGTGAATATGTTAATTAATGAATGTTATATGTTAATCAATGAATGTTATATGTTAATCAATTAATGTTATATGTTATTAATGGATGAATGAATGATTGATGTTATATGATTGGGTATGGGGAATTGAGAGTGATGTGAGGGGGGGGGACGGGCCAAATGAGCTTCCACCGTCACGTGGTTGGCCCTGTTAAGTAGAGAATATTAAACTATTCTTGAAACAAAGAGAAGCTCAATAAGGTAATGCACTTTTCAATATAAGAAATGTATCATTTGAAGCATTAAAGCAATATGCAGTCTATATCTATGATCAGTCGTTAGTCTCCGCAAAGGTACATTTCCATGAATATTTTTTTTTAAAAAAAATTGATACTTCGTTGCAATTTCAACGAAACTCACTGACGAATCAACGAAAAGGTTCAACAAAGTTTTGTATAGCTGCGATGAAGGTTTCGTCGTAACTTCTTTCCCATTTCGTTGCACTTTCGACCAACATTTGGTATTTTTCCAATGCTACTCTTCCTCTTTTCATTGTAATTTCGACGAACTTTTGGTGTTGTTTCGACGCTACTACTTGCCTATTTCGTCGCACGTTCAATAAACTTTTGGTGTTGTTTCGACGCTACTCCTTTCCGATTTCGTCAAAATTGCGACAAATGTCTGGTGTTGTTTTGACGCTCCTCCTTGCCCATTTCATCGAACTGGCGAGGAACTTCTGGTGTAATTCATTGGTGGATACATGAAGTGTTCGTCAATATTCCGACGAAAGTCCAAGCCATTTCATGATGCCGACGACCGATGATTCTTTGCCGTTATTTCGACGTTTTATTCATTGTCAAGATTGTGACGAAAAAATAGCGACAATTTTTTTTTTCCATTTCGTCAATTGTCCGACAAAGATTTGTCGAGAGACCGACGAACGGAAGTCAAAAAATGGTCTCAAATTCAGTAGTGTTTTTTGAGGTTGCAGAGTATATATTGTAACACCTCTCTAACCCCAACATGGGTAAGATAGCATTTTGATTTTTGATTTGGTATTCTAAATGTTAAATGTTATCATAATGAGATTAGACATTGATGATTATGTGAAAGATTATTATGATTAGTTATTATGCTAGATTACATGCCTATATTTTTATATACTTTTATCATTGCTTTTGTATAATTATGGACAAGAAAGGGACGATGTCGTAACACTCGTATCCGAGAGGCTTACAATATCATGACCCTTTTTCCTGATGATTGATTTTGCTTCAACTATATGATATATGTTATATGCATGTGTACTTTGACATGTGATTGGAGTGATGTAGATATTGAGTATCGACTCTGCTTGGATTCATAGGCATAAGTGTACTCTTATTCCTCAATGGTGGTTACTGGAGATAGTCACAGGCCAAACGTCCCCTACCCTAGCCTACTGTACCCTATTAGTGCAATGCTCCAATGTTGTCTTACCATCTGGTTACCTAATGGTAACATCTAGATTACCTTTTGGTCATATGTGGTTTACCAGTATGTCTTGTTGAGGTATTTTGTCATGGTTTCCGTTAATCTTGTTATGTGGCTATATATTTTGGTTGTTGGTATTATGATGTGGTTTCATTGGCATTTTTTTGTGGTTTCAAATATGGTATTTTATAATGTTTAATTGATTGGAGATTTGAATTGTTATATCCATGAGGTTTTAAATATGTTATTTTAAGTGATTTTTATTGATCATTTGAGAGAATGATATATTTCATTTAGTAATTTCAAAATATTTTATTAATCCTTTTTGTGAGCTCTTATAGTCTTATTTAAATCATATTTGGGGAGCTTTGTGTATTTTAATGTTGTATATTTAGTGATTTTAATTAATTGATTTGGAGAGATTTAATAGCTTGTTTAATCAGATGTCTTATTTCATTTTTTTTATTGTTTTGAGAGTTTATAAAATGGAAGGAAGATTTTTTCTTTTGGAGGAGTTATCTTTTGGGAGGAGAAGAAATTTTTTGTTTTGGGAGGAGAAACCCCAGGATTTGGGTAGCAGAGTTGGTGAGGAACTTGGGATATTTTCTGAGAAGAAACTTGTGGGTAATGGATTAATGATTTCAGTGTGCCATTTCCTCCTTGTTGTTTTATTATGGAATCTAGTCGTGCCTTGCAAGCAAAGCATTTCTTCATTTCAATTTGGGCAGAAATAAAGGTATTCTTTTGTGTCTTCCTTGAACTTCTGGATTGGAAATGTATTTGTGTGTTTAAATTTGTTGGGAGTCTTGGCTGCTCTAGGTGTTGTCATGGCATTTTGGTTTTGAGATTTCTTTTAGCCTAGTTATTGCTTTCTTTTTTGGGAGAAATATGAGACTTTTCCAAATCTATTCAAACCTCCTATTTTAAACTCAAATCCAACTGTGGAATTCAACTTGAAATGGTTATAAATGTGAAATCGGTTGTTGGCAAAGTAGATTTAAGGGCACTTTCATTTTCTTTCATTATTTTTTTATGTTTTTCCTAGCTTGTGAAAACATGTTTTTTAATGCTTCTCTTTAACCATCTATTATAAATGCAAACTAAAGGTGGATTCCATGTAGAAATTCCCATATCCCAACTAGTTCGTTGTCCGATTTTGAATCTAGGCACTTTCATTTTTCATGTTTTTGCCCAGCTTGGCATAAAAACATGTTTTTTAAAACAACACCTTATTTTTGGTCATAAACATAAAAACCAAAGGTGGAATCCAACTAGAAACGTCAAAATCTGAACTGGGTCAAGCTTAGATTTTAAATATGGGCACTCTAAATTTTTATGAATGCTTATGCCCTCTTTTCATTCCTTTGAGTAGCGATATGAACCTTGTTCTGAGCTACAGTCGCATAGTAGTTTTTAATTGATTTAAAAGTGGTTTTGTGGGATGATTTATTGAGGTTAATATTGATTATATGATTGGTTTCTTTTATTAAGTAATGATGAATGTTTGAATAGTATTTGATCTATTTTGTTAGTGGATGTGATCAATTGTTTAAATGATTTCACAACAATGTTTATTTGGTTGTTTTAAATGGTTTTAATGATGGTTTTTAGTGGCTTTTTCACTATTTCATATTTTCTATGCGTTCCCCATTTGGTTAAACAAGATGAGCTTAAGTCTACGTAATAAGAGTGGTCTTATGGAGTGGCTCTCTACGAGCCTGGGACTCGCAAGTGGCTACTAGGGGAATTAGTAGTAGAGTTATAGTAAACAAGTGATAAATAAATAAAAACAATGGGATAAAACACTAATAAATAATGATTCCTCATGCATGGACTTGAGCATTTGAAAAGGCTAAGGATGCACTCGAGAAGGCCTATCCATTTGTGGGGTGTTGAGTTATCTGTCTGCGAAGCGTTGATTCAAGCATGATTGAGTCTCTTCGTTCGTATGAGAGGTGTACTTGATTTCGTGTGGTGCCATCCCTTTGTGCATGCATGATGACACTCCATCTGATCTGTACTCTAGTACCTTGTACCTTAGTAGTCATTATTAATACCCGACATCTTATTATATGAGCATCTCCATGTTGTGACATTGGCCTTATGCATTGTATTTTGTGTTTTCTTAGTGTCTGATGTGAGTGTTGACCATATATTACCCTTGCCTTGTTATTTTTGTTTGGGATTTGTGACTATCTATGAGCACAGTGGGGTGGTCTCTTTTGAGTTCACATGGTAGGGAGGTGTTGCCACTGCCATTGGAGACTGGTGTACAGGTTACTAGAGTACCAATTGGAGCTGATCTCTCTTGTACTTATCTTATCAGTTGATGTATCTTATTCATGGAAATTCCATTTTACTCATGTATATTCCTTTATGTACATTGTACTCTCTTGAGAGAGAAGATGTAATCATATAATTTAATGAGAAGAAATGTGATGTTTTATATTTGGCTTATGGGTTCCGATGTTGGTATCAGAATCACTTGTACTATGATGATCATTATGGCTTCTTTCAAAAAATTTCATGCAAAAATCAGAGCTATGTTTGTGTATTTCCTTCATGCAACCAACTACAAAAGTTTCAGGGCAACACAACTTTCTATTTGTTGTTATATGTTGTAAAAGTTTTGACACAACTCAGCTTTCTGTTTGTTGTTCTATGTTGCTACTGCAAAAGTTTCAGCACACCACAACTTTTTGTTTGTTGTTCTATGTTGCTACTACAAAAGTTCTAGTGCAACACAACTTTCTATTTGTTGTTTTGTGTTTTTGTTGCTAAATTTCTAGCATAATGCATCTTTCTGTTTGTTGTTCTACATTGCTATTGCAAAAGTTCTGGTGCATCAGAGCTTTTTGTATGTTGTTCTGTGATGTTAAAGCAAAAAGTTCCAAAGCAGGAAGTTTCAAAGAAATTTTTTTGGAGCTATCCTATTTACTCCTATTTAGATCTTCTCTAGAGGGTAAATCAGTCCTCTCCTCTAGGTTCTACATTCGGCCATGCTTGGCCATGTATGTTATCCATATATCGTACCAACAACTACTTTAAGTGTAGGTTATTCTTCATGTTTTTAAAAAAAATTATCTTGTCATCTTTTGGCTCTTACCCTTCGAGGTTACGTAGCGATATGTTACATCTAGTATCAAAACCCATGTTCACACACTGGGAGCTCTAATATACTTGATCCTTCTATGTTATGTTGTGTTTGGTGTGTGTAGTGTGAGCTTGTTATATTGTTTTTAAAAGTCTTGTCGATCAGCTTTCATGCCTTAGTATGGTGTGCAGATTGTCCTTGTGATGATCTATTTTGATGTGTTCCTTGTTTCCTTTAGGATGCCTACTAGGGGTAGAGCTACAGGTAGAGTTAGAGGTAGAGCCCATGTTGTAGCACTAGGATCTTTGCTTATGGTTGTTACCCGCTTGGTGTGTTATGTATGGTGGATGGCAACAATTGTTTTTGTTGTTTCTCACACCTTTCCTGTCTTGTTGAGGAATGCTTTTGTGAGGGTTAGTTAGAACCTCAAGCCCGCCAAGAAGTGCATTCTGAATGGCCGCCTTCTTGATGTGTGGCTCTTTTTTTGTGTTAAGGGTTGTGATCCTTGAGTGGTTCCTGAGTGTGGTTGTAGCCCATGTGGTTGCATTGTGCTTGATGTGTGTGTTCCAAGTGCTTGTTGTGGTGAGATAGTCATAGCACTTCTTGCCTGGAGTGCCTTAGTATGGCATTTTAGAGGGTTGAGTTTCCCAACCCTGGCTTGTGTTGTGGAAGAATGATGCCTCCTAGGACTTGCCTTACCCTACAAGATTGGAGTGATTCCCTTGGTTGAGAGTCTCCCGAGGTCAAGATTGATTACTTCCCTATATCCTATGCTGTGGGTGGGCATGTTGGACCTTAGCATGTTGGTGGGTTGCAGGTGACATGTGTTGCCTAAAATTACCCTTGCTCGGTTTCTTAGTTTGTGATTGTCAGAAGGTCTATTTGACCTTGAGGGCGCCAAGAAGTCCCATTTGCATGTATTCTCTTCTTAATTCTTTTGATTTTTCATCACCATCCAAAATTTTTGGTGCAAATTTTTGGCGCATGTCTTCTTGTGCTTTACTTCCTTGTGCTAGTGATTGCTAGATTGACCCTATGTAGTTTTGGAGTTGCTTTTGCACATTATATTGCATTGAGATTATAAAATATGGTAATAGAAAATGAATGATCATGTTGTTAGTCCATAGATATTATTGCATGCTCTCGTATGATTGATGCATTTGTGTGAAGTGATTATGTGATGATGAGACCATGTTTACTTTTGTGCTTGTGTCAGAATTGTAAATTTCTCTCTCCTCCTCTCTCTTTCCATTAGTTTAACGAAGATTCCTATCTTTGAGTGTGTGGTGTATTGAAATCCATGGTATGCTTGTCTCTTATGAGAAAATGTTTATGCATTCATGAAGGTTTATTTTATTAGATCCAACCTTGGGGACCTAAGTCCCCAAGTTGCATTCATAATCATGGAATGTGTATGAATTTGAATAGAAAATCATTCTACATTAAGTAAAAGTTTAGAGAAAAAGGGAATAGTGAAACCATTTGCATGTTAATGATAATTGCATAATAGATGCATCGTGTTGGTGAGAGCTATAGTCCCCAATTGCATTGCAAAGTCTTAAGGAATCATGTAGATGTTAAATTATTGTACCTTGATTCAAAATGCAAAATGTTAAATCTATGTTGAAGTGATAATATTGCATACCTTGTCTTGAGTAAACATTGTAATGATATTGCACTATGTATAGGAAGTAAATGTGGTTAGCACATGTATGTAGTAAGGTGATTTACCACTTAATAATAGTGAATGTGAATGTGAGAGTTATTATGGCATTGTAGATTTACTCCATGTAGCACTGTGATTTATTGTATGTGATAAAGGTTGTAATTATAAAATTATGTTAATGACACTAGCATCTTGAAAAGAGAAGATTGTATGGATGTTGGGAGTACACATTCTTGGAAATTTTTTTTGATCTTACATAATTAGAGGTGGATAATGGTTTTATTTTGGCAAGAGGAAATTGGAAAAAGGTATGCCCTGTTATGTAAACATCTTGTATTGTGCTCATGTTGAGTGTTTTGAATATATTGTGCTTGAATTGTGTTCCTATGGGATTGTGGTACAGGGTACCCATCCATGGATGATATGTATATCTAGAATTCAACATGAGAATATTGAGTTGTACCATGTTGAGATGGATTCCATATCTACACGTGTTCTGCCATGATGCCATAGATATGATGTCACACCACACTGATGTTCTGACATAGTGTAGGTGATGATGTTATGTTGTTGATTGTAGCGAGACGAGCTTGAGAGCACGATGCCACATACATGGATATGTGAAGGCACATATGTATGTTATGTATTCCTACGTACATGATGTAGAGAGATAAGGTGACACTTGCATTTGTAGAGGCGTGCTCATGGTTGCTTAATTGTTCATGTGTTGGTAGGCATATGGGTGGGCCCTAGCCATGTATACCTCTGGCTTTAGCAATAGCCTATGTGTGCCCTTTTCCACAAGGTATTGCTATGCGAGGTGTGACCTATGCATGCTTTCTCTACGAGGTACACTGCCATGCGAGATACGTCCATTGTGTGCCTTCTCCGCTTGGAGTATCATCATGCCATGTGAAGACGTGATACAAAATGTGGTCGAGGTGCATGTTCCATGCAGACAACCAAGAAGTGTGTGGGCCACTTGGCAAGTCCATGTTGTGTGGAGACGTGATGTGAATGTGATCAAGGTGCACATTCCATGTGGACAACCAAGAAGTGTGTGGGCCACTTGGCAAGTCCATGCCATGTGATGACATGATGCAGGGTGTAGTCAATAAGTACACCTCATGCCATGTGGTTGGCATGCTCACTCTACACCACATGAGGGGCTATTGCGATAGTAAGATGTTGTTCCTTCCTTCCTCGTTTAGTGGCTAGTTTAGTCACATAGTTATGTATTGTGCCATTTCGAAGATTGTGAATCTTCTTTTGGTTATTGATGATTTTTATTTTGATTTTGAGGACCAAAAAAAATTTGATTTATCTTGTTTGCAATGGTTTAGCCACAGATTGTGAAATTTTTTTGCATGTAGCTCTTGTACTTACATTGATTTATTGTTGAAATTTCTATATTTTCTTATCTTATTGTTGGAATTGAGATAATTTATTCTCTTCTTATTGATGATCTTTGGTGGATAAACTATTTTTCTATTTGTTTTTTTCAAATGTCGGTCTTGTTGTAATGTGATTCCTCATCGAGAATGGGAGAGCTAGACTTGGTTGAGTGTATACGAGGAAGTAGATGCGGGGAACTTTTGAGGATGGGGGTATGTGAGGCTGGTTTACAACTAGGTTCCACTACCTTCCTATGTATGTTGACTTCTCCTTGGAGGCTAAAAACCTTACACAAACAAGGGGTTAGTCATGGTGGACTTGTATGGATGGTATCACCCTTGTGTGTGGCCTAACACCATTGAGCTACCTAGTGAGGATTGGCATGAATTCTTGGTACTATGGCACTATGGTGGACCCAATGTAGACATTGTATTGTGTTACCCAGTAATGTAAGTATGTATGTATGTATAAATGCATGTTTTATCCTAGATATGGTTACATATGAAAGTTTCAAAGTTGGCTTATTATGCTTTAGAAAGTGTAAATTTTTATATTTTGTTGAAAATGATGTCAAATATGTTCCAATGTGTGAGATTGGAAGTGTGTGGAAAATAAATATTATTGCAAACAATGGTGTTTTGGAAAGAATTGAGTTCTTATGCATCTTCTTTACCCTATTCTTACTGGAAATCAATGTGTATCTTAACCTATCCTTGAATAAATGTGGATGTTAAAATAAATGCTTATTTTGAGAATTGTGACACATGTGATGTTAGCAAGATTAACCATGTTATTTTGTTTCATGTTTATACCATATGAGTAAGGAATATGTCAATATATTGATAATGATTCTTAGAAAGGTGAATGTTAAAAGGATGTCCTTTCTATTTCGTTCAGTGATGAATGATGTATATTATATTTCTCATCTTTGGGATAAAGCACAATCTTTTAATGTTGATTATTAGATTTTGAGTACTAATGTGTGACATGGCTGCATATTGAGTTTACATGACTTCTAGGAGTAAGTCCAATCTTAGGGAGGGAGGATGTAACACCTCTCTAACCCTACCTTGGGTAAGATATCATTTTGATTTTTGATTTGGTATTCTAAATGTTAAATGTTATCATAATGAGATTAGACATTGATGATTATGTGAAAGGTTATCACAATTAGTTATTATACTGGATTACATGCTTATATTTTTATATACTGTTATCATTGCTTTTGTATGATTATGGATAGGAAAGGGACGAGGTCATAACACTCGTATTCGAGAGGCTTACGATACCATGAGCCTTTTTCCTAATGATTGATGTTGCTTCAGTTATATGATATATGTTATATGCATATGTACTTTAGTGTGTGATTGGAGTGATGCAGGTACTGAGTATTGACTCCACCTAGATTCATACGCATAAGCATACTCTCATTCTTCGATGGTGGTTACTAGAGATAGTCATAGGCCAAACATCCCCTACCCTAGCCTATTGTACCCTGTTAGTGCAATGTTCATGTGTTGTTGTCTTATCATCTGGTTACCTAACGGTAATGTTTGAATTACCTTTCAATCATATGTGGTTTACCAATATGTCTTGTTGAGGTATTTTGTCATGGTTTCTGTTAATCTTATTATGTGGCTATATATTTTGGTTGTCGGTGTTATGATGTGGTTTCATTGGCATCTTTTTGTGGTTTCAAATATGGTATTTTATAGTGTTTAATTGATTGGATATTTGAATTGTTATATCCACAAGGTTTTAAATATGTTATTTTAAGTGATTTTTATTGATCATTCAAGAGAATGATATGTTTCATTTATTAATTTTAAATGATTTTATTACTCCTTTTTGTGAGCTCTTAAAGTCTTATTTAAATCATATTTGGAGAGCTTTGTGTATTTTAATGTTGTATATTTAGTGATTTTAATTAATTGATTTGGAGAGCTTTAATAGCTTGTTTAATCAAATGTCTTATTTCATTTTTTTATTGTTTTGAGAGTTTATAAAATGGAAGGAAGATTTGTTCTTTTGGAGGAGTTATCTTTTGGAAGATGAGTTATCTTTTGGGAGGAGAAGAAATTTTCTATTTTGGAAGGAGGAGAAATCCCATGATTTGGGTGGTAGAGTTGGGGAGGAACGTGGGATATTTTCTGAGAAGAAACTTGTGGATATTGGATTGTTGATTTCAACGTGTCATTTCCTCCTTGCTATTTTATTATGGAATCTAGTCATTCCTTGCAAGCAGAACATTTCTTCATTTTAATTTGGGAAGAATTGAAGGTATTCTTTTGTGTCTTCATTGAATTTATGGGTTGGAAATGTATGTGTGTGTTTAAATTTTTTGGGAGTCTTGGCTACTCTGGGTGTTGTCATGGCATTTTGGTTTTGAGATTTCTTTCAGCCTGATTATTACTTTCTTTTTTGGGGGAAATATTAGACTTTTCCAAATCTGTTCAAACCTCCTATTTTAAACTTAAATCCAACTATGGAAATTAACTTGAAATGGTTAAATTTGAAATGGGTTGTTGGAAAAATAGATTTCTAGGCACTTTCATTTTCTTTCATTATTTTTTTATGTTTTGCCCAACTTGTGAAAACATGTTTTTTAATGTTGCTCTTTAACCACATGTTATAAATGCAAACTAAAGGTGGATTCCATGTAGAAATGCCCATATCTCAACTAGTTCATTGTCCAATTTTAAATTCGAGCACTTTCATTTTTCATGTTTTTGCCCAACTTGGCATAAAAACACGCTTTTCAAAATAAAACCTTATTTCTGGTCATAAAATTAAAAACCAAAGGTGGAATTCAATTGGAAACATCAAAATTTGAATTGGGTCAAGCTTAGATTTTAAACCTGGGCACTTTAATTTTTATGAATTTTTATGCCTTCTTTTCATTCCTTTGAGTAGCGTCAGGAACCTTGTTTTGTGCCACAGTCACATAGTAATTTTTGATTGATTTAAAAGTGGTTTTGTGGGATTATTTAACAAGGTTAATACTGATTATATGATCGGTTTCTTTTATTAAGTAATGATGAATGTTTGAATGGTATTTGATCTATTTTGTTAGTGGATGTGATCAATTGTTTAAATGATTTAACGAAAATGTTTACTTGGCTGTTTTAAATGGTTTTAATGATGATTTTTAGTGAATTTTTCATCGTTTCATATTTTCTATGGGTTCCTCATTTGTTTAAATGAGATGAGTTTACGTATAGGTAATAAGAGTGGTCTTATGGAGTGGCTCTCTATGGGCCTGGGACCCACAAGTGGTTTCCAGGGGAATTAGTAGCAGAGTTATAGTAAACAAGTGATAACTAAATTAGAAAAAAGGGGTAAAATGCTAATAAGATAATGAGTCCTCATGCATGGCCTTGAGAAATTGAAAAGGCTAAGGATGCACTTGAGAAGGCCTATCTGTTTGCGGGGCATTGAGTTATCCATTTGCGAGGCATTGATTCAGGCATGATTGAGTCCCCTTGTCTATATGGGTGGTGTACTTGATTCCATGTGGTTCCATCCCTTCGTACACACATGATGACACTCTATCCGATCCGCACTCTAGTACCTCATACCTTAGTAGTCATGAGTAGTATCCAACATGTTATTGTATGAGCATCTCCATGTTGTGACATTGGACTTATGCATTGTATTTCGTGTTTTCTGTGTGTCTAATGTGAGTGTTGGCCATATATTACCCTTACCTTGTTATTTTTGTTTGGGCCTGTGACTATCTCCAAGCATGGTGGGGTGGTCTCTTTTAAGTCCACATGGTAGGGAGGTGTTGCCACCGCCATTGGGAGCCAGTGTATAGGTTACTCGAGTACCAGTTGGAGCTAATCTCTCTTGTACTTATCTTATCAGTTGATGTGTCTTATTCATGGAATGCCATTGTACTCATGTATATTCTTTATGTACATTGTAATCTCTTGAGAGAGAAGATGTAATCATATAATTTGATGAGAAGAAATGTGATGTTTTATATTTGGCTTACGGGTTCCGATGTTGGTATCGGACTTGCTTGTACTATGATGATCATTATGGCTTTTCTTTCAAAAAATTTCATGCAAAAATCAGAGCTATGGCTATGTATTTCCTTTATGCAACCAACTAGTAAAGTTTTGGTGCAATGCAACTTTCTGTTTGTTGTTCTGTGTTACTGCTCCAAAAGTTTCAGTACAACACAACTTTTTGTTTGTTGTTTGGTGTTGTTGCTGCAAAAGTTCCAGCATAACACAACTTTTTATTTATTGTTCTATGTTGTTGCTGCAAAATTTTTGGTGCAACACAACTTTCTATTTGTTATTTTGTGTTGTTGTTGTAAAAGTTCTAGTGCAATGCAACTTTTTGTTTGTTGTTTTGTGTTGCTACTACAAAAGTTTCGACACAACACAACTTTTTGTTTGTTGTTCTATGTTGTTGTTGCAACATTTATGGCACATCGGAGCTTTCTATATGTTATTCTATGATGTTATAACAGGAAGTTCTAGAGTAGGAAGTTCCAGAGAAAAATTTATGGAGCTATCATGTTTTCTCCTATTCAGATTTTCTCTGGAAGGTAAATCAGTCCTCTCCTCTAGGTTGTACATTTTGACATGCTTGGCCATGTATGTTGTTGATATATTGTACCAACAACTACTTTAAGTGTAGGTTATTCTTCATGTTTAAAAAAAATATCTTGTCCTCTTTTGGCTCTTACCCTTCGAGGTTACGTAGCGGGATGTTACATATATAAGCAAGGTTGATTTTTAGAGATGTGTATGGTGTGTTGTGTGGTGTGAAATAATGTAAGTGTGATCAAGTGTTGTGATCTGAGCATGAGCTTAAATGCCTAATGCTATAAGAAGCAGTGAGCAAAAGGTGTCTACATTTTTAGTGTACCTAAAGTTGTTGGAGGCAGTGAGACAAAGGTTGTGAATGGTGTAGAGTTGTTGTGGTGGATCTTCATGTTTCTCTGAGATAGTGAACCTTCTTATAATAGTCTTCTTCTATTCTCTTCTATTCTAGACATTAAGTCCTTTAGGAAGTGAGCCCTTAGTAGTGAGTGATTCTTTTCTTCTAGGCAGTGAGCCTTTGTAATCAGTGTTGTTATTTATATATATATGTGAGTTAATTCTCAATGTGGTTTTTTCTTTATTAGATTTTTCCACTTAAATCTAGTGTTCTATGGTGTATGGTTGTGAATTTGTTTATGTTTCATTAGTTTACATTCATGTTGATGCATAATAAGGGTTTGAAGGTTAAATAGGGTTTGAATGTTTGAATGTACAACTGATTCACCCCCCTCTCAGTTGTCATGTGTGTCTAATAGAGGCAAAAAGAAATTTGAAACAAGATAATTTGGGAATGGCTAAGTATTAGGATCTCCATATATCTCCCAAATTTTAGTCCAAAGAGCATGAGGACACTCAAAATGAACATCATGGACATGCATAGAAATAAATCCTAAGACATGATACCTTTTGCAATTTCAAAAAAAATTCTTACAATCAAATACCTGGAGGAGGAACAATCCATAAAATTGTGGCAACATATGAAGCCAACGAAGATTTATTATGATGTCATCTCTCCATTGTTTATAGTTTCCCCTTTTCAAGATGATTAGAAAAGGATGAAATGAAAACCCCATGATTAAATATGAGAAATCTCCAAAATTACAAAGATATCAACCTTCAACAACAATTAAAAACCCCCAAACATGATGTATAATGCAAGTGAATCCTTCCCAAAAAGATAGAACCTCTCCAGGAGTCAATATGTCTAAGTAATTAACTAGAATGTGAATATGCCAAAATATGAACAAATGATATATAGGGTTGAATCTGGAAAAAGTGCATGTGCACAATAATAGAGCTCCTCAATACCTTTCTGATGCCACAAAAATTCCAGAAAATGGAGATCTAGACAAAAAATTATGAGCTTGGAGGTCCAAAAGGGAAATTTGACTTAAAACAACAATAAAATGTACTTGCAGTAAAATTTGGTAAAAACCCCTTTTGCACCATTCTACAAAAATTCACATAAATCCCCAATTTTTTTCCCTACACATTGCCAAGACAATCATTAAAGATTTTTTTAGAGGACAAAGAGTTGTTTTTAATACAAACAAAGAAGACAATATTCTCAAGCCTATTCTCTTCATTTTTTATCACTTGTAATATCTTTGTGTTAAGATCAATGGAGAGAATCTTAGAAAAGGAATATCCTTACCATTTTTTCCTCCTTTGGGCTCTCCATCTTTGATATTGATGACTATTCCCACTCCACCTCTTTTGCATTCCAACCTCCCTCCATTCTTACAATTGAAAACTTAGCTACCTTTGAGACTTCAGCTTCTACACTACCCAAAACTTCCTTGTAAGCGGGCTTATCCTTATCTACAAATATAACCTTCTCACTTTCCTTCTCTAAACATTCCCCAATTATTTCGCTTTGGAATGAAACAATAGCTTAAATGTACATTCATTGCCTCCATTTTTCATAACTAACCCATTCATATTAAATGTTGATACGAGGGAGTTAACACCATTGGATTTCTAATATAAAAAATCTACTGCCACCTATGATCACATGAAAAAAAATTAAGGCCCCATGAAAAACTAACTATTGACCAATGGAAAAAGACCCTTCCCTTGGCAGGATAATTCAAACAAAAAGAAAGGTAAAAATAAATAAAACAAACCATCAACAAACAATAAAAAACAAACCAAATAAAATCTAGAGAAAAGGATAAAAGAGAACAAATACAAACAAGGTTGACAAAGAATAGTAATCTAAATCTCCTTCTGTGAGAATAGGAGCTCGAAAGAATAACAATGGAAGATGACAATATGTCTTTCTTACTCTGGAGAACTCCTATCCCATTCTCTCAATTCTATATTGTATTCTTCTATTCTTAAATATCACCTAATTCAATTATATATAGATCATTAAATGGATTAGATTCCAAACACCCAACCAAATCCATCACCTTAAACAACAAGGTAGACCATTAAATGGATTAGATGCCAAACACCCAACCTGTTGATTTTAAAGTGTAGATAATTAATATATCAAATAAATCATAATCAACAAGACACAAAATGGATCAACAACAACATCGGAATTACGTGGTTCACCAAAGATTGGCTACATCCACGGGAAAAGTAGAGATTTCTTAGTTTTATTAACACTTTGTTTTCTCTCATACATTATAGCAGTGATACTCAACATGTTTTTAAACACACATTGTAAACTCTTCAAGTTTTTGAAAGAAATGAAGAGACAAAGAAAAAAGCGGGAAAGAATGGGAGTTGAATAGTCAAGAAACCATTGGACTTCACTCCTCAACAATCTCCCACTTGAAGTGTAACCATTGTTGCAAAAAACATTCGCTCAGAGAAATCCCCACTTTTTCATTGTCATATCCTGACGAGGCCAAGAGAAACTTTGCACAACTTGAGATTCTCCAAAATTTGTTCAAGGAGACTGCAGATAAGCCTTCTCCATGTTAGGTCAAAGTCAACAATTTTCTTGTCAAAAACATCAACAAATAGAGCTTTAACCATAACTTCCTTAGGTTCATTAACGTATGATTCTTCATTGATATGCACTTCTCTAGTGCTATGCCTTGCTTCAGTTCCATTGCATCCATCTCGATCCTTTGACTTGTATAGTGTTGTTGCATCAACACCATTCATCCCCCACAACAACATGGAAATGTTCACCAAATGAGGGAAAATCATCTCCACCCTAACATGCGTAAGGCTGAAGTCGAAGTAAAATCTATGTTCCTGAGCTTTTAAACCAAAAATTGGAAAATTATGAAAGCTGCAAGCATCTCCAAAGAGATAATGTATACCCTAGTGTTTCGAAACGGAACCATCTACTGGATCTGTGTATTCAAACTCATCACCATGTACAACATTAGAAACACCAGATCTCACTCCCGTAAATATCTTGTTCACTTCGAGGAGAGAAGCCTACAACTTAACCAAATGAGCCATAAGCTCCTTTGTAGCAGACACATCAACATTTTCATAGTCATAACATATGTAATAAAGTTGACCATAAGAAGCCCAATGGCTATGGACTCTATCCTCCACATAGATAAGCTTTAATTGTGCTAATGGCTCAAGGTCCTCAATATATTGAATTTTATTGATTGACAAGTCAAGGTCTCGAAGTGACTCGAGGCCTACTTTCACTAGAAACTCCAATCCCCCGACTATGCGATTGTCACTTAAAATAAGCTTCTCTAGATGCATCAAGTTGGGAAAAAACAAGCAAGGAAACCAAAATACTTGCGATAAATAGCTACCTTAAATGCTGCAAATTTTCAAGTAGAGATGGAGGAAGGCACCCAAGGATGCACCTGACTACTCTCTCTAGAGTTAAGCTATGAGCTTTAGATGAATCTTCCTATCCATCCAAAGCTGCCTCGACTGCCCTCTCCCATACTTCATTATCTATCACAATTTTTTCATTCTCAACATCATGACCAGAATGCACCACTTGAGACTCTGGTTCTTTACTAGCATCAAATCCCTCAACTAGAAAACCTTCATCTTGCTGCTTCACATTATCATCACCCCCAAACAGGATCTCAATCTTTGTATCTGCATCTTCCTATAGCTTACAATTTTCATACTCTATATATATCTTCCTATTGTCAGTCACAAAGTATGGAGAAGTATATCCATGATGAAATTGCATTTCCACTTCAAGGGTTACTACACCCTTCCTACCAGCTTTACCCATGGCCTCGGCTATCATATTTCCTACTTCATGATTGTTCCCAGCATTTACTGTAACCACATCTGCTAACTCACTATCTTCAACTTCCTTTGATAAAGCTTTTAGTTTAGAAACTAAAGCTTGCACTATCTTGTCAATACCCCTAGTAATTTGAAAGGGATTCACTCCAGCTGCAACAACCTTTATGCCTGTGGGTAGCTGAGTGGTTTCATTGCCAACCAAATCATTTGTCTTTGTTGCGACTTGCCTAACCAATTTGGCTCCAATGTTCTCTACAGGATCTTCCACCATGTTCTCCCATTTAGATTTAGACTCAGAGGCATCCTCCTTAGCAAAAGTTTTTGCACTGTCTCCAACAAACATTTAATCAATAGAATTTACTTCATCTTCTTCCAGCCACCAAGGGTAATAATCCAACAACACCATCGGAGTTCAGTTTTTGGGCTATGTGAAGATGCCAAAAAAACCTTGCAAAGCGACTCCTCTTCCTCTAATGCCACAGACAGTGCATCTTGTTCCATTGCTTGTAAATCTGCATTCTCCTTATTTTGCAGTGATAAAACTTCCTCATTAATTTTAGGTATATTGCACACCTTGCACACCTTGACAATAACATCCTTCGGTGCACATTTTTCATCAGTTGCTTGGTGAATTTCCGTAATGGGATCCTCCTACAAGTCATCTAACTTAGACGGCCCAACACCAGTCTTATCCAAAACATTTCATACACTGGTTTTCCTTGTGAAAACTCAACTATAGCTAAAGTATTTTCCAACTTCATAACATCTGCACTTGCAAGAAGGGCTTGAGCGGTCCATTTTGCAACCTTATTTCCATTGCTCATCTCAAGAGCCCTGCCCCCCTCTATTTTTGAAGACTCCTTTCCTCCTTCTATATCATTATATTCTTCATCATTAGATGCCACTATCCCAAACATATAATTAGATTTCAACATGTTAAGAAAATCCTCAACAATCGGATCAACTTCAACATCTAACTTGTCCATAAACATTTTTCTTGCAGTCCAGATTTCACACAACGAAGGGTTTAGCATGGAATGAACAACTCCACATCAACATCACTTTCTACTACATACAAGGTGCCTACTTTGCTTCCCCAAGCAATTACCAAGTCCCCTTTTGTTACTTTCCATCTATTGGATTCCAAAGTGACTTTACATCCTTGAGAAAACAATTGTCTAGCTGAAATCAAATTTTGTTTAAGCTGAGGGACATATCTAACATCTTGTAACAACCAACTATTTACATTTGTTAATTTTCACAAAACATCCCCTTTGTGAATAACATCACAAGATTTATTGTTTCCAAGAAGAACCTTACCAAAGTCACCGCTTTGCATATTTTTTAAGTATTCCTTGCACAGAGTGGCATGAAACGATGCTCTCAAACCAAGCACCCAAATATTTGGTGTTGTTTCTTCCAAGGCTGAAACAAGAACACCAATTGTTGCACCAACATCCTTTTCACATATCGAATTCACTTCATCTTCTTTTGACTCATTTTCAACCTTCTTCAAAGACCAACAATTCTTCTTGATGTGACCTTGCTTGCCACAATATTAGTAACTAGCGTCTCTCCCTTTGGATTTTGACCTTCCTTGTGATTTCTTATGACTTCCTTTGTCAGAAAAAATTGCTCCCACTCAAACTCAAATCTCTCATGCCAAGTGATTGAACACCATAACTCTGATACCAATTGTTGAGTTTAACATGCAGATAATTAATATCAAATAAATCATAATCAACGAAACACAAAAGAAATAAACAACAACAACACCATAATTACATGGTTCACCAAAGATTGACTACATCCACAAGAAAAACTTCAGTTTTATTAACACTCTATTTTCTCTCATACATTACAACATGATACTCTAACATGTTTTTAAACACACATTGTAAACTCTTAAAATTTTCGAAAGAAACGAAGAGACAAAGCAAAAGGCCGGAAAGAATGGGAGTTGAACGGTCAAGAAACCATTGGACTTCAGTCTCCAACACAACCAAATCCATCACCTGAAGCAGGCCTAGAATTTGATGGTCTATTTGACTGTTTTTTCAATTTTAGAACGTATATTACAGTTGTAAAATTTATTAGACTGTATAGTTTGACTTGCTATATGTTTATTAAACCGTAAAAAAATATTATAACAAAAATATAATATTGTATTTTAATTTATAATATATATTATTTTATAATTTTTATTATAAAAAGATAAATTATTTTAGAATACAATATAATTTTTTTTTGAATATTTTCTAATATGAATTTAGAAACTTATTGACATTTTTATAATAGTTATCATTTTTTTATAATAATATATGTGATTTATAATATTATTAATATATATATATATATATTAATTTAGAATCTTTTCAAAATAGAATATAATTATTTTTAACTTTTAGAATATATTTAACAAGATTTGTTTGAAATATGAACTTAGAAATTTTTGTTAGTTGTTAATTATAATAGTAGATTTTTATATTTATTACTAATAATTATCACTCTTTTCTAATTTTTCAAGATATTGTGTTTATAGAAGATTTTACATAAAAAAACATAAATTAAATAATTTTTTTGATAGGCATTTAAATGACTAAACCGTCATAAAATTTTCATATGACAGGTGGGGGTGACCGTCAAATTCCAGGCCTAAAGCTTTGGGGCAAATGCGCTGTAGGAATTGAAGTAGCATATTGATTATGGTAGAGATAGCAGACAAAGGTGGCCCAAAGCAGGGGATATGGAAACCGAAAGCTCATTTGCTATCCCGCCTTTCAAGCCATGCCACAACCTGCTGCGCGGTTTCAGCGCCACCACTTATGCCGGACCTTCCTTCTGTTCTCAGATGAATATAACTACTCCCTCCCAATCTCCTCCATTTCAAAGCGCCTTCTTCAAAGTTCAGAAGTAGCAAATACACAAAACTGTGTAGACCAGTAATGGAGAGAAGCCAAAGTTTGGAGAAGATTAGGCAGATGACGAAGAAATTGCAGAGGCTGGGAAGTCTGAAAAACGCCCTCTTATTCAAACTACGCCGCCGCTCCACCGACCAGGAGGAGGAGGAGGAGGAGCAGAGGGGAAGCCGGCGCTCGGAAAACTTTGTTCCGAGAAGCCACCTGGCGGTTAACGCCGTCAGGGAGGATCGCCAGCGGAGGCGCTTTGTTATTCCGGTGGATTATTTGAAGCAGCCTGTATTCAAGGATCTCCTCCGCATGGCAGAGGAGGAGTTTGGCTTTGATTATGACACAGGGCTTCTTACTATTCCCTGCGATCCGCTACAATTCGAGGAGATTATTAATAGATTGAAAGATTCAGACGGCGTTGCTGCCGATTACACTCCAATGGCATCCTTATTATCCTCATATGCTTCTACTTCCAACCCTTATTTCAGTAATGGCAAGAGTGTGATGGTGCATTGAAGACATTGTAGTCCTTCAAATCATGTATTATAGTATTTAACCTTGAATTCTGATGCAAAGCTAAATTTCGATCCGCCTGTATTTCATTTGCTTTCTTCGGCCAAGGCTTTTGATGGTAAAATTAGGGGAAATGGCGTCCCTAATGTCAAACGTAGGAAGAGGTGGACTGTTCAATTTTGGCAGAACAGCGCGGCAGGGGAAAATATTGAAGTTCTGAATTTTAATTAGCGCTATACAGAAGCCCAAATGCTTTCCTTAATAGAGCAGGTCTTTGGGCATGAATGCGCAGTGGGAGGTCCTATGTGGGTAGTTAACGCTGCGGTCTCATGGAGGGGTACTTAGGAGTTATTTTATGGAAGGGTCTTATGGGCCGAAAAAAAAAAATGTTCCTCCAAGATTAATTAGCGATTGTTTTTGGGGCAGGTTACAAATTTCCCCACCATCTTAGGACGGGGTTATAAATTTCCCCACTATCTTAAGATTTTTTTTATTTTTTATTTTCTCCGATCAATCATCTAGAATTTCTAGATTTCAGTCAATTAATTTAGAATAAAATTTGGAGGGAAGATTATCTCTATTTATATTTTTTAATGGTTTTGTTTGCAAACTAATATTTATTTTTAATTAAATATTAATTGGTAATAATTTGATTCATTTGGCCTTCATTTATAATGAATGAGAAACAACAAAAGATCAAAAAGAAATTAAATATTTAATAGATAGGATCTATTATTGTGAACTTTTAATCAAATATGTGCATTTTTTTGGACACAATTATTTTTATGTACACCAAGCACCCTTCAATTAGACTTCATTCTCCCAAAATTTTCTCTCCTAAACTTTATAGTGAGCAAGCTTCACAAGTAAGAATAGGTGCATAGAAGTAGAGAAATTCACATCCATCTAAAAAAAGATATGATGTTAGAAAAAATCCATATACATGCCTATACCCACTCACAACCCCACTTTTTTCCCTAATTTATTCCTACCCCCAAAGTTACCTCCATAACAATCCTCCTTTAATCCCATTGGAAGCACATGGTGTACCCACAACAAGCTACAAGAAACATGCAATGAAAAAGGCTTTGGTTCTCAATGTTGAATCTTTGATTAATGACCTCACCTCAAGAAGATGAGCACATGTGAAAGACAAAATAAAAGTGATTCAAAATGCTATTCATGGAAATTAACAATGTGCAAGGATTGTTCTAATGATTCTTAAGCCACCATTATAGGCAATAAATTCATTTTTGTAAGTAGTATTTTCATTTTACTATTATAAAATTTAGAAAATACATAGACTTGGCATTTCCCTTTTTAGGTATATGGTGATTTTTAAACATGATAAATCAAGGTATGAGTGTTTGTAATGGACAAATTTGGATTTGAAGCTATTTTCATGTTCTTTTTCTAGTATGATGATTATAATGGATAGCATTGAATTTGAACCTATATTTTCTATCCCTTTTTCTCACTATAAGGGTTTATGATGGATAACTAAGATGACTTTGATGTTAATTTGTAATGACTTCTATGTAAGAGGATATTTTGCTCTTCCTTTGGACATCATGTTATAATGTTAAAGATGATTAAGTTGTTATATATATAAATAACTTGATGTATATACGACTAAGTCATTGTAAATTTATAAAATTTATTGTGTACATTCTTATGGAAAAGTTTCTATGCATGAATTGTACACATTTTTATGTCAACACTTATGTGCATGAGTTGTAAGCATATTTATACCAAATCTTGTGCTCTATAGGGGTAAGTGCATGGAAATGGGGGACAAAAAAGGACTCAAAACTAGTCACTTTTTTTTCTTGAAATCAACTAAAGTTGAACTTGGGCATGCAATTTGAAATATGTAGTCTCAAATTTTCATAATATGATAAGAAAAAGAATTGTAATTTACTCTAAATCTTGTTTCCAAATTGTTTAGAGGGTGAAACATTGAGCACACACAAAACTATTATTATTTTCATCACTAAATATAATAGTGTCTAGTGTGTGCTCCCTTTTGTTTATTGTGTTAGGTAGGTACTTTTAAAATTGGTTGGTATAAATATAGCCAAAAGTGAGTACTACAAGTTGTGTATATTTTATTTTTTATTTTATAATTGAAGTGGATGCATCTTGAAAATTGTATCACTAAGCATGTACACATCACATAACTTGTACACAAATAATAATAAATGTATTTTTTTAATGTGTGGAATGAAGCATAGAACAATACTATTTATTTATTTATAATTTGGATAAACACATCAAAAGTATTAAAGAAGAATAAATACATATATTTTTTAGGAATATGAAAATACTATTCAAAGAAAAATAAATAAATTACTTAGCTTATTCAAAATATTTAAAAATAATATGGCTAGAAAGCTAAGAAGTAGCTCATTGTTTTGGTAGTAGTTTCTTCAATTTTAATTATATTTAATAAATATTGACAATATTGAATTTTAAAAGTGTTATTCACTTTGCAAAACATGTTTTTACAAGGTATCATAGAGGTCCAATCATTAGGCTTGGTCATCCAAGCCTAAAAATGTGAGACCAATAGAATTTAAATAAATAATGTGAGCACATTATACACATTACCCATGTGTGAAATAAATAAGAAAAAAAATTGTAATCTATGATATATTGTCCCACTTACAACTTTGTACATGATTTTCTCTCTCTCTCTCTCTCTATGTATATATTATCATCTCTCTTTGTATGCATATGCATCCCTCTCTATCTCTCCCTATATCTATCTCTCCTTATATCTCTCCCTCCATGTATCTCTATGTTTCCCTCTCCCTCTCTATATCTCTCCCCCTCACTCTCCCTCTCCCTATATCTATCTCTATCTTCATCTCCCTCTCTCTATCTCTTCCTTTATCTCCATTTTTCTCTCCCTCTCTTCTCTTTCCCTCTAGCTCCCCTTATCTACCTCTCTTATATTTCCCTCTATCTCTCTTCCTTTCTATCTCTCTATCTATCCATCTACATCTCTTTATACATATATGTCTCCCCCTCTCTTGCTCTCCACCACTATCTCTATCTCTCACTCTCTCTATTTCTCCCTATATCTATCTATCTCAATTTGTATCTCTCCCTCTATCTCTCTCCCCCTCACTTTCCATCCATCTCTTTCTATCGAGCTATCTCTCCATCTCTAAATCATGTAGAATAAAGTTATCATTATGTATGATAGAACCTTCAACAAATATGTTAGACATTGGTGGAAGTGTTTATTTATCAAGTTATTTATCCATTATTCCTACTTCGTTGGAGGTGTTTCCATATGTATAATTTTGCATTGTAAATCTTTTTGTGGGACCCAAGTAGAATAAGTTACTATAGAAATTATTTTTGTTTTTTTCTTGTCATTTACATTAACTTTATTCTTTAATTTTCCTTAACATGTGAGTAATTGTTTTTTCATAAGGATCTCTGAAAAGGCATAAAAATATAAACACTTTATGCACATTAACTATATTTTTTCAATTTGAGGTGTTTTAGACCTTGCTTTGTCGAGTTCTTTAAAATAAGAATGCGCATAAGTAACTTTAGATTTTATCACTATAGGCTCACTTGGTATTACAAATTGCAAATTCTTATCACATGTGTTATTCCTTATACTATTTGTTTGATAGATGTAACCTAGAAGGTGTTTCTTTATATTGTTTTATCTAGGTCTACCAAGTAAAATATCAAATTTCTTCAAAGAAGGATTAATGTGACATAAAAAAATGTATCATTTTTTAAAAAACATCTAGATGTGTGATAATGCATCTCCATAGTTTCATTCAATATGTCATTTTTTATTTTTAATGATACTTCGCAAGGTGCATCAGCCTATTGTTAAATATCATGATTAAACAAGAAGTCATCTATGTGAATTGTGATCAATACAAATGCAAAAAATAAAATAAGGACCCAATCCATGTATTCAAATCCTATTCTACACCTTATTGATGCCTTTCTAAGGTTGAGATAAGAAATTGCACAAAAGATGAATTAAAATAAGAGTTCTCTTATCCACAACTCCTTGTTGCACACACAAGATGTTTGTGGTTGTGCTCCAATGAATTTGTGATGGAGAGATTGTATGTAGTTTCTAATATTGAGAACATGACTTTTCACTTCATGATCTTATGAAAATATCGTATAAGAGGTGTTATTTATATAGTAGAGGGATAATTGATGAAGGGTTGAGGTCGATTTGGAGGATTGAGAGACGAGGCTTCTTGAAAGGATTGGGAGAATGAGAAGGCTCAAAGTGTCATCTTGTGATTGGTGCACTTGATCAAGTTCAAGATCAAAGGGATTTGGATGGTCAAGATTCTCTTGGGAGAGGATGAAGGGTGAGGATCAAAAGGGACCTTTTTTAAAATAAAAAAGGCCCTTTTTCATAGAGGTGAAGGGTTAATATTTTCTTGAAAAAATGGATGGAAAATATTTGATGAGATGATTTTATGGGGAAGTGGGAAGTATAGGCCATAACATGCATGATATGTGCAAGTGGATTAATTAGTTAACTAATTGCTTGAGGTGGAAAAATGAGAAATAAATAAATAGTTTATATTCATTTAATTCTTGGAGGTATGAAGGATAAACTTAATTAAATAAATGAATTATTTTTTTAAGGTGGACTATAGGGGAAAAGGGGAGAAAAGATAAATTAATTAAATAAATAATTAAATTTTATTTTACTTAATGTTAAGAATATGTTTGGAAAGTTTTATTGAATAACTATTTTTATTTAATTAATGTCTGAAGAGAATACATTCTAGTGTGGTTAATATGTGGACAATTCTATAGCGTTATATTTCCCCCTCTTTTGGGATGGTGTTGTGACTATCTATGAAGCAATGCCATTTCAAAAAAAAAGATAAAAAGTATTATATTTGGAAGAGATGGGTGAATTGGTGTAAATAGGTGTTTACCTAACTATTTCATTAATGGGTCCTATTTACATATGAAGTTTACTTAGGTCTTAGGAGGGAATATTTCTATAACCTGTGTTAGTTGTCATTATATCTTATCTTATATTTTGGCATTTAATACTTGTGTCCTAAGTCATTTAATATTAGTATTCTCATTACAAAGGATTAAGACACTTGTCATGATCATGTCTATCCTATATCTCACCTTGGCTATATAACTAGATGGTCTCTTATGTAATACAACAATCATATCATTGTAATCTATCATTTGTACATCATTTTAAATAATTACATTATTCTCTCATAGTTGATCTCTCTTGTGCTTTCATGAAGTTCCTATATCTTGGGTGGCTACAATCTTCAGCCAAATTTTGCATGGTGTAGAGTATCTCCATAGCCAACTCTTACATGGTATCAGAGCTTGTGGGATTGCTTCTTCTTAGTCTTTATTGAGATATCTAGGTTGAAAATCTTGATGGATCTTGAAATTTTTAGTATTCTCTTCTCTTGCATTGAATGATGACCTAGATAATCATAAAACATGAAAAGAAATACCATATTTGGGGGTTTTTTCTTTGTGGATTTGTATTATAGGTTTAAATCAAAGCTTGTTGGTGAAAATATTAGCTCACCATTGAGTCTAGAAGGTTTGAGAAATTCGGTTTTTCCTTTTACATCCAAATCAAACAGATGAGGTTGTATCTATGAGGGTTTGAAGTTGAAAAGTGGTTGCCAGATCTGAGAGGTAGTTATAATTTTGAAGTATTTTGGGTCAAAACATACCATGCCATTGTGTCCAAAAGGACCAAAAATCTCAAGATCAATTTCAAATCATCAAAATCCAAGTACTTGCCTTGAGCCCTCAAAAAAATGCCCTCCTTAGCATCATATGGTCATCCATACAACTGAAAAATCTAGTTGTAAAAAAATTCACACAGTACAATAGAAAAAATTAAGAAGATGATTTTTTATTTTTGCATTTTTCCTAAAGTTTTTGGAATTTTTTAATTAAATTGACAAATTATATATGTAAGTGAAGAAATAAGGACTCAAATTAACCACCCAATGATGGCTTCCATCAAAGAGATACAATAGATGTCCCCTCATAGGATGTAAAATATGTGAAGACCTAATAAGCCTCCAAAAATTATTTCAAAAAGAGTAGGAACACGGTGCTGTCATAATAGTGGTTTACAATTCCTGAACAACTATCAAAGCTGAATCATGAAACGACATATAATTTTTAAGCATGAATAACCCCAACAACACCTCCATAAATATGCTCTATAATCTAATGTGTATGACTTATAGTAATCACACCAATATTCAATTATCAAGTGTCATAAAAGTATTAAAAAGGATAGTTAAAACTAGAAAAAATCTCATTATAATATTAATCAACTAAAGATGTAAGGTCACCTCCATAAATAAGAATGCAAGAAAGTGTCTATATGGTGTGTGTTTCATCTCACCAAAATGTATGGGTAACATGAATAACACCATTGAAGCATAAAGAAGTTACAAACAACTATCAAATAATGAACATATGAAACAAATGACACATTAATTTACATGAATAACCCCAACAACACTACTCAACTAATGTGTAGATTATGTAATCACACCAATATTTTATAAGTCAAAAATATTGGTGTTAATAGTCTCAATAATATTAATCAACTAAAGATGTAAGGTCACCTCCATAAATAAGAATGCAAGAGTGTCTATATGGTGTGTGTTTCATCTCACCAAAATGTATGGGTAACCAACCAAGTTACATCCTCCTATTATATATGAATAAAAACTAGATAGATAGCTCACTCCAAAGTAAAACCATTGAATCATAGTATAAAAAATATGATGCCCCATAATATTGGCAAGGAAGAGGTATGGAAATTCAATTAAAACTCAAGTGTCATAATAGAGTGCAAGAAGGTGAAGAAGCACCATAAAAAGATACACAAGATAGTACCTAAAACTAGAAACGGTGTGAAAAAATAAGGCACACTCCCATAAAATTAGCTAAGTTTGTTATTAAAAATAACAAGGAACACACAAAAATCCTCCCATGACACTTTATAAAGTAGTGCAAGTACAAGAATGGTATAAGATGATGTACAAGATCTCCGAAAATAAGTAAAATATATGTAGCACTTTACCTTGAAATGTTTATAAATTGAAAGGTGCATTCAATAGACTATTACAATGTCTAAAATGAGCATATATTGAAAATGAAACTCTTTTAGAGAAGATGAGAGGAAATCAAAGGACTCATTGCAAAGAAAGTAAAAAAAATGCACTTTAAAAAAAATTGCACCCAAAAAGGAGTTTGTATGTAGAAGTTATAGCCCTTCAACAAGATCACTGAGAAAACTAAAATTATGAAAAAAAAAAAAAAAAACTACCTACATGATCACTAACAACATAAAATTTTACCCTATTTCAAAAAAAATCTCTAAAAAGAATCTCATATGAGTAAGAATAAAGTCTTTGAAGGTGGGCTTAAAAAAAAAATTTGGCAATGGTGTTCAAGGGTAATAAAATTTAATCCAAGGTGTTTGTTGACATCATCATGATGTCAAGCTACTAAATCTAACAATGTTAGTATCAAGACTACATGATTTCCAATTGTAACAATAGCTAGGTAAATTTAGAATTACACCTAAATACCTCAACTAAAAATAGTGGGAAATACTAAAGATGTAGGAGTCATCAAATATGGAGGTTTGATAACTTTGGAAACATAACTTTGGCAAGAGATGTCAATAGTAGATGACCTACCAATCGATATATTTTTATTTTCATTGGTTGTGCTATTAGTTGGATGAGTAAGTGATGGGTTGTGATCACTTTGTCCAATACAGAGGCTGACTTCATGGTAGCTACTCATGCCTACAAGGAGGAAATCTAACTTAAGAAATTATTTTTGTATGCGGGGCTAAGTTAGGAGGCTATTAAATTGTTTATGATAGTTAGAATGTCATATGTCTAGTAAAGAACTTGACCTTTCATGCAAGAATAAAGTACATAGATGTCTAGTACCATTTTATTCTACTTTTATTGAGTGCTTGAGATGGAGTTTTTATTATTTTTGCAAGTACATTATGTTACTAAAATTTCTCTAGATCTCTTGTTGGCAATAATCATGTAAGTACTTAAACTCTACAAATGTATTATAACCATTGATTATCAAATAGTACATCAAATTTCTTTAGAGGCAGACAAGTTTTTTTTCTCTTGAAAGGATTTTTTCCATGTAAATCATTGTGTTATGGTATATTAATTTTGTGTTTATTTCCTTGTAATTGTATGATAAATTTAATTTTTGCACATACCTCCTCACGTAGATTTGTGTAGTAAGTGTATCATAAACATCTACTTTCTTTCACATATTCTAGCACTACTAAAAAAAAAAAAAAGTCTTTAAATGAGGTTTCAACTCCATTTCAAAATGTGCATTCTTTTTCAATTTGTTTTGTCTACTTTTAACCATTGCCCACTCATATTGTTTAGAGATGAAAGAAACATCCCCTTTTCCACATGTTTTCACTAGTATTCCCAACTTTTGGAGTAAAATACTCTTCTAAGCATTGTAGATCTTTCTCTAAATTTCCTTGCATCTATAAACATCCTTCCATGTTGGCATAAGATAATTAGTTAAAATTTTTAATATTATTATTCTATCCATTTATCTCATGCTTTGAGAGTTAGCCCTAGACTCACTAGAAAGCTCTTCTTGGTACTACAAGTCCACAATTATTTTCTCTCCTTAGCAACCTTTTGATTATCTTCTTTCCTTAATTCTACCACTTGAACATTCCACCTTTGGGACATGATTAGTTTTTTTAATATTTCTTCTCTTTTAGGACTATTAAGAGTTGAGTTAAAAGAGCATCCCACCAATTGATGAAGAGGGTGCACGTCCTTCCATTGTGAGGATTTTTCAAAAGGATTTTAAGATTTCAAACATTCTTTTTCCTTGCCTAATATGTGAAAGAAATTCTAACAATGAAGAAAAAAATCATAATCTAAAGGTTGGCTCTATATTACACTACAAATGTTTAGCTCTATTTCTTCTAGATGTCCAAGGCTCGAATCCCTTTTCACAAGAATTCTTGTTGTAGTTGTAAGCATGTGCCTATAGATATTAGGAGAAATTATCAGAAAAATTCTCAAATATTCACCAATATTTTTCAAAATAGAATGAATCTAAAAGTATAAAATAAAGTTCGAAGCCCTACCCATAAATATGAAATCCTTATTTTTCATTTGAATGGATTGAAAATTGATAACCGTGATTTTAAGAACAATACAAAATACCTCAAACAAAACTCTCTTTTCTAAAATTACTTTTGTTTAACAACAAATCACATACCACCACAAATAAATCTTACACACGATAATCACTAACATCTCTACTCAATCTATTTATTCAAATATTGAAGACATACCCAAGGAGAATTAAATCTACCTATTAACCCCATTTGTGAGTAATGTTTTGTTTTTTCTTTTACCTCCTCTCCTACCTCCAAAATGGGCTTTTTGGCTACTTTAAAATTATTAAAACCAAGCCTATGCTCCGAGCCTTTGGGCTTTGGCCACTATTCCTTACTCTTTGGGGCCTACGTATGCAGACTAACAATATGCGCATAAGAAAGACACTTAGCCGACTTTTTATTGACTTTTTCTTGGGAATATCAACCCCTGTATGCTCTCTCCATCTTTTATCTGTATTCCATTTTGGCAACCTTCCCGACCTTCGTTCCTCACAACGGAAGCGAAGTGAAGGAGATAAACTTGCAGCATATCTCCTCGCTAATCCCAATTTGTACTGTTAAACGTACCATACTATTATAAATAAGTACCGTCGTACGGTGGCATCATCTGGCGTTCCCGTATCATGTTTGATCCTTACTTGGAACAAAAATTTGAAACTAGGTAACTTCTTATCTCTGTTCGCCACTTTCGTTGTATATTAATTTACAAGTTATTTAATCAATTCGATTATGTTATACATATTTTAGGCGATAGGCTATATTTAGTGTGAGCTTTAAGTCCGAAGTTGTCTTATGTTATACATATTTTAGGCGATAGGCTATATTGCTTTAAGTCCGAAGTTGTCGCAAAACCTTTCTGTTGTTCGGAAAACTTCTAAGTCCGTGATCAGATCAGATTTTAACCTGTAATCAATATTTTCATTTACAATTTATACATTATTACCATTTCATTGTAAACATGAATAACATTAAGGCCGAATCGCATTGTACTGCTTTTGGCTTCCATATGAGGGATGGGCCTTCTGCTCAAGTTTACACCTTTGACATTGCATTGCTTTTGGCTTCCATTATTGATCCTTTTCATGCCTCCATAAGGATTTCAAAAGTTTTTATGTATTCCTCAATAGGATTGTTGAACTTGAAGCCGAGGTGACTACCACAGCCTCCAGAAAGTGCAGAAGCTCAAGTTTAAATAAAACAAAGAACTCCTTAATAAAACACCTTCAAAATTCAAATACCTAACTATATAATTCTATTGGCCTATTCCTTGCACCTCCTCTGGGTGCAAGTGCTCTAGTAGTATAATGAATGTTTAGATTTCTGATTTGTATTTGTATCATCAAACTAGAAATCTAAGAAATCTATACATTTGTTATAATTATTTTGTTTCTTTTATATTATATATTGAGATAAATATATATCAATTGTTTTAATGATAAAAAAATATTAATTTTGGTCATTCAATTTAATTTCATGATAATTTGATTATACATGTTCAAATTTATTTTCTATCATATTTGTAACTATAATTTTCAAAAATATAATTGATCTAAAGCAAAATGATTCTCTATAAATAATTAAAAGTTTAAAATTATAAATGATTCTTTATGTTAGTTAACTAACTTGTAATTAGCCAATAGATTATGTAAGATATGAGCCTGAAACAAGTCTCACACCTACAAACAATTAATGACAAAGATGACAAAGAGTAATAAAGCTTTCAAAATATCAGATGAAAATTCCCTGCATTTTGAAATAATGCTTTACAGAGATCAATCCTGCGTGGAAATTGGAGGCTTAATCAATCACATAGGACCTCCTGCTCTTTACAGGAAAGCGCAATAAGCTTCTGAGCTTCTGAATAGCGCTATTTACAACTCAGAACTTCACTGTTTTGCCCTACCACGCTATTCTGACAAAACTGAACAGCCGACCTCTTCCCATATCCCATGATTGACATTAGAAATGTCATTTCCCTTAATTATGCCATCAAAAGCCACGGCCGAAGAAAGAAAATGAAATACGAGCGACTCGACAGTTAGCTATAAATCAAAATTTTAGGTTAAATACTATAATACATGATTTGAAGAACTACAAGATCTTCACTGCACCATCACAGTATTTCCATTACTGAAATAAGACTTGGAATTGGACGCACATGCAGATGATAAGGATGACATTGGATTGTAATGTACAGCAACGCCGTCTGAACCTTTCAATCTATTAATAATCTCCTCAAATAGTTGTGGATCGCAGGGAATAGTAAGAATCCCTGTGTCATAATCAAAGCCAAACTCTTCCTCTGCCATGCGGAGGAGGTCCTTAAATACAGGCTGCTTCAAATAATCCACCGGAATAACAAACCGCCTCCGTTGGCGATCCTCCGTGGCAGCGTAAACCGCCAGGTGACCTTTCGGAACAGAAATTTCCGAGCGGCGCCTCCGCTGGCGATCCTCCTTGGCGGCGTAATCCGCCAGGTGACCTCTCGGAACAGAACTTTCCGAGCGGCGCCTCCACTGGCGATCCTCTTTGGCGTCGTAACCCGCCAGGTGACCTCTCGAAACAGAACTTTCTGAGCACCGCCTTCCGCTCTGGTGCTTCTCTTCCTCCTCTTGGTCAATGTAGCGGCGGAGTAGTTTGAAAGAGAGTGCGTTCTTCAGACTTCCCAGCCTCTGCAACTTCTTAGTGATCTGCTTTATCTTCTCCAGACTTTGGCTTCTTTCCATTACTAGACTTTGGCTTCTCTCCATTACTGGTCTACAGGGCTTTGTGTATTTGCTCCTGTAACTTTGAAGAAGGCGCTTTGTAATGGAGAAGAGTGGAAAGGAGAAGTTATATGTAACTGAAAAAGGTAGTGAGGTCCGGCATAAGTTGTGGCGCTGAAAGCGCGCAGGAGGTTGTGGCATGCCTTGAATGACGGGATACCAAGCAAGTATTTGATTTTGCTGTCCTCGACTTTGGCCCACCTTTGTCTGCTATGTTGGCCGTAATCAATTCATACAGCTCATACGAATTTCGTTAGCGGTTGGGAGCTCAGACGAATTTCGTTAGGGGTTTGGAATGTAATCATTAAACTGATTGCGGCTTCCATGACGTGTCGATTTCGAAATAGGCCACATGGCATTGTCCCCCGTACGTGCTCCCGCTTTATTTCTTAATTGGCAAATAGGCCTTCAACTTCTTTGACGTCTTAATTAGAAAATAGCATTATCCATGTGCACGTCTCTATCTGGATTATGTTTACTATGCACTTTTTCCTATGCTTAAGTAGTTATTTATAGTGTTTTTATTTAACGAAAATGATTGTGTCCTTACCCTTTACCTATATTACCTATATCATAACAATCATGGTCCTAACATTCCGTACTATTTATGCATCAGCAGAATGCACGTTATATTCATTAATTAATTGAAAATAAAAAATGAACGTATTTAATATTTTCAATTAATTAATAAATACAGTCAAATGTGCATTTGTTAGTTGGATAGACTTGTTAGTTGGATAGATGTCCTAACATTCAAAGATTTTATCTTTCATACATTTCATATTCATAATAATTAATTATTATTTTATTTATAAAAATAATTAATGAATAAGTGTTTTTGTTGTCATTTTTAAAATAGTATTATACATATTCAAATAAAAGATGGGTGGAAATAGTATGATCTCTAAAATTTAGAGGGGACACTTGTCTAAAAATAAATAAAAATAAATGAAAACATAAGTATATAGTAAATGAAAGGTATTTATAAGAAGTAGCAATAATGATATAGAGTAATCATATTCATAACACAATTCTGTTATTCTAATTGTACACCACCTAAGACTCATTATAGACAAATATCAAAGTGATCTCAATGCTTATTAAATCAAATTTGGGAATTTGATTGAGGCAAATCACTAAACATACCTAAGACGCCATCTTATCCTCAAAATGATTATTTTAGTGTCGGTATAAATTTACAAGATTAGTAAAGAATGTTGTCAAAATTGCACAATTGCAAAGGATGTCACTACAACCACATGATGGGTACCAATGCACCAAACAAACACTCTCATGGTAGTACAAAAGTATCACACCTTATTGGACACTAACATCCATGGTCTCATCCCAATTGACATAGATCTAAAAGATAAAAGTAGAAATAGGTGCCACACACAATTCCTCCTCTTGAACTCCATCAAGTATTATTTGAAATTATTGAATTAGACATACACCTTTCACCCTTCTTTTCTTACACATTTATTTGTATAGACAACCTCAACTCTTTGTTCTTAATTTAATATAAATAACTCAAATGGATGTTTATGATAGTTATTTATTGTTGATAATAATAGGTTAAATTAAGCTAAGGATAATGTATTATGATATAGATATACCAATTTAATTTAAAATCATTTTAATCCTTTTAATTTTGGTGAGCCTAATAGCTTACATGTGATTTTAGGATCTTAGATCCACAAAATAAACAAATTATTTTTTATTGATTCCCTCCTTTTTCATAAATAAGATTTAAGTATAAGATTTACTTTTCATGTTTGAATATGTATGTTTGAATATGTAAAAAGGTTAATCCCCCTCGGCTTCTCTTTCCTTTTCAAAGCAACACCAACCAAAAAAAAAAAAAAATTCACTTTCTTGTTGATTTCACTTTGATCTAATTGAGATTTAAGGTGAAATTTTACTTTAAGTCTAAAGTAGAAAAACACTTCAACCCTCCCTTACCCACTTTTTACTACTCTTTCTTTATCCAATGACTTCTTTCAATCCTTTACCTCCCTTATGAAAATATTAATGTTACCCACTTATATTTCCAATTCCTTTACAATAAACCTCAATTTCTTGGATGCATGATCTCCTTCTTAAGCTTAGATAAACCTTCATTTTCCTTTGACTATCTTATGAATTTTTTAACCAACTAGCTGACATTTTCCCATTTCACCTAATGATGAATAATCCATATTTACAATGAATGTGTGTGTATATATATGTGTATGGGTGATCCCACGATAGTGGTTTACAATTTTTGGCCAAATTGGACACTAAAATTATTATTTTTAACTAAATCTTCACATTCAAGCACCTATAGCGGCTAAATCGTGAGGAATTTGAAGATGGTGCAAACTAGAGTCTCATCACATTTTGTCTGTAGATTCTAAAAATATTATTTTCAAAATTTTTGGAATCAGATTGCACTTCTTTTTCCATCTCCCACAAAAATTGGTTTTTTTGAAAACAACATTTTTAAAAAGTGACACACACACCGTATAATGCATAAATTTTTTTCCATGAAGGATAAAATTCTAATTCTTTCAAATTTAGATTTGTAACTCTGATATCTAGTGCTTCCACTTGGTCAGATAGTTTTTTATTGAATATTTTTTCTTTAATCAAGTTTCAAAATCAAACCAATTACAATTTAGACATAGCGCAACCGTATAACGCGTAACTTTTTTTGTATATATCAAAATTCAATTTATTTTTTTGTTGAATCAAGGACTTCAATATCTGGTCCACTCATATTTTTCAAATTTTTTTTGATAATTTGCTATTTTTCCACATGTGCAGAACAAAGACCTTCATTTTCGATGAAAAACCTATGTTTAATAAAACTAAAAAAACAAATACATAATAAAATCAAAACATATTAAAATTATATTCGTTGGATAGTTCGTTCCGAGGACTGCCTGATTCCAGTTGGGTTTGTGAAGACTCCTCCATTTTCATCCTCAACTTGAGCTTCAAAGCGTAAAAAATTAGGTTTTTGTGAACAAGGTCAAAAATCAAGGAAAAGGGGGGATTGCTAGAACTAGGGGGGTTCTAGCGAACCCCCAGGGGTTCGATCGAACCAAGGTTCATTTGAACCCCTTTCAATATGCATTTTTCTTTTGTTTTTGGGTGGGAAATGTGGGCCCAGTAATTAAATAGTTTAGTCGAACCCCTTTTAGGTTCGGTCGAACTTGTAGGTTCATTCGAACCCCTAAAACCATTTTTTTTGCCATGGGGTCATTTTTTCTTAGTTTTCCTTCCTCCATCAAATTGTAAACCACTATTGTGGCTTCACCTGTATATATATGTATGTATGTATGCATGCATGCATATAATGTGGCTTTCAGGGGCATTGCCCCCAATTCCCTACTAAGATGCACAACCCTTAGACCCCTTGTCAGAGGGATGGCCCCATGAACTTTGCAAGGGGAGTACCCCCTTACATAGGCCCCACACTATAAATACTAACCAATAAGATCAAGCTCCATAACCAACACCAAAATTACATGTTCAATTTTTTGTTTATTCTCTTTATGGATATTTCCACGATGAAGAATTTATATTAACCACATTTCTAACTATATCACATAATGAAGAATTTAAATAGTTTAAATTGTATGGCACTCATCAAGTACTCCCTTTTATGATTTGATGTATAAATTTTAGATTATTTTAAATCATCTAAAACCCATGTTTCCAACACATTTGAACAAACTAAAAATAATTAATATCCCCTTTCTTCTTGGTACATACATAACAAAGTCTTGATGACAATTATATTGATTGGGAAATATTAGGACACAACCATTGCACAACAATAATCTTAAGGCTTCAAGATGCTTCATAAAATTCCACTCTCCCAACCTCATACACTAGTTGCACAAGGTGCTTCTTCTACTATAACTCTTCAATTGTATACCTTTATTCTCATATTAAATATGTGAATAGCACCAATACCAAGGCCTTGGTATTCCAATAGTCTCATTGAGTCACAAATTTCATGTTAGTCATATTTTTAAGATAATGTTTATGGGGGAAAAGATTTTTCACATCCTAGACAAATATGCATGCTTCTTGTCCCAACTTACCTCCATCATCACATATGACTACCAAATGCCATAAATAATATGAAATAATAGACCAACTTGAAAATACCCATGTCAATATTTCTCTAATATATGAATTTAATAGTCGCTTCTAAAACATAAAGATACATCTTATGGAAGGCCATAAAAAATTTATGGAACCATCATGGTTGGGCACCCCTTGAGTAAGGTATTTGTTATAGTGTTAGATGATTTGATTTCTTGATTTACATATTATAAGAAATTGAGCAAAAGGATAAGCAAGGTTTATAAAGAGTCATAAAAAAATAGATCACATATTCACAATTAAATCTATATAATTTTACGTGGGAGAACCCTTTCAAGAAAAAACCCACACACAAAAGCACAGGTCAATTGTATTAATATAATATGACAATTACATACAATATTCAATCTATGCTCTTGCAAGTGTTGATTCATTGTGATACAATTCTAGAGTGAATTCGGTAGCATAATAACATACAAATATTGCAATCACATTACAACAAAAAATGCACTAAGGTGGACCAATATATATCCTTCTCATACATTCATGTTGATTTTTTCCATGTGTCAATCTCCTAGTCTCTGCATATTGAAAATCAACAATATGCATGAGTCCCAAGTGACCTGATTATCAACCTATCAAACATGCACATACATGCACCAACATGCAACAACATGCAAGCACATGCGAGACTTGCAGCTCCAAAAATCAAGCAATCTCACATGCTAGGGTACATCCCATAGAGAAAATTAGATTCATTGCCAAAATATAACTCACCTACAACTCCTAGTCACTCTAAGTGATAACTTAGTCTCTGTTAAGTAAGTTTCCTCTTCAAGCTTCAGTCAACAAGTCAACAAAGATGCCACATGGCATAAGGGCGCCCCTCCTAGAGGTTTTTACAATTTTCAATGCTCAAACATGCCCCGAGATGACAAGTGCCACCTTTCCTTGTCTTCATTTTTTTGAAGAGATAATCACTCACACAAGTAGACCCCACCAATACTTATTTCTAAAATAGATTGCCACAAGTCAACATGGCACCCATTTTTGATGTAGAAACATTTTCCTTTTTTCTAATGGAGCACCCATGTGACATGTGTCACAATCTTGCCTTTTCACACCTTGCATGTAGGATGCCTACTCTCCATTGGGTCCCACAAAGTAACTTAGCAATTTGGAAACAAATATTATTGCATTTAATAAATTAAATCATCAACTTAGGGGAAGATAATTAATAAATTAATCAAGGGACTCACTAAGGTTGAGACACTTTAATCCCAACAATTTTCCACTTTCAACTATACTTTGTTTGGTCTCTACATAGGTGAATTGGGGGGATAATTGCAAAGTTAGGGAAAATAGACGATTGTTATAATTTTATTTATGATATAATCATCACCTTTTTTATAAATGCAAATGATATTATTCTCATGCCATATAGTGCTAGACATTTTATAACAATGTCCTGCTATATTGAGTTTATTTTATGATAATCATAGTTTACAAGTGAACTTGAGTAAAATTAAAGTCATGGTATTTAACACAACTAAGAAAAAACATATGCAAATAATCTCATTTACATGGGAAATTTGGTTGAAGTGGTTTCCTATTATATTTACCTTGGTATACCTTTCATGAGACTTTCTTTCAATACCCTTCATGTTATAGAAGAGAGATTATGCAAGGGCTATGTTGCAATTAATACATTTGAGAGAGTGTTTCTAACTATAGTTTTAAGATGCCAAAACAAAATTGTATGTTACAAAATTTAGTGTCACAAACAATACTAGTTTGAATCAAGTTAATAGAGTTATTATTTCCGTGATATCCAAAAACTTGTGGAAGAATTATCAATGCCACATGCAAGTATTTTGGTTGAATTTAACATTCATCCTCTTCATATTTTAGTTATTTTTCATGTAGTGATGTTGCCTCCTAGATTATGATGTATGATAGATGCACCAATTGGGCATAGTAGATATCTATTCAAGGCTCTTCAATCATCTATGAAGGTGTGTGAACAAGTAATCAAAAACATGTGATATGCCCAATATGGATTTCTTACAAGGAATCAGTATTAATATGAATCATCTTCCTCTTAATAAATTTTCCATTAATTCCTCTGCATGTTGAAAATAGTGTGCACAAGGGCATGCAAGATGAGATTTCGTACATAAAATCAACTTGGATAGAACTATTGTCAACAAAAATATAACACTACTTGAAGCACTATATCTATATAGAAGATGAAAACATTATTCCTCCCAAGTACACTAGGCTTTCCTTTGATTGGACAATTTATTTTTACCAACTCTAAGTTTGCTCTCATATGCTTCACAAGAAGTACAAATATTGTATCCCAAGAGATCAATGCACTTGTAGACTTCGTAATAATGAATAAGAATAGAAAACATTTTATATCTAGGAATCTACTATTATGATATATGTGATAAGTTTTACTACCTGTTTTAAAAATCATAGCTCTCTAGATGATCTTATTTATTACAATAATCAAAGATATGTAACTCCATTCATCAAAAAGACAATCCAACACAAAATATGTACACTTAACTATCATAAAAAAAATCTTTTATCTTAATATTCACCTTTACATTCTTTTCTTCAATTTTAATTCCAAAAACAAAAATAATCTCATTATAAATTATGATACATATTTTTATATTTTCAATCCTAATAATCTAATTTTAATTAAGTATAAACATTACTAAAGAAACTTTAAACAATGACCTGTAAGGAATGATAGAATTGAAAATTTATTATATACTTCAAACCCTAGTGGGAAATACGGCTGTATAGAGCACGTGGGAGGAAAGCTGGGGAGTGGCTTAAGATGAGTCAAGCATTTTAATCCAATAACCCCACTAATCCCATCCACGTCACTTATGTAGGGCGTTGGGGAACATGAGCACTAGGGACTATACATCTACCTTAGCTAAACGACACAGAATTCACGCTTTCGCTGTCTTTGTGTTTTTTTTAAATGTCCTTTCTACTTTACAAAATTCTATTAGTATTTATCTTGGAAGGATGTATAATGGTTATGTTTATTTTTAAGGATGTAAGGGATGCATTCATAGGTTTCTCGGTATGAAAGTTGTACTTGCAAATCAGCTTTGGGAACATGTCATGAAGAAGTTTTACGCACATGTAAAACAGTTTAGGAACGTGAGATAGTTTCATGTCAAAATGTGGGCGGGCAAGTCTACTTATAAAATAGTCTATCGGTTAAAAATAATAGGTAGATGTTTAGGGGAGAGGACCCAATAGTTGAGCATGTTTCAATAGTTGTGATAGTAGTTGTTTATAGAATGCCCAATATTTTTATCAATATTGGACCAATAGTTGTGACGTGACTACCCATAATTAAACAAAATGTATTCCTTTGATCTAAAAAGCAACCAATCATTTGATGCCACATCAGTGCTCAACTACCCATGATGTGAATGCACAAGTATTGGTCAACTACATCTTGACAAAAAACATGTTGGTGTGGCATCATATTTGATTATGTGGCCCCGAAACAAAAGTTATAAGTAGGAGACTTGCCAAGTAAGCTGCTGTAAAAAATTGGGAGTGATTTGAAATTTCCACATAGGATAACTAGAAGTGCGAAGTTAGGATGCTCAACTACTGGATCATCTCCTCTAAATCTATTAATAAATATAATCAATCTATATATTTGAAATTTGATATTGTATAAAGCTCTTCAATAAATTGAATTGAATATAAATTTTAAATATTATTAAAAATAATTATGATATTTATGAATAAGAAAATTTATGATTTTTTATATGTATATATAAATATCAAAAGTTATATTGATTTAAGAGAAATTGGGTATTAATGAATATATATTTTTTGGTGTAAATTGAGGAGTGGATCTTTAACATTAATAATTGAGATTATATGTGAATTTAAATGATATTGCATGATTATAATCTATAATTGTCTAGTATATTATTATAACGATATTCAATTATTACAAACTACAAATGTCTAACATATTATAATCAAGATCATGAAATATACTATTGAATATTAACATAAAAGTTTTACCTAACAATTTATATTAAAATTTGTATATATTTTAAAGTAATAATATTTTAAACCATTTCAAAAATTGAATTAAAATATTTCTCTTGTACAAGTTTAGAAACTTCTAAGTTATAAGCTTTTCTAATAGATTTTATTAAAGTATAAGGTGTAGAATGCTTTTCTTATGAAACTACCTACCTACCACAACACTTTTTATCAGTGAAATGTTAAGGAGCTTGTCGATAGCAAAATCGATACGTTTCAACACATGCATAATGAAATTACTCTACCTCTCCTAAAAAGATAAGTAAGCATAAGGATTATGTCGTCTCCAAGGTTTAGGGGTTGGGTTACAACTATGTTGGATCAATTAGTGGTCAATTGTGGTCTATTTATTCAAGGGGTCTTTGATGATTCAGAAAATTTGAAACATGTTTCTTTTCTAAATGGTTCTTCTATTGTAGGTTTTTTGTGTTTTTTTTCTTTTTTGATTTTATATTTATATTCTACTCTAATTTAAGAGATTGTAATAATAATAATAAAAAAAGATATTAAAGTTGATGAGAAATATAAAAAATGGTTCAGTTTTTTCAATCTTTATATAGAAAACTCCAACGAATTAATTTCAAATCCAAAATATTATAATAAACTATGTTCAATCAACAACAATATAGGTGCAAACTCCAAATGATTTTAGAGAAACAAGTACATGCATTAAATTATTATATTACACACATAAATTTAATGAAGCTTCAATAACTCAACAAAAAAAAATTCAATTCAATTGCTCTAAGATTCCACCGAATTTAAAGCAAAAGAATATATTAGTACACTCTACTATTCCAAAGAAAATAAACTTTGAAGATGAGACCATTGTTAATTTTAGCAAGTTGTCTACACCAAAATTAGATTTTCCTCTCTAGAGCTCTTCCTCTAATTATTGCTAGAAAGAAAGTATTACTACTCTCAACTATTGTTGTCCCAAAAAAAAAGAAAATCTAGCCAACCCTTTTACAATATTTGGAACCTCCTTTTATAAGAGAAAAGAAGAGATGAAATATTTTTTCATCCACAATTTGCATTCAATAATTTCATGCAGATGTTCCTATCTTTAGATTGCTCTAAAAATAACTCTCTAACTTCACTTCTTAGTAATCAACTCATGTACTATATTATATAAGTCTATGCATGATTTTAAAATAACACTTATCTATGTGTAAAATATAGGAACCACTTTTATAAATTAAGTGAGACCCGTTTTACATCAATTTTATTGAATTAAAAACTATAAAAGAATAAATTAAATGTTTGAATGTCTAAATATTGTTGAAAATAGAAAATTTTAATTTGGCTCCAAAAAATTTTGAATCTCAAATTTTATCCTTTGACTTTTTTCTTCTATTGGTAGTCGTCATACACCTTCAAGCATCTTTCCAAAACTTCTCCAGCTAGTACATATAGCCATTCCAACCCAAATTTGAGATCTTCACATAAGTTTCAAGAAAATTCTATTTGTTTCTTCATTTCATCTAGATCTTGCTTGATGCAAGTAAAGTTTAATTTAATTTGCATACATTGATCTAATCTGTCTTCACTAGGAGTATGTTTCATCTCCTTAATCTTATCTATCACAATTTTCTTGATCTGATTTAGAGACTTTATTTCATGCTTATTTGCGTCTACCAATTTGATTCTAATTATTGTGTTTATAAAATATTTAAAATTATAGTTGGATTTATTTAGCTCCTCATACTCTTCTAAACTTTTATGTATGTACATAGCTAGCATATCCCTCTTGAAATCTATTATATTTATACTATTTTCAACAAAATTTGATTCATATACCTATAAAATACCTTGAGATACCAATTCTTAAGGAGTCATTTCTTTATATACAGAGAGTTTTGAATAGGAGACATTCAAAGCTAGGAAAAAATCAACTACAAAAGTAGTTAGGTCCACTCTTGAAATACCAAAAGTGTATGAATATCATTTACTCAAAAATGAAGAAAAAATGAACTTGAACATAATACAGTTAATAATCTTGGCATACCTAGTCAACAAAATTTCCCTACATGGAAAGAAGAGTTAGACCTCATAAACATAGAGAAGAAAATGATGTGGAAACTTAGGTTTGACGGTTCTAGATGTAAATACAGGAACGATGTTGGGATTGAATTGGTTAGTCCTCAAGGTAAAGCCTTCCTGGGAGCCTTCATACTACAATTCACTTGTACGAATAATATGGCTAAATATGAGGCATTGATTAAAGAGGGGGGAGATTTTTTCATATAATTCATCTTCATCTTTTGTTGCCTCCAAAAATTTACCCATAATCTATTCTAACTGATTAATTTGATTATACAATTTACATCCACAACCAACCATTTTACTTTCTTGATCCAAAATATTATCTATCATGTTATCTACAATCTAAGCTTTTAACTTCATTTTGTATAATGAATCAAATTATGTTTTAGAAATCAAGATAGGAGTGTCAACTAATGTACCCTCTTGTCGAGCTACTGGACTGATCAAACCTTTAATCATTCTTTCATTTGTTGCAATTGTGTTTTAAGCTCCTTCATTTTTTGATCTTTTTCAACTCAGAGCTTGAAAGTCTCTACAACTATATCCAAAGAAAATGAGTCTTCTTCTCTTATTTGTTTGTAAATTTTGATCTAAGTTATCTAGTAATCTTATGGTGTTAAATCCTCAACATCTTTGTCCACCATAGGAATCACTATTTTAACAATCCTTTCTCTAGAATGGTTCATCCTTATAGCTAAAAAGACCTATGTCTTCTTCTTTGTTCTATATTTTTTTATAATGGCTGTGATAGAGTCTAGGTCTAATGGCTTTGCAACAACATTTTTCCTTTTCGAAAAATCTAGTTCTAGCCATGTTAGCCCTATGGGCACATTTTGCACTATTATACATGTTCTTGGCTACTAGTCTTGTTTACTCTATTATTTTTATTATTTTTGATCCTATGGATGACTGTGTTATGGAATTTTCACTTCTTGAACTATTTCTTCCTAGGATATTTATTTGTTCTTCTTAACTTCAACTTTATCCTCCTTTGTTTCTTCAACAAATATTACTTCAAGTTGGGATTTGATAAAGTTGGTGGAGACTAAGGAGTTTGAAAAATATGTTTCACCTTTCTTAGTTGTTCTTCAACTTATTTTACCAACCTATCAATTGCATATATATTTTTTACTTTGTCATCTCTCTTCTCTTCTAAGGTTGATGGTGTAGTGGTAGTAGGTGTTCTTGATGGTGTCATAGTATGAGAAATAATTTCTTCTAATGAGAAATATGAGTCAAACTCAATAATTCTTAAATTTATTTTCTCCAATAAGAGTCAAGTTTCCCCTAGAACCACCACTTGTTGTTGTTGAGGATGAACTTGTTGTAAAGGTGATAATAAAAATTACCCTAATTTTACTCTAACCTCTATTGCCTCTTTTTCTCTTTTTTTTTTCCTTTTCAAAATTTACAAATTTTCCAAACATTCATCTTCTTTGACATTTTCTTTATTGTGAGCTAAGGAAGGGTCATTAATATTTTACTTGTCTTCCCCTTTATTTTCTAAAAATATTCAATAATTACATTTAGCCAGTATAAGCTAAAAAAATTTATAGCTTGATTAATTGTCTTCAAATAATTTTCTTTTGGTACTTCTCAATTGATTAGTGGCAATGACAAATTATCAACATTTTGAAAATCATAGATGGGATTCAACACATTCCTATCATCCACCACATCCTTGGGGATTTTCCCTCCAATTTTTGTATCTCATATGTTTGAGAGTTAATCAATGAAATCTCCTCTTTTTGGCATCATGGTCATTTTGGAAATCAGCCCAAAAATATTCCATATTGGTCACATGCTTGTATTTTAACCTAAATACCCTCTCCACTTTTTCCTCAAGGTCATAACTTGCATGAGCATGAAACAATTTACAATTCATAGAGGATAATTTCTCCTTAGAGGCCATGGATGGTTGGGAGAGTGGCCCTCCAAGCTGGTAGAGGGATCTCATTGGTTCAAGCTAGGTGGCATCTATGTAGAGATGTTTGGCGATGAGGTCGAAGTTGACGTGAGGGGTTGGCGATCTCACTCAAGGTGAGGTACTAGTAATAATTGTGGATAGTTTAAGCACATTTTCTAAGGATAGCCTTGCATATGGAGCTGAAGATGCAGGACGGAACCGCTGGTGGAAGGACAACTTTCCAGGCCAAGAAATGATGCTTCATTCATGTGGTGACATAATTGCTTGGAGCTTGGGGGCTTTATTAATGAGAGGAGGTGATAGTTGTGTAGCATAGTAGAGTTTTTTGATTTTGATGCTCTATGAATGGTGGTGAGTTGGTTGGCAACCTTCGCTCAGCCTCTGGAATCGTTTGTGGATGCTAATGGCCAAGCGCTCAATTTTTTTCATAACAGTCTTGGTGGAGGGTGTGGCATGGTTTGGAGAGAACACCCCAATTTCTTTGCTTGCTACATCGAGGTAGGCCACTTTCTTGAGATAACGAATCAAAGGTTGAAGTGAATTTTTCTCAACATTGATCCTCTCACTTTAGTGGTGGTTAAAATGGTTTTGGGTAGTGGACAACTTGAGCAGGAGTATAGGAGGGACAATGTACATATTTCATCACTGTTTTTGGCCTCCTTGCTTAACAGTCAAGTTCCTAAGGTGGAGGCAAAGGAGCTATTGGTGCAGTTGTTTAGGAAGGATCTGATAGGAGGTGTGAAGGAGGTTTTGAAGGCGACAATCATAGGTACTAGGATCCCATGACCATTTGAATTGGAGCTTTTGATAAAGATAAATGAAGTTGTTAAGTTTTATCCCTTTCTCATGGACCTGAGTGGGGTGGCTCTTATGTATCATCAGATGATTGTGGCCGTTATAGTGGAATACTTAAAGAAGATGCTAGGGTTAATGGTGGTTGGAGGAGTCGAATGGGTTAAGGATTTTGAATCCTTTGCCAAACTTAACAGGTTTCTATAGTTTGTTGTTTGGGGTAAAAGCACAAAGTTGTGTTACACTTTCAACCAACTTATCAACACAATTGAATTTAAGTATTTCTAACTAAAAATCAATTTTGGTCAAACATATGATCTAGTAAGATTCATTCTAGCTAAGTGAGATGCTTCCACAACTTTTTCAACAAAAAATTGTTGGCTAAAAATATATGGAGCACCACTTTGAGTCCAATTTACCAAAAAAATAAAATTATTTGAAAAACTTGAAGTTTCAATAACTCTTGCTAATGTAAATAACATTTTTTTTTAAAATATAAAAATACCTTTTTGTAGATCCATAAGTGTAGTTTTGAAAAATATATTCATTTTAATAGTTTAATTATTTTTACTAAAAGTAGGTTATCAACACAAAATATTAGGTTGATTACTATGCGAAGGAAAAATACTAAAACTTATTTAAAAAAATTGAAAACAATATGATGCACTAGATAAAAGAATATATTTTAAGATGGTATATTTTTTTTTTCTATTTTAGATAAATATTTAATAAGAAAGTTGATGTCCGATGAAAATAGTTATTTTTTCATTCATGCACATTTTAATATTTATTTAAAAATATATATTTATCAAAATTGGAAAAAAATATATCCATTCACTAAAATTTCAAGTTATAAATACAAACAAAAAATTTGAAAGAAAATAAATAAAATTTACTATAAAAAGTTTGGCATCCCATACAACTTCATTTTTCAGCATTTTATCAACAACTAAATTATAGTTTTAATTTATTAAAAACTAGTTTAAAATCATTTAAAAAAAATAAAAATAAAAACATAAAATATACTAAAAATACATATTCTACTAGTTTACATCATTTCAAAATTTAAAACATATATGCCACTTTTTAGTGATTCAAGTTTAAAAATTGGATCAACGTTGGTTGTTTCCTTTATAAAGTGTGACACGACTTTGTGCTTTTACCCTTTGGTTGGTTTCAAATTTTTTCTAGTATATACTACATGGTCTGGTGGTAGTTGTTCGTGTCTGGAGTTTTTTGGGTTTTGACATGGGCACTGTAAAATTTTATATTGCTATGATCTTATCGGTGATGGTCAAATGTAGTTTGGTAGGTTTTGGGTTTGGTTTGAAGTGATTGAAAATTCTTGCTTAGTAGATGGTTGTATGTTTTCCTCTTTAATTTAATATAATAAAATATCCTTACGTATAAAAATAAAAAAATCCTCCTTAGAGGCCTTGGCATGTACTACTAAAGCACATGTATAATAACTTAAAAAAAAATGAAATTATAACACTAGCTTATGTTTCTTAGTGAATTTATTGTGTACCTTAATGATTTTGCTAGAAAATTCAAGAAAAATAATTTTTTCACTACAAAATATATGGAGGAATAATGGTGCTCCCATGAAACCAAAAAATCTAATATATGTAGACTTGAGAAGTTGGATGAACTAATGCCCTCAAATAGCTATCAATATTTTTACTTTTGGTGAAATTCTCACTCTCTCATTCCTAGTCAACTTATGTATTATAGGGCAGATGAAGGCATCCTTAACCCTCTTAAATTTTTTTGTGATTCTTTGTATTCTAGTTGGGGATAATGTTGCCACACTATTTTTTTCATATCTCTTCCTCTGGTTGATCCCACAATAGTGGTTTACACTTTCTGGGAGATCCTGATTTTTGCTAAAATCACATATTTTTAAAAAATATAATGATTTAAGCCTTGAAAAGTTTCATTTAAAGGATTCCAATTGAAGAGGGTTTGATCAAACCACCTTAAATCATATCCCCTTGGATAAAATCTTGCTAGTTTTAAACCATACCTATAATGGTGTCTCCTTTACACCTATCAAAATGTTGATAAAAAAACGCTTTTAATTTACCTTTTGGGGGATCAAATGAATTCATTTAACAATTATTTTTTGTAATTATGCAGTCCTTATATAAGCTTCCCAAAAATTATAATTTTAAATAAATTTAATTTGATTATTATATTTATTTTTTATTTCTTGTAAATGTACGTTTTTCATTGAAAATCAAGTTATCTATTCTTCACATGTAGAAAAATATTAGATTATCAAAAAAACAATCTAAAAAATATCTATGCACTAGATATTGATGTCCTTGATCCAACAAAAAAAATAAAACTAAATTTTGATACATACAAAGAAGTTTATGTTTTAGCCAGTAAATCATGTCTAAATTATAACTGGTTTGACTTTGAAACTTAATTAAAAAAAATATTCAATGAAATGCTATGAAACCAATTCCATTTACTAGATATCATAGTTATGAATCTAAATTTGAAAAAAATAGAATTTTTTCCTTCATAGAAAAAAAAGTTGTGTTAGCTAGTAATGTCACTCTTTAAAAATGGTGTTTATTGTTAAAAAATAGTTTTCAAAGGAGATGTAAAAAGAAGTGGAATTTGATTCCAAAATTTTTAGAAAAAATATATTTAGAATCTACAGACAAAAATTCACAAATCACTAGTTTGCATAATCTTCAAATTCCTCACGGTTTAACCGCTATAGGTGCCCAAAAGTGAAGATTTAGTTAAAAAAAATTAGTTCAATGTCCAGTTTGGCTAAAAATTGTAAACCAATATTGTGGGATCACCCCTCTATAATAAATCCAAGAAATGAGGCTTGTCTTTCTAAAAAACAAATGAGAAGATTTCACGATGATTTTTTTTGGTGCTCAAGACAATTATGATTTATCATATAGGTTGTCACTTGCTAGTGGTGTCCAATCAATGTATTCTCTATCTTTCAAAATAATGTACGTGAATTGATACATGCATGCATGATACAATATTGAGTTTGATTTTCCCATTTCTTTGTTCAATAAGTGATCATGTCACCAATGTCTCCTTGGATGTTTGACATAGTGAGATTCTTCAAAATATTAGTTATTGATTTTGTCTCTTTCCTCAACCAAGCCCTATTTAGATGCCTAACATGACCATACTCATTCTTTTCATATGTTTATAAGGCTATATCCTTGATTGTAATTGTCATTTTTTTTTCTTGAATGGAATACAAAAGACACGGGAAATAAGTGGCAAGGGAGACATCTAAGATGGAAATTTCCTACTTGGGTCTCTAAATTTCCTTGTGAAAGGATCCCAACTTTAGGCACATGCAAGAATCATTTTTAGAATTTGTACTATTGTATGAAATGCAACTATGTGGGCTAAGCCTGGGTAGGATATTATTCTTGACCTAAGATTTGCAACATCTCCACAAGTTCTCTCATGAAAATTCTTAAGGTGAATGTGGCCCAAATTAATGTCTACATCATCCTATATTTTAGAAGAAAACTTGGAGGCTCTAGGGGCTCCTTGAAATTCATACTTCATTACATTAGACAAATTTTCAAGCTTTTCTCATTTTTTAATCATCATGCATATTGAAAAAAAATCCTAATGAATTTCTTATCTTAGCATAATTTTCCTATCATTTTGGGTTTTAAGATTGATAGGAATTTAAAAGGTAACCAAAATTAATCCCAAAAACCACTTGGTAAAGTTCATACTAATCCAAGGGGATATATAATTTCATAAAAAAAAAATCAATTCTAAGAGCTTGGTAGGCTTGACAGTTGAGTTGGAAATGGTAGGCTTGAGAGTTGAGTTAGAAATGGAAACTAGAACCTTAATTTCACACATGATAGGTTTGGGTTTTAAGATGAAAAGATAACTTGGACACTACAAAAGGTGTGTAAGCGTCAAGTGTCATAATGGAATAGGAACTTGAACCTAAGGTTCCAAGTTCTAAATAGAGTCTAAATCCCCCTTAGTACTAGAGAGGATGGGAGTGGAGATGGAACAAGAACTTGGAAACTAAGGTTCAAATTCCTAAATAGAGTTTGAATTTTGAGAGGATGAATGGAAAAGACATGCATGGGAGAAAAATCTTGAAGGAAACATGGACTTGGAACAAAAAGTTCCAGGTTCATGTTAGACCCAGGAAATAAGGGAGTAGAAGGAAACATGCACATGGAAACCAAATAGAGTTTAAAGTTCATGAGGAACCAAAAGGTATGACCACATAGGGATTAGGGGGTATAACTAAATGGGGAATATAAGACTAAATATTAAGTCCAAACTTTTGATTGAGGCATGAGGTCTAGATGGAAATCAAGAAGAATTTGGTGGGGGGGAGGGAGTTGGAAAATGAACTCGGAGATCATGGGTTCAAACCCCTAATCAAAACTTAGGAATTTCATAGTTTAACATAATAAAACACCAAACCAAAACACCACACTACACTAGAATATAACATTGATTACATAAAAAACACTAAAAAACCCTAAATTAGTCAAAGGAAAATGAACACTAAACAACAAAATAGAAACCCCACTCTCTAAAACAACATAATTGTTTGGACTACAACAAACCAAAACATAGATGGTGAAAGAGAAAAATAAAAAAATACCACTTAAAGAGGAAGGATAAACCAACCTATATCACCACCGAAGAGGTAAAGTAGAAGGAAATGAAAAATTGGAACAAGGTGAAAACACTTCAATTCATACATAACCAGATTCATGAATTTTGGTCTCCAACTTTGATCAATCACAAGATTTCATGAAAGCTAGGGAGGTAAAAGTTTAGAAGGAAAGGGGACAATAATATATAACCGATAGAAGACCTACACACTTGTAAACATAAATGTAGAAAAGAGTAAGACTTAGACTTTAAAAGGAAATTTTAACTTGAAACCTCAGTTTCCAAGTTCATTTGAAGGTCCATAGTTTGAAGGGAAACACTATAAGAAAGGGTAATATAGTTAGGGAAACATTTTTGGGACCATGAGGGTCCCAAGGTTTGAAGGAACTTTGGGATTTTAATAGGTTCTAGGGTTTTAAGGAATTTTGGGACATGCTCATAAAAACACAAAAAAAACTGAGGAAATAAAAGACATTTGAATAGGAAAATATACAAAACAATAAGATGAAAAGAAGACACAAGAGAACAAACAAAAAAAGGGTTCCCCAAATTTTTTGAAGTAAAATGATGGGGTTGTATGCAAGGCATAACATAACTACTAAACTTCCTATTGCATAATAAAGGTTCTACTAAGGAAATCATAGTAAAATAGATATATGGAATACACTATATTTAAAGAGAAACTTTCCCTTTTAATTTAATTTACTTGTGAATACCTATTAACAATTGAATGGTTTTCCCTTAAAAAAAATTCACTTTAATTTTAAAGTTGTGTGATGTATCATATTGTGAATCAATTGAATTTAAAAATAATTACAAATATATCTTGAAATTTAAGAGTTAAGCATGTTTTAAGGTTTATTATGAATTTTTTATGTAGTTAAGTTGAAGCAAATCCTTATTGATATGTATAAAAATATTCATTCTCTTGCACTTGTAGAATATTCAATAACTCATACACCTCAATGTGTAGCCATATAGTATTTAAAGGAATGTAAAGTTGGTGATATTATAGAGAAGCTAACTAGGAGCATGTGTGTTATTTGTAACTCCTCTAAAAATAATAAAAGTGATTAGAAATTTTCACTTTCTCATTGATGATGATGTTTTAGCCTTGATTGGTTTCTCATAAATGTAACCATGGGTTGCGAGAGAGGATTTATTATTAAGATCAAGTCCCATGCAAAGGATAACATAATACATAGACCAAGTCACATGGTGAAAAGGCTAGTACTATATGGTTCAGGTATTTTTTTTTTCCAATAATATATATGTCAACCATGCCCTACATTAAAATAAATTAAATTAAAAATATTTAAAAATAATTATGTAAATTTTATGATGTTTGATGACACAAACAATGAAATTTTCTTTGTAATTGTTGTTGAAACCAAACCTATGCAACAACCATATAGATGGTGCATAAATTATATAGTTACTATATTATTGTATGAAATGTTTGTGGAATGTACATGATCTAAAAATTAAAAATTCAAACAAATCCTAAAAAGTACTTGAAAAATCATCAATGATATTTTTTTTATTAAGTTATATATGGATTTACAAGTTTTTGGACCTTCTAGTCTCAATGGTGTGGTATTTTTTACACTAGGGTACACCTAATAATAATTCTTCATAAAATATCAAAAAATGAGAAAAAGGAAGGACGTACACAATCAAACTCAATATCATACAAAACTAAGATTTGTCAAGAACCAAGGGGTCCCACTAGGCATGAAAAAATATATGTGCAAGATCTAGCATAAAAAAATAGCATCTAAAATAATATCAAACCCTTATTCTAAATAAAACAAAATACCTTCAAATTAAGCATAAATAAGATCAAATCAAACTTTTACTTTGCCTACCAAAGCAAGAGATATCCTTTGTTGAGTTGATTTACTCATGGATATGAGCAATGCAATTGCTCTTTGGGTTCTTCAAAATCTTGATAGCATGTTTAAACACCTTAAAAAACACATCATCATTTCAACTAAACATTTATCGTTTCCTCTATAACTAATTAAATAATTCATTTGTACTCAATTAATTATCTAATTTTCATCCTATTATTAAATAAATAATATTTTATTATTGATTAGTAAACCATTGTTCACCTAACTATATTCCTATCATTAATCATTTATCATCACTCTTCTATAGTCCAATATTAGATAAAAAATAAATATTTATTTATCTAAGCCCCTCATCCTCATCTCAAAAAATAAATAAATATACCCTATTTATTTAATTTTTAGTTTAATTTACTTTCCATTAAGCTGGCTAAGTCCAATTAGCCCACTAATCACCCACTTGCACATTCCTAAACCTTGATAAACTAATTAAAAACTTGCACATCCTACAAAAGGTACTTAGGCAATGATCTTTTGTATAAAAGACATGGGTCTTTGGACATATAACATGGGTATGGTACACATCACATGGGTCAACAATTTTCCCATACCCCAAGGTACTCTTTCAATCCTATCCATCTAGTCCTCCCAAAGGAATCTTTGACCATTAATTTCCCTTGAATATTGAATCCCTCCACATCTACCAACCTAATGGAGACACTTTTCCTCTCCTCATCATCCCAATCCTCTTAGTCAATGAGAGACCTTGATCATTCAATTCAATCCTTTCCATACAATCTATCATCGAAAAATATATAAATTGGTTTCAACTAAAGTTATTACCAAAAGAGAAGCCCCGCACAATGCTACACTACTAGTAGGAACACTCACATATCATCATCCATAATCTTAGAGTACAACCACCACGAATGTGTCTAACAAGGGTTGGTATTAGTGAGCATTTTTATTTTTCATTAATGTTTTAATCAATCCTTATCTTTAATTGGAGTGTTGCATATAGGTGAAAATAAATGGTTTAATTTAGTTTATTTAGTTTATAGGTTTGTATATACATGTGCACATCTTTGGAATGTTTGGTGGTACCCTTTTCCTATTTTCTAAAATTTCCTCATTTTATAACTTTTTTCCACTTATAGGTTTCAATTTAGAATATATAGGATCTATTTCAATGTATTGTGTAGCATTTTTACATTAGACAAGGGCCAAATTTATACAATTCACAATATATGCAATATGCTTAATGTTTTTTTTATAATTTAGTTCAAAATTTATTTAGATTAAGGTCTTGATAAATGAGGGGTGTCAATTTTTTATTTTTAGATGAATAATTAGATAAAAGAGATTAGAAGGATCAATGGGATTAATAATTAGGTATGTAGATGGTTGAGTAGATTTGATTAGATATGAATAATATGAGAAGGGGAATTTGGATTAGATTAGGTGATAATGTATTTGGATATGATTTGGTTAAGTTTGGTTAAAAATTGTATTATATGATTGATTAGATGGGGTATGATTAAGGTGATAATGGATTTTTATGTTTTGGTCCTTAAAAGATTAATAATGAGATTTTTTAGGATTATGATATGATAAGGGAAATGATTAGGATGTATTAGAGGGATGATTAGATGGATGAGATCAAACAAATTTGATTAAGATTGATGATTTGGATTGGGTGATTAGTGTGTTAGATAGGGTGGATTAGCTTAAGGATTAGGAATAAACCTAATATTAAATGATTGATTGGATAAATGATTTAATGTATTAAGAAATGTTGAAGGATGATGTGGATAATTAGGATGAACTAGATTTGGGAGATTGGATTGGATTGTATTCTTGACCATTGAAAATGTTTCAATATTTGAAAGCAATTAATTTTAATCAACATCCAAAGGTTAATAAATTATTTTAGATCAAGAATTTTGGATTTTAAGAATTTTGAATTATTGTAGGACCATAGATATACCACCTTTGAGGTTTTGGTAGCATTGGAACCTATATGAGCTCATAGTATGGGGACAAAAGCTTCACCCAAAACCTTGAGAGGACTAGGAATGTACACCCATAGCCTACTACTATCACATCCTGTTAATATGTTGTGAGTAGCTTCCTAAGGAAAACTGTTTATTAATGTAGCACAAGAAAGAATGGACAAAAGTTCTTAGAATAGGTTGAATGATGGTTGATAGGAGCATTGCCAATATAACACAAAGGTGCATGAGCCCTATTTGTACAAAAATAAAAGTGAAAGATGTCAAGAAAATAGGAGAGGATAATCCACTCTTCTCCTTCACCTCCTTAAGATATCAATTTCTTGAGGGATTAACTCAAATGACAAGTTCCCACTTCTAAGAATAGCTAATTCATCCTCATATAATGATAAAAATACTTAATCAATCCTTTATTCTACCCATCCAAATAATCATCAAACATATCTTTTGAGTGACATCAAATCATCATACAAATGTCCTAGGCCAAAACCATTCAAAATCTAAATTAAAATCCATCAAAATCATAAAAATCTCTTATAAAATCACAAATAAATGTGTCTTTATCATATTTTAGAGTTTTTACAAAGGAAGCTTTATGTAGATAAAAACATCTACTACATGATTCAACACATTTCACTCCTTAAATAAATCTACACCATTCTATGATATTTGCATTAAATACCCTTAACCCGATCCTTAATCAAATCAAACCAAATCAACATCAAGTTTCATGCATCCTTGACCTTGATCAATAAAAATAAAGTACCTCAAAACCTCAAATGTAAAATTTGAAATAGTTTCATATCAAAGAAAATTTGAAGGTTCAATCCTTCAAAATAAAAAGTCACATCATCCTAGGTCATCAATGATCTTAATTGTTATGCCCTACCCCTATAGTGTATGTTATGAGTAGTTGGCTTGTGGCTACCTTAACTCTTAATTAAGTCATATTATGATTATTATATTGTTTTAGTTATTTAGGCTGGCCTAAGGCTTATATAGGGTAATCTAGGTTGGCCTAAGTGATATCCTAGGCATAAGTATGATATATATTGTAGACACATAAAAATATCCTTATAATAATTTAATTTCTTCTATTAATTAAATAGGTTCCATTATCTATTTAATTAATTCATTAATATATTTTACTCCTAAATTATTTGCGTATCCAAACATTTATCCATTTCATTTAAATAATCCATTTGCATATTTCATTAATCCATTTCATAAATAGTTATCATTTCATTAAAACATTTTTGTAATTCATTAATCTATTATCATTAAATACACTTGCATAATCATTTACATAATCATTTTGTTCATTATCATTTATCTATTCAGTAATTTCATTCATGCATTTATGAAATATTCATAAAATTCCACATAACCATTATATCCCACATTTCTCCCGAAATCTGGATCTTTCCCACGAGGACATCTATAAAAACCCTCTTCCTCCTCACTTTTGGACAACTCCAATTTTATTTTGGTCAAATCCATTTTACATAGCCTCTTGTGTTTTTGATAATGATGGAGTGATTTTCCTTTTGAATGCATGTGTTTGATTTCTTAGTAATTAGTATTTCATTTCTTGCATTTGTGTTCAATTGTAAATACTTCATTGATATGATGTTGAATGCATGTTGATTCTCATTTGTGAATTCAAGGTTTTCATTTTCAACATCATACATATGGTGAACCCGATGTGAACATGACATTTGGTTGAATGCGGGAAGTTCATTATTTGCATTTGATTTAGTTTAGATTTTAACTTTAGATTTGAATTAAATGACATTTGGTTGAATTTGGGAACTTCATTATTTGCATTTGATTTAGTTTAGATTTTAACTTTAGATTTTAATTTAATTCAGTTTAGATTAAATGTAATTTAGATTTAATAGAGTTTTAATTTAGTTTGGTTTAATTTAGATTTAATTTAGTATAGATTTTTCTAATTTAGAGTTTTAATCTAGTTTAGATTTAATTTATATTTTTAGATTCTAGATTTTTCTAATTTAATTTAGATTTTAGATTTAAGTTTCCTATATAAGTTTAGATTTTACCTTTCCAATTTAGTTTATATTTTTAAATTTCCAATTTAGTTTAGTTTTTAAAAATCTAATTTAATTTAGATTATTAAATTCTCAATTTATTTTACTTTTTAAATTTCTAATTTAGTTTTGATTTTTAAATTTTTAATTTAGTTTAGATTTTTTAAATTTCTAATTTAGTTTAGTTTCTAAACTTCTAATTTAGTTTAGATTTTTAAATTTCTAATTTAGTTTAGTTTTAAATTTCTAATTTAGTTTAGTTTTAAATTTCTAATTTAGTTTAGATTTTTAATTTTTAATTTAATTTAGATTTTTAAATTTCTAATTTAGTGTACATTTGAGTTTCTAATTTAATTTAGATTTATGTTTCTTAATTTAGTTTGGATTTAGATAAAATTTAGATTTTAGATCTTTTACTATTTAGATTTAGAATTAGATTCTTCTAATTTAGTTAGATTTAAATTTTTAATTTAGATTAATTAGTTTTTAAGAATAGATTAATTTTGTTTATTAATTAGCTAGATCAAATGTAATTTTCTTTCTAGTTTAATTTTTGATTTTGTGGTTAATCTTTGACTTTTTGCAGGTTCTCATGTCCAAGCTTGAAAAATAAAAAAAATATAAAACTCTCGTTTGTCAAAAAATGGTGACTAAAACTATTAATCAATGTCTTATAGGTTCAATTGCCAAACAATCTAATCTTGAAAACATTGTGTCTTGTTTTTATATATTAGATCACATTTGAATTTGTTGGTTTAAAAATAACTCAACTGTTTGCTTTGGCATCATAAGCGAGATTAAAATTAACAAGTGTCTTTTATGTCTTATGGTTTGCAAATTGTCATCGAGTGCATATGCTCTCCTCTGGTGCCATTCAATGATCTGGAGGATCAAAAGCATTTCCTTGGCATTTGTACAATCACACTCCACATTTGGATTTTGGATTTAAAAAATGAACCCCATGCGAGTGTGAGACAAAGGTGTTGTGTATGCTCTCTCCTTGCGCTTCATGCAATCTTAGATGATCAAAAACAACATATTTGTATTGCTTTTGTTACCTTTAGAGGGTCCCACCTTGAAAGAGGGAATGACTCCAACTGGTTTTTTGCTCAAGCCTATATATAAATGGATAAGACTAAACTATCAAGTCCTCATGGTATGCAGGCCTTAGTTGTGCAGTGTCACTCGAAATAGGGTACCTACTGTAAAACAAATAAGATCCCCTAGTAGAGTGATTAAAGCCTTAAGTGTCTTGTTGGACGCTTGTGAGGTACGATGTCCTCAAGTATTCACTAAGAACCTTTGTTATAGTGGCCAAAAACCTTTCACTTGCTAGTACAGGAACAATAATTTTGAAGCCACCCCACGTCTTCACTAAGCATGTGTAGAGGCAAAAATTACTCTTTGGGGAATTAAGACTCGATGAACCTGAGAAGTGAGTGTCATGGAGGGGAGCCAATGCCACCAAGTCTCTAGTTGTCTGCCTTGTTTAAGTGGTTGGATAAATCTGAGTGGGGATCTAGCGAGTGGTATCTCTTGAGAAGTCTAGGTTGTGAAAAGTGTTTTTAAAGTGTTTTTCATCAAGATCAAACTCAAACACATTTTGTCTACTTGTGTCTTGTGTGTGTGTTTAAAAAAAATATCAATCAATCATCATCACCTATCACAACCTTTGGGTTTCATAACCTTCATCCATCATAATAGCCATCCCTAAACCATTCATAACCTTTCTTAATTTACCCTAATAATTCCTAAGCCATCCATGACCTTCCAAAAACTTCACTAATCATCTCTAACCATCCTTAAACACCTCAAAAAATTCCCAAAACCATCAACCAAACATGTCTAACCGCTATCCTTCATATTCATTTGTGACCCATGAACGGGACAAAAGGATTGAATAATGAATGGGACAAAAGGATTGAATATCTTGACTATCATTTAGAATTGAAAAACAACTAGAATCCCAAAATTTTAATGAAGTGATGCAATCATCTCATAATCCTTTATCCTCACCCAAAACTACAACATCCAAGTTGAATGTCCATGACTTTATACAAACGCTAAATGAGAAACCCAAATGTAATTCCTTAAACACAAATAATGTTGTGCAATCCTACCATGTCATGCATCTATCTTCATCCCCCATAAGTCAAAATAAACCTCATGAGTCTTTTACCCAAGTTAACAAATCTATCCTGCCATCCTCTCCTATCATACCATCTACATCAAATGATTCATGCCAATATATTAGTCCAAAGAATGCTAGCATAAACTCCCTTGCACATCAAGATCAAAGTATTCTTTCTATTCCATACAATGATACCAAAAATCTCCAATCCCCTCCAATATTTAACCAAGATCGCATCTCTCAAGAACCTCATGATGATCCCCTTATCTCTTTTTGTTTCATCCAAGATGACCCCCTTCCATCTCAAGAGAAAATTATCCTTCCAAGTCCTCCTTCCACCTCATCTAATGAATCCATGTCATCTCATGATTCCATTGCATCCTAAGAGCATGATATTTCTTCCATCATATCCAATGATGTCCTACCATCTAATGATCAAGATATTAGTTCCACAAAATCTCAGGATTCCCTTCCTCATCAAGATCAAGATATACCTCCATTCTAGGATACCATTTCATTCCATGATTATGTTCATCCTTCTCATGATCATGATATGCATTTCACACCACTTCATGATGATTCCATACCTAATAAAGAGAAATCTACTCCATCTCCTACACCTCGGTGATCCTTTTCCAAGTCAAGATCAAAGTACCCCATCATCCCCATGTCAAGATCCTATCACCCATCCTAATTCCCCTCATGATCACAATCCTCCACAAGAGTCTATCACTCCTATTCAAGCTATCCATGAGCCCCTTACCTATCAAATGGGTTCCCTCACTTTTATCCAAAGTTGTTTTCTCAAATATCTTATTATTCCTTCCATATCACATCCACCTCACAATAGACTTGCATCTTGTTTCATAAATAATACATATCCCAATGGAAAATGAATGTGTCAAAGTATGAAATACAAAGGGAAAGGATCAAGCCTTCATGAACAAGGTATCCTAGAACCCCTTTATATCCAATAAAATCCATTTTATCATGGCCTTGGTTATACACCTCACATTCAAGACATTGGTACCCATTGTAAGTCTAGATGCCATCAAAATAAACCTAAGTATCCTAGTCCATCAAACCTTCCATCTATCCTAGGTTGTTATCCTAGTCCATCAAAACTTCCATCTATCCTTGGTCCTTATCATCGAAACCCTAGTTCATCAACCATTCCATCCATATTAGGGCCCTACATCCCTCCATCTCCTATTCATCAAGAACAAAAAAGGCACACATCCTTGATGCCCTCTCAAAATTCTACCTACATTAACCCATCCATAATTCCTCCATATCATTCATCTCCATCCACCTATCCAATTGATCTTGGAAGCAATTTGGGTGCCAAATTTCAAAATATTCCATATCAAAATCCACATATATGAAAGGATTAACATATATCCTTGAAGAGACATGAAAAATAAAAGAAAATCTGATCCAAATTCAAAAGGAAAAAATTCAAAGGCCACAAAGGCCCAAAAAGAAAAAAGAAAAATTCAAAGGCCACAAAGGCCAATAAAGAAAAAAGAAAAATCTCAAAGGCCACAAAGGCCCACAAAGCAAAAATCAAATTCAAAATCTATGTGGATTCCTAAAAGTCTCATAGAAGCAATAAAATCTAAATTGGCATCCAAATTTTCTAATCCAAAATCTTCCTCCAATCGTCCATCTAAAAACATGTCACCTTCAAACTCCATTTTTCTTCCATCACTCCACCACCCTTCAAGGTGTGTGCCAATGTTGATCTTTCTATCCTTTCCATCTATCCATCAAAAAGCCTGCCAACCTCCTATCCATTATCCAAAATTCATCCCCCATTATCCTCCTTTAATCCAAACCTTTGTAGAAGTCCTTAGCTTCTTCCATCATACCATTAATCGACCAAAATTTATGAGCCTAATCCTCATTTCCATGGTTTATTAGAGCACATATTTGAGGGGTATTAGCCATGAAACTTGATGCTTGAGTCCTTCCTCCATCTCCCTATCATGCATATATTATCTTCCATATTCATTTATCCCTATCCATACCCTATCTTCCATATTCCTCTTGCACTTTACACTTGGGGGCAAGTTTTGTCCATCTTATCACTCATATCCGTTATCCTCTTTACATTCGTCCTTTACCTTTCCACCTTTGATCTTGACAAGGTTAAGGATCTTCTTTAACATCATACATCTTATCCTATACACTATATCCATATTTTCCGTACCATATCCTTCACCTTATCCATATTCCACCATCCTATCTAAATGCATCCTTTCTTCCCTTCCTTGGTCTTGATGAGGAATAGGGGAAAAATACTTAGGAATTATGTCCATATCTTATATAGTTTATCTTGATCATCCTATTCCTTATCCTTATCCTTGCATTCTTCCATTCCATATCTCCTAGATTATTAAAATCCATGTCCCATTTCCTTCCTTTGTTCTTGATGAGATTAGGGGAAAAATTACAAATGCATGCTTTTGACTTCCTTTCATATCCTTATGCATTACCATTCCATCATAGTTCACATCCTTATCATTTATCCATAATTACACTACCCCAGGGTGGGCCATCATGTCCCTTTGCAACCTCAAATCTTATCATGGAAATCATACTTGAGCCTAGCTAAAAAAACATTATCCAATCTTAATATCTTTTGTCAATCATTCATCAACCAATCATCAATCTTATCTTACTTAGAGGAATCAATGATCCTAAGTACTTACCATCATCATACCCTATGAAATTGATCATTCCTTGCATCCAATCAACCAACCATTATCATCTTTTGACAAAAGGTATGTTGCTTGTGTGACATTTTTTGTGGTGAATCTTTCTTTTTGATCTATCATTTATCCATGGTTGCATTACCTCTACCGTGGAAGATATTATTCCTTTAATCAGTCATCTATCACATTTCATGTCACTCCATCTTTAAAAATTCAAAAAATACAAAAAAAAAAGTCCCAAAAAAATACAAAAAAGATCATAAAATGTGTTGAAAAATCCAAAAAAAAAAGAATTATGAAAATCCAAAAAAATCAAATATTTCGGAAAATCCAAAAAAATACATAACCTCAAAAAAATTCCAAAACAATGACACTCAAATTTCCACACAACTTTAAACTTTAACAAAATTGAAATGCACCATGATTGACAATCAAGCAGACATTGAAACATACCTATCAATCCATTTTTCAAATCCAATTTAGCACATAAACTGTGATGATGATTAGTTCTACATTGAAGCATGATTCTTGTTTGTTTGTTGATATTTGATTATTTTGTGATTTTATCTTTGGTGGTATGTCTTTTAGCTTCTCAAGGATGTCTTGGACTAGGGAGGCGAGGATGGGGCATGTTCACTTGTTTGCTACTTGTGGATTGTTTCTCATTCACAGGATGACTCATCTTAGTACATGGTTTTCTAAAATCATCAAGGACCTATGAGTTTATTGTGGATGAGAGCATTCCTTGTCTAATACTGTCTTTGATGCAATAAGTATTCAGGTCATCTAAGGTCATTATACATAGATGCTTACACTTCACTGCTAAATAAAAATGTAAACAATATTCAAGTCGCTTATATGATCATGTTATCTAGATGCTTATACTTTGTGACATAATAAGCTCTTTGATGATCAAGCACTTTGTAAAGCAAAAGATGCTTCACCACCTTCATTTCCTTCATATTTCTTTTTAATCTATCATTTCTTCCATCATCCATTTCCTTCATCATTTCATTTTCTTCATGCTTCTTATTTCAAAGAAAGATTAATTGGTTCATATAATTGATGCTTGTCTTTTAATCCAAATATGAAATCAATAATCTTTCTTTTTAGCATGGGACTCCAATACTTCCTGATCACTCAATCTATTTGTGAATGGTGGATCTATACCTACACAAACACGAACAAACAACACAATATTAGTCAACTATGCAAATCAAAACTATCATTCCCCATAAGATTAATTTGAAGCATGAGGAACAAGAAATAAAGTAAAGAACACAAATGAAAGAAAATTAAATCATATTCAAATGCTAAAACTCTTAATCCCATGGGGGAATTGGTGCTATTTTGATGAGGAAAATAGCACTTTCCAAATTCCTTGCAAGCTCGGTGATGATCAATGGTGCTCCTTGATAAAAAATTTCATAACCTAGCTATGAAATTGATGAAAACTATGAAACTTGGATGAAATTGCTCAAAAAACGAAGATAATGAATTTTCATAAGTTGTCCCTCCTTCTAGCACCAAAATGTGAATGGTGGATCTAGACCTTCTCCAACATGAACAAACAATCAAACATTAGTCCATAAACAAATCTAAACTAACATTCCCCATGAGATTCATTCAAACACAAGAACATGGAAAATAAAGCAAAATAATCAAATGAAAGCTAATTAAATCCTATTCTAATGCTCAAACCAACATCCCATGGGGGAATTGGTGCTTCTTTGATGTGGAAAGAATCCCTTTCCCAATTCCTTGATAAGCTTGATGCTGATTGATTGATCCTTGATGAAGAATGACAATAAACTTGCTACGATTGATGAAATCTCATGCTAACATGGATGAAATGTGGATGAAAATGGATGCCTTGAATTCAAAATGACTATAATAACCTTGCCTAAACTTGTGAATGACTATGGATTCAAATGAGCATAATGATAGTACATGGATTCTAGATGATCAAACAAATAGAGAAGGCTTCTATTTATAATGGAGAAGGATGTAGGAATGCCAAATGGGATGAATGTGGGACAAAAGATCAACTAATAACACAATGCCACTTGTCAACATTCTATTGAAGTGAGGTGGAGCACATTTTGATGAATGTGCACATTAATGCCATTAGGTGGATATTTTAAATTGGAGAAGTGACATGTTGGAGGGAGAAGAAAGGAGAGTTAATGCCACTTGGCTAAAAAAAAAGGACATGTAAGAGGCCTTTAATGCCTTATTGGATGGACAAGTCCTTTTGGGAGGGAATTTTCAAATTGGAGGAATATTCCAACTTGATGCCTTTTTGAATGAAATAGAGGGATTTATAAATCAATTAAATTAATTTTTATGTGCAAGTTGCAAATTCTAGATGATTTGAGGGATTAGTATTAGGATTAATCATGATTTGATTAATTTAGATGGAGATTTAGCTGATTTGACATTTTGACTTAGATTTTAGGATTTAAATAAATCAAGATGAGAGGAATAATAAATTTAGACTTAATTAAATAAAGTTGGATTTATTTAATTAAAAGGGGATGGTGTTAGAATTAAATAAAATAAAGGTTAGTTTATTTAATTTAAAGGAGATGACTTTAAAACTTGATTAAATGAATTATTTAATTAAAAGAGGAAAATAGGATTAATTAAACAAAATAATTTATTTAATTAATAGGCGATAATGATTTAATTAGATAAAATTGATTTATTTAATTGAAAGATGAAATATGATGAATTTAATCAAATAAAGATTATTTGATTAAATGGTTAGTAAAGGAAATTATTTAGGCATAATTGATGTTAGTAAATCAGGATCAATTAGTATAATGTATGTGTCTACATTTTGCTCCTCTTTGAAGCAATGTACTAGCTGCGTTGGTTAAAAGAATAACCTTGGTGATATCAATTTTTTTTTAAAAATGATTTTTTCATATGCCCCAGTGGAAAGGAGTATACTGGTACATTGCCCCCTTGAGAGATCGAGGTAAAAGTTTGATTTGAGGGTTGATCTCACGACAAAGAGGTTCAAGATCAGTTCAGCTCGAATGTTTGATGTAGAAAAATTTGATGATGTAGATAGTTCAATGGCCATGCGTAGCCTCATGTATATTTTGATATATTACACACAATTGATACTTGGATAGAAATATTAGTAAAGATAGAGGAATGAGATGACGACAAGAGGATCCAACAAGCCCATAATCTATGAGACTTTATTAGATATGAGGATGATGATGATGTGGATGATTTTCTTATCAAGAATTGGAATTTTAAAAGGGCTACTTACCCTATGTTTGATAATACACATACACATGATGCATCAAGGTATAAAGGAACAAGATGGTGTTGCACCTAGTGTGATGGAATTTGACTCAACAATCAGATAGGAGTACTCTTGTTCCAACCTAACATACAAAACCTTATTTAGAATGTAGTGTAGATATTCCAAACATCTTAGACCAAAACATAGAAAGGAAATCCTTCCTATGTGGTCAAAAAGATATTTGAAACAACCTCCCTACAAACAAACAAAGCACATATGACGAAGGTTATATTACAAGCAACAAGCACAACAGATAAAAAGATAATGATTGTTGCCCCATTCCTTTCTCTCTAAATCCCTTTGAGTAGACATCATCGAGAGGTCATTGGAGTGAGCACAATAAGATAAGTCAAAAGACAAAGATCAAGTAATCAAACAAGCTAATGTTCTTTATACCGCTAGCCAAGACTAAAGTACGGTGATGCCTGATGTTGATGCCCATTGTAGGAAGGATGCATCCTAGGACATGATGTTTTTAGATTATTTTGGGATTGATTGGATGATAGGCTATTGATACCAAGAGTTGACCAACTTGTTTACCTATTGACCTAGACTTGAGACCTTGACGCTTGAGTTTTCACTTTTGACTTGCTAGACTTGTTTTCGACAATTTCACCAAAGGTTGAGAGTGACAATGATTTATTGAGTGAAAGTTTATTGCGGGTGAAAGCAAGATGAGAATGGATGGATTTTTTTCAAATATTTGGATGTTTTTGAAGTTTTTTGAAATGTTTTGAGGCTATTTTTGTTATTTTTGAGATTTTGCAAATGTTTTGATTTTTAGGTTTTCAAATGTTTTTGGGGTTTTCTGAGATTTTGACCAAGATCCTAAGCTAAAGACCTATCCTAGGGGCCTCAGGGGTTGATCAATAGATTATCCTTGCCTACATTACACATGCAAAGACCACATAGTTCGATTGACACAAACTTGATTATTGATGAGACATGAACAAATGGATTGTCAATTTATTATGATTAACTCCTAAAGGACTAACTTGAGTGTCTTGAGGGATGATCCAAGATCAACCTTGCCTACGTTTAAGCTCAAAGATGATTTAGTCCAAATACCATGTTTTTGACATTTTCTATTTTTATGAATGTTTTTTTGGATTTTGATATGTTTTGGATGTTTTTGGATTTTCTTAGTTTTTTGAATGTTTTTGGATTTTTTTCCTAATTTTGATGTTTTGGATATGGGCATGTGTGCCTATATTAGTTATTTGTTTTGGGATTTTGTTGAAAACCAAGCTATGGTTGATTGATCAAATTGATGGATTGATGATGATAACATTGTCGAGGTTACACAACAATGCAAGGATAGTTTTTAAGCAAAATGAGGATTAGGATGGATATCCCAAGATAATGATGTGTTGATTGGATTTGATTGATTAGGATTTTGAAGCTTGATTTGGAACAATTTTTTTTGAATGATTTGATGTGACGTTGACATGAAAATTAGATGCAATTGATATTGATTGTTTGGATCAATGTTCGATTAAAGATAAAACTTGATAAGGAACATCTTCTCATCAAAATGTGCCATGGGATAGTGATTTGGATTTGGCTCACAAATGCTTGACCAATTTGATTTTTATGTTTTCCAATGTTCGGATCACCACCTAAGTTGGAAGATATAGATCAATATTTACTCCCAAAGCAAGATCTAAATATCTTCCCCCAGTGTCTAGCAATGTATGGAATGCCATGGATGGATGCTTGGATAGGTTTGTTGATGGATGGATGTAGTAAGCACACAAAGGATGCCAAGTATTATCTTGCAATAAGATAAGGTGCTTGAATGGAGGAATGCTTCATTTAGATAGTGCTTCATGGATTAGATAAGATTGGGATGGGATAGGATCAATGAAAATGACTCATGTAAAGATGTTTACCATAAGCAAGTGTAAAGTGTACACCAAAATTTTGTCAAGATCAAGATAATGTGGAAGATGGATGTAGATGTATTGGATAAATGGTTCTGGATGAATGGATTTATTATGGATAAGATGGATAGAATGTTGTATTTTATTATGGATGGGATGAGATGCTTCCACCTGAACTAGCGAACGTAGATGCTCAATTCTACACATGATGCCTATTTTCCAAGTTTTCATCATGGTGACTACCCAAAGCATTGCCCATGCGGTTTTCACTAGAGGACAATTTTTTTCTTTATTGTTTTCAATCATTTTTTAATTTTTTTTGAATTTTCATATGTTTTGATTTTTTTGTGAAAGATTTTTAAGCTCATATTGAACCACCTTCTGGTGTTGATGTAGATTCTTTTGTCATACCATGCCATCGATATCCTACTTGAAGAAGCTACTTTTCCAAGATATGTGCACTTGAATGCAACTTTTGAGATTCCTGATCTACTTTTTTGATACTAAAGTTAACTTTGTCTTTGTGTGCACATCACAATAGGATGCCTTCTGAATCCTTATGATGAAGGGTGGATTCCAATACATTGTCAATGTAAGAATTGGATATCGTGTGTGGAGGCGTGGATGGTGTTGTGTGTTTAGGAATAGGAGATGGATTGGTTGATAGTTTGGAACCTTTGACTCTCCAAACTTGGGACAATGAGCAATAATGGGTGGATACAAAAATGTGAATGAAATTAGGACCAACTGCTTGATATACTTTGTATGTTGCTTGAGAAGCCTACTTTTTCCTTTGTGGACATCTTTGATGGATACTTTTTCCTTTTAATTTTGCCCCATAGTTTCTTTGACTAATGGAGTTTGATAGGGATAATATTTCTTTATATTGTTTGGTATCCATGTGTATTTGATTTGTCCATTATGCTCCTTATCTTATTTTTCTTTGATAACATTCTTTGTGCTTTGATTCAAATCTTGATAATGTTGGTCCCAATTTATGGATGGGGTGATGGGTGGATGAAGACTCATGACGTGTTTGGTTGTAGTATTGGCATTGGTTTCCTCATAAGGACTCTTTATGCTCCCTATGTTGATGATTGTACTAGATAAAGGTTCCCCCAATATTATAGAGGTATCACTGATATTTTTAGATCCCTTGATTTTCGAATAACCAAGACCTTGATACTTACGATTACTAATAATCTGCACTGTTTCTAGGATACCTTGTTCATGTAGGCCTAATCCCCTGCCTTGATAATTCATCTGTTGAAACATTTTATTTGCAATAGGATATGATTTACCTTGGAAACAAAGTGCTAATCCTTCTCTACTCTGTTGTGGATCTTCAAAGGTGATAGCTTCTTCATTGATAAGATAGCTTTCCCTTAAAAAGGTAAGTGATCCGAGTTTATAAGTGATAGATCCTACATGTGTGGGATAACTTCTTGATTGATATCTTTGGCTTGATCTTGTGGAATATGGGATTTTAATGCTTCTTCAAGAGGTGTTGATGATTCACTATCCACATAAAAGTCTCCCTCATGATTCATTTTTGATATGCCTTCACAGGATGGTTTTGATTCAAAAATTCTATAGAAGCCTTCTTCATGACCCATTTATGATATGTCTCTAAATTTTTCTGTATCTTGATCATGTGTACAAATGTTAAGAGTAGGAGACTCTTGTTCCTTGGTAATGATATCAAGAGTATGAGACTCTTATTTTGAATGAAGATCATCTACATGTCCATTAGGAGCAAGCATCTCATGGGTAGATGGAGGAATATGTGCTATATGGATATGATCATCATTTATGACATCTTGTATAGACAAGAGAGTGTCTATTAGATCATTGTAGTATCTTGGAGATACACATTCTTGATCTTGATTAATTTTGGAATTACTTTTGACATGCTTTGTATCAAGTTCTTGACATGGGTCAATTTCAAAGGTTGGATTTCTTACAAAGGATTCTTGGATATCTTCATTAGGCATGGGAAATGGATCAATATCCTCTTGATCTTTGAGTGGACTTGGATCAAATGTTGAGTTGAAGATTCCTTCAATATTTTCAACCATGAGGTCGAAGGATGTCAATATGTCTTGTAAAGGACCATTGCTAGACTTTAGTGAAATATGTTGATCATGATTTGGAATGAATTATTTAGATATGTCCTCAAACTCATTGGATGAGATAGAGGTATTTCCAAAATGATCATTGGTGGAAGGATCACTGATTATAGGATCAAATAATGTTAACAGTCCTTGAAATAGATCATTGCTAGAAATTGTTGAGGAGTTTTTATCATGATCAAAAAGTGACTCTTGATGTATGTTGAGTTGATCTTCAGATGAGGTAGAAACATCTTCAAGGTGCTCATTGATGGATAGATCTTGATCATTGTTTTCAATAATTTTGGTGGAGAGATTGTCAATGCTATTGCTAGTGGTTGAATCATGATCATTGTCCCCAATAGTTATTATTTTTTGATCAATAAGGTCTTAGATGAGAATTTTGAGTCAAATACAATTTTATGTTGTGTTTCCCTTTATTTTGTGAAAATCACAAAGGTTCTTCTCGTTATACTTTGGTGGTTTCAATTAAGGATCTTGATAATTTTCATAAAAGGGGATTTTGATGAGATTTTCTTGTACCAACTATTGCATGACTAATTCGATTGGTTCCCCAAGTGGTGTGTATTTTTGTTTGTTACCTTGTGAGATTTGTACTTTAAATTAACCTTGTGGTGATAGATTTTGGAGATGTGGTGATTGATCTTTAAGATATGGTGATTGTGTTTGTTGTTGATGTTGTTGATCTTGATATACAACCTCTTGACATTGGAGATATTGTTCTTGATGTGGTTGTGGACACAACTCAATGCTTTGATGACATGGTTTAACCAATGTAAGAATGTATTTATTTTGGGTTGGAGATGTCTCTTGGCACAATGAATCAACTATTTTAGTAATTGTAGCAATCTGACCTCGCAAAATTTGATCTTGAAACCCTTGATATAGTTGATTTGGTTTTTGTTCAAGCAGATTTGGAATATATACTTGTGGTGTTTGTATGGGATCATGGAAAAATTGACTCTGGACAATGTTATGATTTGGGATGATGTTTCGATTTGGCATGATAGGTTGAAATTGAACATTGGTGTGGTTGGGAATCACATTGCCTTTATTTAGGTAACTTACCTTGATTTGGATCAATACATGGAGTTGTTAACATTTTTTTTTGGACTTTGAACAACATTTATATGATTCAAAAACATATCTATCCCAATTTTACCAATTGTGGACTTAAAATGTTCATTTTTGGTAAAGTTTTACTTGGTATATTCACATTTGGTATGTATGGATTTGGTGGGATAATGTTTTTTTGTTGAAGACTCATGCATTGATTGTTTGGTTGATAGATTTGTAGGTTTGGAATTTTATTTAAATCTACCATAGGGAAAGGTGTTCCAAAATTTAGATTGGGCATAATCACATTTGTTGTACCATTGAGGTTTGTAGGAGATAATGATCCCATGTAGATTGTGTAAATGTGAGATTCAATAATCAATCAACATTGTAAGGCTTTGATAGTTTGGTTGATTTAGACCACTCATGATGTATGAATCAAGTTTATAGACCTTGTTGACCTCTAAGGGATTTAGGACCAATGATGAGATGAAGGATGAAAGGGGTGAATGATATGGGTGTTGAACTTTTAGGAACCTTGGAGGAATACTAGACTTTAGGAATTTTGGATTTTGGATTTTGGATTTGATTTGGATTTGAAAATGAACTCATAAACTCCAAGAGTTTGGATGTTGTCTTGTAATAAGTTTTTCCACAAGGTGATAATTTAACTAAGTGTATGAAGAAGGATTCATCTACACACACCTAGTCAAACAAATGATTTGATTTAGAGGATTTTTCCAAAAATATAATATGAAGGTTTTTTCTAAGATTTTAAGAGTTGTTTGTGAGATGGGATTTGATTGATGTTTGAGATGGACGAAGTGTTTGATTGTGACCCTAGATGAATCTAAGAGGGAATTTTTTTACAAGACCAAGATAATGAAGAACATGCTTTACCCTATGACTAGTTCAAACCAAAATACCAATGTTTTGCTTGGAAGACCATAAGAAAAAATATATCAAGCACATGTTTGGGGTTTAATTGATTTAATCTTGGTTAATGACTTGCTTTTTACTACATCCAAACTTCTTGCTTAGTTTTTCAAACTTAATATCTATGTCTCAATTTCCTTTTCATCCCACAAGGCCAATTATGTGGAAATCAAGAGTATCAAGACAATAGTTCCCTAATGTTGTCTTTAGAGAGAAATTTGAGAAATGGGCCCAAATACTTAGAAGCCTCTAAGGATGAAATCCCAAGGGACAAGCAGTAGCACTTGGATTCTTTCAAAGGTATTTGCTTCTACTAAAGGGTTTGAAATTTGATGTCCTTGTTGAATGTTTGTTTTCAAGATTTTGGATCCAATCAATGTGTTTAATTGACTCAAAATTGCACAATCCTAGGATGGAACAAAAAATATTTGTTGAATTTCCTACTTGGATAAATCTAACTGCGCTTATTTAGAGTGGATGAATAGAAGCTTGACCACATTGGTTCCCCTCCACATCACACACTTATCGGGTCAGCCAAGCTTCATTTCTCATGTATCTCCCATGACGAACTTGTTATCTTTGTAAATAATAACAAGTATGTGGGATGGCTTCAGAGGTCTGACCTCTTGACGCAAACAAATATTGGGATTTTTGGTTACTACACAATGGTTCGTAATAAAGGCATCCAATTCATAGGACATGATGATAAATTCCCTCAAGAGGTCTCCCATCCCTTAGAACAAGGGATTTATGCATCATAAAGATGTTGGGGGAGAGCTATCATGCATCATTAACATGATTTCAAACTTTCCTTGCAACCACAAATTTGTATAGTGGTTCGGAAGAGCCTGGCTTATGCTCATTACCTCTTGGGTTGTTCCCTAGGGGTGATTACTTTTTCCCACCAAGGAAAGCCCTCTAAAGGTGAACAAAAGTGAGTAAGTACATCCATAGTTTGATCAATCTTTGTTTGCATGAACAAAGAGAGAACACATGCAATATACTTACTCACACTTGCAAGATTTTGTTCAATTTTTAGAATCCAAATTGAAGTTTGGAGGAAATATTTTAGACAACCTAATATCACAAAAGAATTTTGATTCTCAAGATTTCCATGAAGCATGAGAGAAGTGCATACGCGCTTAAATGATATTAGTTTGGAGAAAAGATTACAAAACTAGATAATCACATGTTCATTTTAACTTCAAAAGCAATAATGGATTTTTTTATAGCACCAAGATGAAGTGTGAAGTTTTTTTGTTCAATTCTTAAAAACCCAAAACCAAATCTAGTGAGTTTCTAATGTTCTTTTAAACCCTTTTATTGTTCTTTCTAAAGTCCCAAAATAAATTTATTTGAGTCTTAAAACTTGAAGATAACAAAGCCTTAAGAATGTGATTATAATTTCTCCCAAAGTGCTTAAAAACACTTATTACAATCATGTGATAATGCTTTTTATTTCACTTCCATGCTCCATAATCCTTTAAAACCTAAAATCCAAGCTCCAAATGTTAGATGAAATCAAGAAACAAGAAGATATGAGGGTTAGATAAATGATTAAGCATAAAAACCCTAAAATTTAGACCAAGTTTCATTGTGATTTGACATTAGGTGAAAATTTGAAAATTTTAACTCTATAAAAGTTGAGAAAGACCTACACCATTGGATATCTTATGAAATTCTACCCCATTTAAAAAAAAAAGCTCTGAAAAAGACCAAAATATGACCAAGATACGACCATTTTAAGGTTGAGTGAAAAAGAAAGAAAGCAAAGGGGACACCATTTGAAATATAGAGGAAACAATGCAGTTCAAGTGCAAACAGTGATGCTGGAATGATAGCGGTGTTGTATGAGGATTTGAGCTGTGCTTTGGTGAAACTAGTGGCATTGTTTGGAAAAACAAAGACCACATATGCGTCGCTATTTCCTCCAGCGGCGCTATTTGACCTAGAAAGAAAAAAGCATAAAAAATGACAGAAATAGCCAAAAAAACATGTTAATTTAGAGATTTATGCCCTCCTAGCGCCAAAATGTGAATGGTGGATCTAGAACAACACAAACACAAACAAAAAACACAATATTAGTCAACTATGCAAATTAAAACCATCATTCCCTAAGATTAATTTGAAGCATGAAGAAAAGGAAATAAAGTAAAGAACACAAATGAAAGCAAATTAAATCTTATTCAAATGCTCAAAATCTCAATCCGATGGGGGAATTGGTGCTATTTTGATGTGGAAAATAACCCTTTCCTAATTCCTTACAAACTTGGTGATGATCAATGGTGCTAATTGGTAAAATTTTCCATAACCTAGCTATGAAATTGATGAAAACTATGACACTTGGATGAGAATGGATGAAATTGCTCAAAACATGAAGATAACGACTTTTTATAAGTTACCCCTCCTTCTGGTGCCAAAATGTGAATGGTGGATCTATACCTTCTCCAACATGAACAAACAATCAAACATTAGTCCATAAACAAATCTAAAATAAGATTCCCCAAGAGATTCATTCAAACACAAGGACATGGAAAATAAAGAAAAGTAATTAAATGAAAGCTAATTAAATCCTAGTCTAATGCTCAAACCAGCATCCCATGGGGGAATTGGTGCTTCTTTGATGTGGAAAGAATCCCTTTCCCAATTCCTTGATAAGCTTGATGATGATTGATTGATCCTTGATGAATAATGACAATAACCTTGCTATGATTGATGAAATCTCATGCTAACATGGATGAAATGTGGATGAAAATGGATGCCTTTTATTAAAAATGACTATAATAACCTTGTCTAAACTTGAGAATGACTATGGATTCAAATGAGCATAATGATATTGCATGGATTATAAATGATCAAACAAATAGAGAAGGCTTCTATTTATAATGGAGAAGGATGAAGGAATGCAAAATGGGATGAATGTGGGACTAAAAATCAACCAATAACACAATGCCACATGCCAACATGCTATTGAAGAGAGGTGGAACACATTTTGATGAATGTGCACATAAATGCCATTAGGTGGATATTTGAAATTGGAGAAGTGACATGTTGGAGGGAGAATAAAGGAGAGTTAATGCCACTTGGCTCAAGAAAAAGGACATTTAAGAGGCCTTTAATGCCTTGTTGGATGGACAAGTCCTTTTGGGAGGGAATTTTCAAATTGGAGGAATATTCCAATTGGATGCCTTTTTTGAATGAAATAGAGGAATTTATAAATCAATTAAATTAATTTTCATGTGCAAGTTGCAAATTATAGAGGATTTGAGGGATTAGTGTTAGGATTAATCATGAATTGGTTAATTTAGATGAAGATTTAACTAGTTTGACATTTTGACTTAGATTTTTGGATTTAAATAAATCAAGATGAGAGGAATAATGAATTTAGACTTAATTAAATAAAGTTAGATTTATTTAATTAAAAGGGGATGGTGTTAGACTTAAATCAAATAAAGGTTAATTTATTTAATTTAAAGGAGATGACTTTAAAACTTAGTTAAATAAATTTTTTAATTAAAAGAGGAGAATAGGATTAATTAAACAAAATAATTTATTTAATTAATAGGAGAGAATGATTTAATTAGATAAAATTGATTTATTTAATTAAAAGATGAATTATGATGAATTTAATCAAATTAAGATTATTCAATTAAATGGTTAGTAAAGGAAATGATTTAGGCATAATTGGTGTTAGGAAATCAGGATCAGGTGCATAGGATCAATCAACATAATTTACGTGTCTACATTTTTCCCCTCTTTGAAGCAATGTACCAGTTGTGTTGGTTCAAGGAATAACCTTGCTGAGATCAAAATTCAATTTTTAATTTTTTTTTTTAGATGCCCCAACAGAAAGGATTATACTAGTACATTGGGCCCCGAGAGAGATCAAGTAAAAAGTTTGATTTGAGGGTTGATCTCACGACAAAGAGGTTCAAGATTACTTCAGCTTGAATGTTTGATGTAGAAAAATTTGGTGATGTAGATAGTTCAATGGACATGGGTAGCCTCATATATATTTGATATATTACACACACTTGATACTTGGATAGAAATGTCAATAAAGGTAGAAGAATGAGATGATGATGAGGATCCAACAAGCCCATGATCTATGAGACTTTATTAGAGATGAGGATGATGATGATGTTGATGATTTTCTTATTAGGAATTGGAATTTTATAAGGGCTACTTATCTTATGTTTGATAATACACATACACATGATGCATCAAGGTATAAAGGACCAGGATGGTGCTGCACCTAGTGTGATGGACTTTGACTCGAAAATTAGATAGGAGTACTCCTATTCACACCTAACATACAAAACCTTATGTAGAATGTAGTTTAGATATTCCAAACATTTCAGACCAAGAAATAGAAAGGAAAGCCTTCCTATGTGGTCAACAAGATACCTAAAACATCCTCCCTACAAACCAAACAAAGAATGTATGACCAAGGTTATATTTCAATAACATCCAACAAGCACAATAGATAAAAAGATAATGATCATTGCCCCATTCCTTTCTCTCTAAATCCCTTTAAGTAGACATCGTTCATAGGTCATTGGAATGAGTGCAATAAGATAAGTCAAAAGAAAAAGATCAAGTAAACACACAAGCGAATGTTCTTCATACCTCTACCCAAGACTAAACTACGGTGATGCCTGATGTTGATGTCCGTTGAAAGAAGGATGCATACAAGAACATGATATTATTAGATGATTTTGGGATTGATTGGATGATAGGATATTGATACCAAAAGTTGACCAACTTGTTTACCTGCTGACCTAGACTTGAGACCTTGATGCTTAAGTTTTCACTTTTGACCTGCTAGACTTGTTTCTGATTGTTTCACCAAAGGTTGAGGGTGACAATGATTTATTGTGAGTTAAAGTTTATTGCGGGAGAAAGCGAGATGAGAATGGATGGATTTTTTTCAAATATTTGGATGTTTTTGAAGTTTTTTGAAATGTTTTGAGGTTGTTTTTGATATTTTTGAGATTTTCCAAATGTTTTGATTTTCAAGTTTTCAAATGTTTTTGGGGTTTTCCAAGATTTTGACCAAGAGCCTAACCTAAAGGCCTATCCTAGGGGCCTTGAGCATTGATCAATAGATTAGCCTTGCCTATGTTATACACATAGAGACCACGTAGTTCGACTGACACAAACTTGATTATTGATGAGACATGAAAAAATGGATTGTTAGTTTATTATGATAGACTCCTAAAGGACTAACCTAAGTGTCTTGGGGGATAATCCAAGATCAACCTTTCCTATGTTTAAGCTCAAAGATGACATAGTGCAGATACCATGTTTTTGACGTTTTCTATTTTTATGTTTTTTTTTGGATTTTGATATGTTTTGGATGTTTTTGGATTTTTATTTTTTTTTTGAATGTTTTTGCATTTTTCGCCCGATTTTGACATTTTGGATATGGACATGTGTGACGATATCAGTGCTCTGTTTTTGGATTTTTTTGAAAACCAAGCTAGGGTTGATTGATCGGATCGATGGATTGATGATGATAACATTGTTGAGGATACACAACAATGCAAGGATAGTGTTTAAGTGACACGAGGATTGGGATGGATATCCTTATATAATGATGTATTGATTGGATTTGATTGCTCAAGATTTTGAAGCTTGATTTGGAACAAAATTTGTTTGAATGATTTGATGTGATGTTGACGTGAAAATTAGATGCAATTGATATTAATTTTTTGGATTGATGTTTGATTAAAGATAAAACTTGATAAGGAACATCTTCTTGGAAAAATGTGCCATGGGCTAGTGATTTGGATTTTGGCTCACAAATGCTTGACCAATTTGATTTTATGTTTTCCAATGTTCGGATCACCACCTAAGTTGGAAGATATAGATCAATATTTACTCCCAAAGAAAGATGCAAATATCTACCCCTAGTGTTTAGCAATGTATGGAATGCCATGGATGGATGCTTGTATACGTTTGTGGATGGATGGATGTGGTAAGCACACAAAGGATGTCAAGTATTATCTTGTGATAAGATAAGGTGTTTGAATGGAGGAATGCTTCATTTAGATAGTGCTTCATGGCTTAGATAACATTGGGATGGGATAGGATCAATGAAAATGACTCATGTTAAGATGTTTACCATAAGGATGTGTAAAGTGTACACCAAAATTTTGTTAAGATCAAGATAATGTGGAAGATGGATGTAGATGGATTGGATAAATGGTTCTGGATGAATGGCTTTATTATGGATAAGATGGATGGAATGCTAGATTTTATTATGGATGGGATGAGATGCTTCCACTTGAACTAGCGCACGTAGATGCTCAATTCTACACATGACGCCTATTTTCCAGGTTTTCATCATGGTGCTTGCCCAAAGCGCCACCCATGTTGTTTTCACTAGAGGACAATTTTTTCTTTACTGTTTTCAATCCTTTTTTTGATTTTTTTTTTGGGTTTTCATTTTTTTAAATTTTTTTGTGAAAGATTTTTAAGCTCATGCTAAACTACCTTGTGGTGTTGATGTAGATGCTTCTATCATATTGTGCCATTGATATCCTACTTGAAGAAGCTTCTTTGCCAAGATACATGCAATTGAATGCAACTTTTGAGATTCCTGATCTGCTTTGTTGATATTGGAGTTAACTTTGTCCCTATGTGCACATCATGATAGGATGCTTTCTGAATCCTTATGATGAAGGGTGGATGCCAATACATGGTCAATGTAAGAATTGGATATCATGCATGGAGGCATGGATGGTTTTGTGTGTTTAGGAATAGATGGATTGGTTGATCTAGTTTGGAACCTTTGACTCTCCAAACTTGGGATGATGAGCAATAATGGGTGGATACGAAAGTGTGAATGGAATTAGGACCAACTAATTGATATACTTTGTGCGTTTCTTGAGAAGCTTGATTTTTCCTTTGTGGACATCTTTGATGGATACTTTTCCCTTTTTATTTTTCCTCATAGTTTCTTTGACTAATGGAGTTTGATAGGGATAATATTTCTTTATATTGTTTGGTATCCATTTGTATTTGATTTGTCAATTACGCTCCTTAGCTTCTTTTTCTTTGATAATGTTATTTGTGCTTTGATTCAAATCTTTCTTTTGATGTTGGTCCCAATTTGTGGATGGGGTGATGAAGATTCATGATGCAGCTGGTTGTAGTATTGGCATCAGTTTCCTCATAAGGTTAGTTTATTTAATTTAAAGGAGACGACTTTAGAACTTAATTAAATAAAATGAATTATTTAATTAAAAGAGGAGAATAGGATTAATTAAACAAAATAATTTATTTAATTAATAGGAGATAATGATTTAATTAGATAAAATTGATTTATTTAATTAAAAGATGAAATATGATGAATTTAATCAAATAAAGATTATTCAATTAAATGGTTAGTAAAGGAAATAATTTAAGTAGAATTGGTGTTAGTAAATCAGGATCAAGCGCGCATGATCAATTATTATAATTTACATGTCTACACTATTAATCAATCATTGTTTTGCGCTAACATCAATCTCAATCAACTTAATCAGCCTATCAACTAGGCTATATTGATCATCTCCACCAATTTTTTAGTTACTCCCATCATTTGTGAATTTTCATCAAATGTGTATCTTTGCTTAATCACTCGTGCAATATCAATTATCAAATTTTCTCCTTGTGATCTATTGAGAGATTAATCTTATCACAACTTCTTCAATCAATCTCTCAGGGGGGCATATCATCCTTATCATTATCCTTACTAGGATATCCCTAGGGCATGTATCAATTAAGGAATTCTTTTTCTTTGAAACAATGTGACAGGCTACATTGTCTCAAAGAGGGACAAAATTTAGACACATAAAAATGTCCTTATAATAATTTAATTTCTTCTATTAATTAAATATGTTCCATTATCTATTTGATTAATTCATTAATATATTTTCCTACTAAATTATTTGCATATCCAAACATTTATCCATTTCATTTAAATAATCCATTTGCATATTTCATTAATCTATTTCATAAATATTTATCATTTCATTAAAACATTTGTGTAATTCATTAATCCATTAGCACTAAATACACTTGCATAATCATTTACATAATCATTAAGCTCATTATCATTTTTCTATTCACTAATTTCATTCATGCATTTATGAATTACTCATAAAATTCCACATAACCATTTATCCCACATTTCTCCCAAAATTTGGATCTTTCCCATGAGGAAATCTATAAAAGCCCTCTTCCTCCTCACTTTTGGACAACTCTAATTTCATTTTGATCAAATCCATTCTACACAGGCTCTTATGCTTTTGCTGCAAAAATCTAAGAGCAAAGACAAGATCTTGTAGATAGGATAACAATCTAGAGTGATTTTCCTTTTGAATGCATGTGTTTGATTTCTTAGTAATTAGTATTTCATTTCTTTCATTTGTGTACATTTGTAAATACTTCATTGATATGATGTTGAATGCATGTTGATTCTCATTTGTGAATTCAAGGTTTTCATTTTCAGCATCATACATATATAGGAGGTATATGTAGGTTATTATCATCATATTGAGTATTGTGTTCTTATTGAAGACTATTAGAGTTATCCCCCTCAAAGTGGATTAGGATGTTTCCCCCTTAAAGTGGCATATTAATTTTAAATTATTTATAGCATATTCCTATTATATTCTTATAGTGTGCAAGTTATTTCATAACAAGTGGTATCAGATCATGACCTTGGCATTGTGACAATAAGCATATTTTTTAATTTTGGAGGTAATTTTGTGAAACATATATCTCCTAAATTTTACTAATTTTTTTATAATTCTTAAAGGAGTTTTGAATAACATATTAAAGTAGTTACAACACAATTTTTTTTAGATAAAAGGAATTATGCTTGAAATATTATTGATAATATGAACTTACATCGCTACACCATAGTAGATTACTGTATAAGGCTTTCTTTGGTGCCTAAAAGAATACCTCAATTACAAAGAGTAGCATAAAACCATAAAAAGCACAAATTATTTTTATATTCTACTAGAATCAACCCTTCCAAAAAACCCCATAACCAAGGGCCATATCCTGTAGATGACTAAGCCATTTCCTCCTTTGGAACTAGGGTTGATGGAGGAATAGGTGAATGAGCTTCATGTGAAAGCAGGAAAATAATGGCTCTAAATACTTCTTGCACCTGAACATAAACAATTGCTCCAATTTTAGACTTATGTCACCTACAAGCCTTGTATAGTTCTACCTCTAATCCTTTATGCAGTGTTTGCTTGAGAGCTATGTAAACATAGAGATATCTTGAGTTCTTCTCCAATTATTTGTGTTTAAACATGCCACCAACTAATGCATTCCTATTATGAAAATTATAATCTCATATTTCATTATTTAGAGTTTGGCCTACAAAGAACTTATCATGAACATAGTCAATTTCTACTTTAGCTACCATATCATAGTGTTGTAGAAAATCCATTGCATTGGAGAAAAATATAGAGGCTACCTATGAGGGGTACAACAAACATGGATGGTCAAGCAACAATATTTCTCCAATGATGATCCAAAAAGTTGATTCCACCCTTGCATAGTTGATTTTAAACACCCTCTCGAGCATCTCATAAGTGAAAACATTTGAATCTAGGTATTCCCATTTAGGAATAGAGATATATAGGTTCATATTGATTGATTCAATTTCCATGGATGTTATCACTAGAAAATTTTTAGAGCACTTCACATAACAATTTAAAATAATATTGAATGGTTTATGTGGTTTAGGAAGCTTTCAAAAGAGATTTTCATGCTTTGAAAAACAAATTCCTTAATTGGAAGTGATGAGTGATTGCCACCACATCCCAAAATCATGAAAAATACTTGGAACCCACAACCAAATTAATGGGAGAGTAATTGAAAAGAAAACCTATGTCACCAACCAACTGGATGCATGAATAGAAATTAGGAGATGTCCTTCTCATGTGGAGGATGAAGGGGGAGTATGAATGATTAGATTAGGAGGCATACAAAACCTTACAAAACATGATTCCTTTAACTAGAATGGTGCATGATGTTGATCTGGCTTGCCAAGATCCTACCTATCAACACAAAAGAATAATAGTTAGAATTACCCCATTTGGTGGGATTTACATTATTTGGAGGCTATTGTGATAATGGTACATGATACATGCATATATTTCCCTTCTTTAACACTATTAACTTTCTTCTTGAATCACAAGCCATATTCAGTAAGCTATGTGCAAATCGATTTCCTTGTTGGAAAAATGAAGAACATCTAATTTTGTTACTTTTTTGTTTGTCATTGATGTCACCATGATAGATGAGTTACAACTGCAAGATCAATTCTAAAGTTACTCCGGTATTCTAGTCCAGTATCTAAACTGGTATTTTTCTTAAATCCTCCAGTATTTTGATTTGCATTTGTTTTCCAATGATCACTATTACTTGCAGCTTTGGGAAATGGTTTGCAGATGTTGGGAGCATGTACATTCAATATTTCACATATATGGTGCTCGTACATAATGTTTTTTCTTTTTTGTTTGAAATCTATTCTTGGTCGACTTCTTTGGTAAATTGTGCAAAGGTGAAAATAGTTTTGTTATGTAGATATATGTGTGACCTATTTTAGGTCCATGCTGACTTGTTGAAGCATGTGGGTTATTTTTTTTAAGCTTGTAGGCGGTAGAGGGTATTTTTGGTAAATATGAAGTGCATCTAATTCGACCGACCTAATTGATGCTTGTGAAGAGATGGGTTATATATATAACATATAGTTTTTGAAGGTGTGTGTGTGTGTGTGATTTATGTGATGAAGTGAAGTAGTGCGAACATAATGAAATGTGTTTTGCATTTATTGAGTTTTATCTGGAACTAAATTTGTACTCTTTAGGTGTACTTTGTTAGTTCATTTTCTAGCTGAAAGCCATTCAATCATTGTAATTTTGTAGGTAGTGAGCCTTTGTTTTTGGACAATGAGTTTTGGTAGTGATCCACCCATTTTTGTAATATTCTATAACTGTTTATATAATATTGTGAGCTAACACTCACTGTGGTTTTCCCATTTGGGTTCTCCATGTAATAATCTTGGTATTCTTATGTTCTCTAATCTTATGCTCTGTTAATGCTTTTGTTTATTTCTACTATTGTTTGCATTGGAATAATTGGATGGTGTTTGATTAGAAAATTTAAGAAGATACTGATTCACCTCCCCTCTTAGTATCTTGGTTCTTTAACATTCCCTCCTTGTAACAATCAGATAGATGAAAGTATTTAAAAGACTAAAGGTGTGTGAGGATCTGATGAACTATATAATCCAAGATCCATGAAGGAGATTGATTTTTTAACATGCATTGATTATATTGATAGAATCTCCCTCAATCCATATTTTTCTTATATTTACTTTCTTTGCTAGCACCAAACCTTCTAACAAAGCTTGTGCTTCTTACTTATTGCTTGTTCCCATTGGAAGTTTCAATGCTAGAGCTGCAAGAACTATTCCATCCCAATCTTTGATTACACATTCAACACTTGACACACATGAATCTTCCCAAGAATCTCCATTGAATTGAGCTTACAATGCCCTTTTTGAGGAGGTGACCAATGAGTTAGTGATTTATTTATCAGATTAAGTCTTGAAGTGGGGATGGCTCCTGGCATTGGAAGCATTATATTTATCCATTTAAACAACATTTGGAAACTTCCCATGAAGTGTTACTCCCTAAAGATAGAAGTTTTAATACCCTTTCCATGATTGTTTCTAAGGTTTCCAATTTCATTTTTTGTAGAACCTTTGAGATTGAGTTTATTTCCTTTCTAAATATTCTTCTATTTCTTTCCCACCAAATGTTATAGATAAGCATTAGGGGTGATACTACCTAGAAAGATGACATAAGAGATAAAAACAGGGAGGAACAACTATTGAATATTTATTCCAAAGAGTTACCAAGTGGAGCATGTCAATCAATTTGATTCTGAAGCCATTTCTAGCATGTTTGTGCAAAGTTACATGGGATAAGAAGGTGGTCTAGTGACTCTTCACACTTTCCACATAAAACACAATTGAAATTATTTATAATACCTAGCTTTTGTAGGTGCTCACTTGTTAGAATTTTGTGATTTAGAGCCAACCATGCAAATGATCCTACTTTTGGGAGTATAACATCATTCTAGCACAAATTATATGGTCATGTATTGCTTGTTGGAATTTCAAGTGTTAATTGAGAGCTATACCTCTGCTTTACATTGTATGACCCTGATTTTGTAGGGGCCCATATCAATTTATTTGGTTTCTCCATTAGAAATGATAATCTTTTCTTCAGATAGTTATAGGGAATAAATTTTTGATCCTTGGGAAATGCAAAAGAAGAAAAGTATCACTATTTGATGTTTTCTCCATATGATTCTAGATCAACTACTATATAATCTTTAACAAGTTGGCCCCACTTTGTCTTGAGAAAATTCTTTGCCTCTTGAATGTTGGGAAAATGTGTCTCAACCTTACAATTACATAAAGTACTATTGATAGGTAAGTGCAAGGGGGCATGAGGGGGGTGGGGGTTTGCTGCAAGGGGTCTAGGGGGTGTTCACCCCTGTGGGGGCTTAGGACCAATGCTCCTGAAAGTCAAATTTTATGAATATTTTATTATTAAATTTGGACTTTTCATCATTAGGTCTTAGATCTGATGGTAAATATTTTGTTGGCTTGAATTTCCCTCGAAGGAAACCATATTTTATGAGGGTGTTGTATTATGGTTGTTTATTATGATGTATTTTGAGAGTCTAATAGTGGTTGTATTGCCTCTAGATCTCTGGTTGGTGATAATCCTATGAGAATATTGCTCTACAAGTATATTTTAATGTTTGTGATTTCTGAATAATATATTGGTGGATTTTAGAATGATGTTTTTCTCCCAAAAGGGTTTTCCCCATTGGAAATCATTGCATTGTAGTATGCATGAATATTTATGTTTATTTCTATTTAAGTTTCTATAACTGTTGTAAAGATCTGTAATGTTTTGCATTATCCTCCTCTCAAGATTAGTGTAGGAAGTTGTTCTGCTACCTTAGCTTCCTTACAAGTGGTTGAAGCCTAATCATCTCTAGTTTTAGTTATGGTTGTTGGGTTTTTTGAAATAATATAGATTTGAGTGAGAGCTTGTGTAGAAGATACTTTCTGATCTTGTTGTAAGAATTTTTAGATGGCAAGTTCATTAGGGAGAATAGAGGTGGATAAATTTTTAAGAAATGATTTTGAAATGTGGAAGCTAAAGATGGAGGATTTGTTGATAGATTGAGATTTGTGGGATCCTATTCATGAGAATGTTCCAAGGCCTACAGATCCAACTTTGGCTACTCAATATAATCTTATGGACCGTAAAGCTAAGGATCTAATCATATTGTGCTTGGTATACTTTTTTATAATCCATGTCTAGATGAAGAAACCTCTACACAAAAACTATAGAAGAAACTTGATGAGATGTATCAAGCCAAATATTTAGTGAACAAGATTTTATTGAGGAAGAAATTATATTCCTTGAGAATGGAAGAGGGTTGATGAATTATTGGATAGGACAACTGAGAGGGGGGTGAATCAATTGTCATAGATTATAACCTTAAATTCAATTACTAGAACTAACACATAAACTGATTAAGTGATTAACCATCAAATTCCAATGCACAAGCACAATAACACCATATTTATGTGGAAATCTCAATGAAGGAAAAACCACAGTGAGGATTAACTCACACTAAAGAGAATATCAAAACTGATTACAAAAAGGCTCACCACCTAGAATAAGGCTCACTATCTAGAATAAGTACTCATTTTCCATAGGGGTACAACTCGGATGTCTCACTGCCATAGAGATAAAAAATATGGCTCACTACCAAAATATAAGAGTAATGGCTCACTGCCAAAAGAGTGAACTTATAGGATACACCTCCCTTTCCCAGATTTAGTTCCAATAAAGCTTTATATGTGAAATGTTGCTTCCCTTTGCAATCGTTCAACAATTTTGTCTTGGCCTTCAACTGATATGTATTTAGGCTCACACTAATACACATTCATATGCCTTCACTATATCTCTCTCATTCACATATTCATCTCTCTCATCATGTTTGTTCTCTTCAACTTCAAAGAGTCTCATATATATACAAGTATATCTTATTCATCAATTAGGTCGGCCTAATTAGATGAAAGTAATTCAAACAAAAACACTCTTGTTGGTATCTTATAAGATTCATTTCTTATCCGTGTAGTGTGTTGTATCAAGTTGGCTAAGACTTATACAAAATATCTCTAAAGTAGATTCAATCATCTTAATAGAAAATGTGTGTTAGGTCGACCAAGATTGAGGCCTTAACACAAAAACTCCTAACCTCCAAACACATTCAACCAAACATCTTTTAGACCCAAAAATCAATACATTGTTTCACCGGTAAAGAGCAACTTAAATAGATAATAACTTCTGGTAGACTTCTCATATATATGTATCACTGTGTTGACATCAATGACAACCTTCCACATTCTTTTCATTCTTGCAACAATCTCCCCCTTTTGCATTAATGGCAACACAAGATGTGAAAAGCCAACAACAACAACCTTCTTACTTCCCCTTCTTATTTTTCTATTTTGACATTTTCTCTCTCCCCCTTTGTCATCAATGACAAAGGAAAAAGATAATTTACCTTGATTTCTCCTTTGACATGACAACATTTTATACTACTTGCTCCCCCTTACCAAAAATTCTTTACAAAAACATCTTCATTCTCCCCCTTAGGAGATACCCTTTTTTTCACATGTTATGCTCTCTTTGATATCAAAAAGTTAACCAAAAAGGATACTAAAATATGGTTCTTTACCTTATTTTTTCTTTTCCTGAAATATCTTTTTGTGTCTTTCTTTTAACTCTAGAAGAAATGTCTTCTAGGACTCCACGACCAATTTGATATTATCACAAATACTATTGTTCATTACCAACAAATAAATGGTCTTTAGATGAATATCTAGAATAGTGATAATTTGTTCATTCTTCTCTACTTCCACCAAGAGACCAACAAGCTATTCCAATCTTAGCTCAATTATCTCCTTAACTTCCCAAAATGTTTTCACAATGTTATCTTTCTTTTCTTGACTGTCTGCAAGTTCAATATGTAGGGAATTGATCCTTCTTCTTTGTGTTCCATCCTTTTCATTAAGAATATCATATTCTTTCCCAATAGAATCCAATTCATGCTCAATAACATCAGTCATTGCTCTGTAATTTCCAATGGCATTATGCCACTGGAGCCACTGGAGAAAATACATGTACATGTTGTTTGCACTTTTGATACATTTCTTCAGTTTATTTATGCATTTTGTCAATTTCCTTTGTGCATCTTCGCATCTTTCTTCCATTGTCGCCTGAATTTCATCTTTCATCAATTTGTTCAATTAATACTTCCAGTAGAATATATGTCAATTTACTTAGATCAATTTCATTATCATGTATTATATAAGTAGTCAAAACATCTATTATCTCATCCTCTTCATTAGATGGTTGAGTTAACCAAACATCCCTAATCTTCTTAAATCCATCTTTTTCTTGAAGAGTCTTCAATACTTTCTCTTTTGTAACATCTTCTTCATCATCATTGTCCTTTCCTTCTTCTTTCTTCTCTTTTATCTTCAATTTATTTATTTCCATAGGAGAACCAGAGGTGATTCTTCTTGCCTTCTTCTTCCTAGAGGAAGTTCCTGCTTCAAATATCCCAACTGGATTGGAAACCAAACCAGAACTCCACATATTCATCATGTTTACAAAGTAATCTTTACAAAATTTCTCCTTTTTTGCCAAACATCCTAGATAACGGTAGATTTGCTTCCATACAATATTTTCTTTGACTCCATTATTTCTACAATTTTCTCTATACCTCTGCACACCAAAAACCTTGTTCTTTATTTCTGAGATCCTTCACTTCATAATGAAAATGACTACTCAATCTTCCTTATTTAACTTGTCACTTTTAAGGTTTCATCATAAAAGGTAATTTATTGCTTGTGACATCATCATTTGTACTTTAGTCTCTCAATACCTCCTTCTGTCGAAGCTGCTAGATCAACTTACCTTTTCAGCTTTTAAATTGACAACTATCTTTGAGAAACACTATGACCTAAGAGGGGTTCCACAAATTTCCTGATTTGCATCATTTCTATCAAAATTTTCTTCAACGCCTTCAAAATAGAGTTTCTCATCATATATCCATGTATCTTCTCATGACAAGTCATATATCAGGGGTTTTCTAGATTTTTTGTGAATGCTCCCCCTAAAGCCATTACTGGATTCAGTTCATGGAAGGGGCATCTGCACCAGTGCAGATACAAGATTCTCTAATTTGTCCTTGTTCTTAGGTTCTTCTTTCTTTCTCCAAATATTTAACATTTCTCTTCTTACTTCTTCTAGATTTAATTTGTCATTTTGTTCTGGATTAGGTTTCTTCCCAACTTTTCTTCTACAAAATTTTGAGATATGTTTTGGTTTGTTGCAATTGTAACAAATAACATATCCATGATCAAATGAATTTTCCTTTATCCTTGACTTACACTGATTAGACTTGTGTCCAAAGATATTGCATTTGTTGCAGTAGCTATGAAAATTCTGAATTCTTCTACTAGCATTAAATCTATTCATCATCTTCTAGCTTCTACATTTTATAGCTCTTTGTCCAAACTTGTTGCAAACATATCATTTTCTAGTAAAGAATCCAATAGTCTAACTTATTCTATTCTAGTTCATCCTACTTCCACATTTTGTTGCTCTATGTCTGAAAAATAAAAGCCATTAAAAGATGGGTACCTTTAAGCATTATGCTATCGAATGGGAATACTTCTGGTATTGTTCCTTCAATTCTTGTTTTGATAAGTATTTCTTTGAAATTTCCTTCGATTGTCCATTTTGTTGTAGATCGGTTCGGTTTTTGAACTTTGTTCTTCTTCGAGTCCTAGACCAATTTTGTCCTTTGTAGGATTTTGAGATGAAATCAACTCATCAAGCTTTGTAGAGCTTGTCTTTAATCTTTCTTCTTGTGATTTCACTTTTACTAGATCAGCTCTTAGGGTTACTACTTCTTGTTCAAGCCTTGTATAATCATCAATTTTATTTTGTATCTTAGCTTTCTGATATTCCTCAATTTGGTTTTTTTCTTCCACTTGCAATTTCAGTTTAGTAATGTTCTCATTATCCTTTTTCAATTGATCACTAACTTCTCTATGTCTATCCTTGAACATTTTGATATGCTCTCTTAGCTTCCTAATGCAATCATTTTCTCCCTTCAAGTTTCTTTCTCATCCTCACTTTTGTCCAATTCCTCGAGAAATGTTGATTTTTTCAAATATAGAGTTTTCTTCTGGAGGACTAGAAAGATATTTTCCAACCATATATTCAAATTTTGGGACCTTCCTCAAGCAGTTAGGCTTCTTCCGAGGAACCAAGCTATGATACCAATTGTTGGATAGGAAAACTGAGAGGGGGGGTGAATCAATTGTCATAGATTATAACCTTCAATTCAATTACCATAACTAACACAAACTGATTAAGTGATTAACCATCAAATTCCAATGCACAAACACAATAACACCAAATTTATGTGGAAAACCCAATGAGGGAAAATCCATGAAAAATCCACGACGAGGATTAACTCACACTATAGAGAATATCAAAACCGATTATAAAAAGGCTAACTCCTAGAATAAGGCTCACTACTTGGAATAAGGACTCACTGTCTAGAGGGCTACAACCTAGATGGATCACTGCCACATAGATACAAAAAATGGCTCATTGCTAGAATATAAGAGTAATGGCTCACTACCAAAAGACTGAACTAATAGGATACACCTTCCTGTGCCAGATTCAATTCCAATTAAGATTTGTATGTGAAATATTGCTTCCTTTCGTAGTCGCTCAAAATTTTTGTCTTGGCCTTCAATTGATGTATCTTTTAGGCTCACACCAATGCACATTCATATGCCTTCACTATATCTCTCTCATTCACATATTCATCTCTCTCATCATGTTTGTTCTCTTCATCTTCAAAGATTCTCATATATATATACAAGTATATCTTATTCATCAATTAGGTCGGCCTAATTAGATGAAAGCAATTCAAAAAAAAATACTCTTGTCGATATCTTATAAGATTCATTTCTTATTCGTGTAGTATGTTGTATCAAGTCAACTAAGACTTATACAAAATATCTCCGAAGTAGATTCAATTGTCTTAATACAAAACGTGTGTTAGGTCAGCCAAGATTGAGACCTAAACACGAAAACTCCAAATTACCAAACACTTCTTCAACCAAACATCTTCTAGACCCAAAAACCAATACATTGTTTCACTGATAAAGAGCAACTTAAATAGATAATAACTTCTAATAGACTTCTCATATATATGTATCACTATGTTGACATCAATGGCAACTTGTTGACAACCTATTGACATCAATGACAACCTTCCACATTCTTTTCATTCTTGCAACATTAATTATAGACCACCTAGAAGCATTCAATATGTTGGTGGCTCAAGTGGCATCAATTGGTGTCAAAATGGAAGAGGAGTAGAAATGCCATATCTTGCTTTTTTCTTTGCCTAATTTGTGGGATTCTCTTGTTATGGCTATTGGGAGTACTATTATTTTGAAGACTAAAGATGTGGTGGGTTCTTTTCTTTCTAAAGAGATGAGGAAGGTATCCACTAGTACTAAGGAGGCTCTAAATGTTCATGGAATACCTAAGGAAAAAGACAAGATGAATGAGAAGCCTGAAAATCCAAATCTAAGGGGAGATCTAAATCTCTTGGAAAGTCAAAAGTTATTTGTTGGAACTACAATAAGCCTAGACATATTCATAAGGATTATAAAGAAGAAAAGAATAAATTTGATTCTGATTCTGAGTTTGAGAAGGGAGATGGTGATGCATTCATTGAAGCTTTGGAAACTCATACAAATAATGATGCATTGTTAATTGAATCAAGTGCGTCTTTCCATATGACCTCTAATAGAGATTAGTTTTTTGAATGTGAAGAATTTGATGGAGGTAAGGTGTACTTGGGTGATGATTATTATTTAAATATTGTTGGCCATGGTAAAGTTAGAATCAAGTTTCTTGATGGTAGAATAAAAAATGATTAATGTTGTGTTGCATATCCTTAGATTAACACAAATTTTTTATATATGAGAAAACTAATAGATGCAAGGGTGCAGGTAGTATTTTATGATGCAATATGCAAGATCTAGTTAGAGATCCTATGCTAATTCCTAGAGGTGTTAGATATGACACATTGCATAATATTGATGTAGGCACTGCTGAGTGCAATAGTACTTTTGTGAAAATCAAGTTTGTGGAAGAGGTGAGGGTTTCATCTTCAACAGATGGTCATGGCTTCTGGGTACCCAAGGGTGCTCCTTCTTTTGTATCAAATTTACTTGCTGAGAAAACTATGTTATGGAACTAGAGACTTGGCCACATTAGAAGAAAGAGTTGAAGGACCTTGAAAAATAATAACCTTGTTGAAGAGTTGTCTGATTATAATCTTGAATTTGATTTTTGTGAGAATTTCATTTATGAAAAATAAAAACCATGTTTAGTTTTAACTCAAGTTCTCATAAATATCATGGTGTATTAGATCTTATTCATTCTAATGTGTTTGGTCCTATAAATGTTCCTTCAATTGGAAAATCCACATATTACGTTTCATTTATTGATTATTGGAGTAGGAAAAGGGTAGATTTTCTAAAGAGTAAATATGAAATTTTCATTTAATTTAAAGAATTTAAAGAAATGGTTGAGTTGCAGACTAGAAAGAAAACAAAATGTTTGAGGACTAATAATGGCGGTGAATTTTTCTCTAATGAATTTGATATATTTTGTAAAGATTGTGGTATTCATAGATAAAAGACAACTCCACATTCTCCACAATAGAATGGAGTTGCAAAAAAAATGAATAAGACAGTGATGGAGAAGTCAAGGAGTATGTTGAGTGGTGTTGATCTATAATAAAGGTTTTGGGATGAAGTTGTTGCCACTACTTGTTACTTAATTAAGAGGTCTCCTACATAAGCTCTTGTTGATAAGATGCATATAGATGAACCCAGATCTGTAGAAGATCCATTAGGTATGAATGATGTAGAATCCTAGAAGATTGCTATGGATGAAGATATGGTAGCTTTGAAAAAGAATGATACATGGGATCTTGTAGCATTAGCTAAAGGAAGAAAACATGCTGGTTGTAAATGGGTGTTCAAGAAAAAGATAGGTTCAGATAGAGGTATTGAGAAGTACAAAGAAAGGTTGGTTGCAAAAGGCTAGTCTCAAGTTGAGGGTGTTGATTATGGTGAGATATTTTCTCTTATTGCAAAAATGACATTTATTAGATTTTTTCTTTTTATTGCTGCTAGTTATGATGTCAAGGTTGAGAAAACAAATGTGAAAACCGATTTCCTTCATCGTGACTTGGAGGAGTATATTTATATGACACAATAAGAGCACTACATGGTGAAAGGTAAAAGTAAATTGCCTCTTTAGAAAGTGAAGAAATCTTTTTATGGCCTAAAATAGAGTCCTAGGATGCGGTACCAAAATTTTGATACATATGTGTTGAGTTTGGGATTTGAGCATTCTAAACTAGATGATTGTGTTTATTATAAAACTGATGTTGATCCTTTCTTGTTTATTGCATTTTATGTTAATGATATGTTATTTATTGGTAAAGGGAAAGGTATGATTTTAGAAGTGAAATATCAAATTTCTACTAAATTTGAAATGAAAGACCTTGGTGCAAATAGACATATTCTTTGGATGGAAATTAAAAGAGATATCTAGAGTGAATAGAAAACTATGGCTCAAGGCTAAAGTAAGTATGTCAATTTAATTTTATAGAGGTTTGATATGCATGATTGTAGACCATTGTATTTTCCTTTTTCAACAGGAACAAAGTTATCTATTTCAGATTATCCAACATGCCCATCAGAGATGGAAGACATGAGCAAAGTTCCTTACTAGAGTGTAGTTGGAAGTTTGATGTATGTTATGGTTTGTACTAGAACAAATATTTCCCAAGCATTGGGAGTTCTTTTCATAAATATGTCTAATCCTGGTAGAGTTCATTGGGAAAAATTTAAAAGAGTCTTCAAATATTTGTGTGGTACCTTAGAGTATTCCTTGTGTTATCATAGTAATTTGACTAAAGATGAGATTTCCATTGATATTCATGGTTATATGGATTTAGATTGGGTAGGTGATGTTGATAATAGATGATCCATTGGTGCTTATGTGCTTACTTTATTTGGTGGTTCAATTAGGATGAGTAAGTGACATGTTGTGGTTGCTTTGTCAACTTTTGAAGCTGAGTATATGGAAGCTACTCATGCTTGTAAATAATCCATTTGGATTAAGAGTCTATGTTTAGATATTGAAATAAAATAAGATGTAATGACAATTTATTGTGATAGTTAGAGTGCAATATGCCTAGATAAGAACTTGATATTTCATGCTAGGACCAAGCACATTGATGTACAATATCATTTTGTTAGAGATATGGTTGAAGATGGTAAGGTGAAGCTGGTTAAGATAGAGACTTTGATGAATGTTACTAATTATTTAACTAAGCCTATGAGCATAGAGAAGTTCAGATGGTGTTTGGAGTCTATGGGTCTTTTGGCCCCTAGTAATTAAGAGATGATTTTTATACCCCCTCTCGTTGCTCTTTCAAGGTGTTCACTAAGTGGGAGATTTGTTGGGGAAATATGTCTAAACCTTGTAATTACATAAGATATTGTTGATAGGTAAGCATAGGGGGGTACTGTCCCATGTGGGGTTTAGGGGGATTACCCCCGATCAAGGGGGTCTAAGGGATGTGCACCCTAGTGGGGGTAGCGACCTCAAAAGCTAAATGTTATATATATTTTATTATTATAAATTTGGACCATTCATCATTAGGTCTTAGATCTGAGAGTCAATATTTTATTGGATTGAATTTATTTAAAAGGAAACCCTATTTTATGAGGGCATTTTATTATAACTATATATTGTGATGTATTTTGAGTGTCTAATAGTAGTCTTGTTGCCTCTAGATCTTTGGTTGGTGATGATCCTATGAGAAGCTTGCTCTGCACGTATATTGTAATATTTGTGATTTATGAATAATATATTGGGTGGCTTTAGAGTGTGGTGTTTTTCTCTCAAAAGGGTTTTCCCCACGTAAATCATTGTTTTGTGGTATGCATGAATATTTATGTTTTTTTTAAAAAGTTTTTGTAATTTTTGTAAATTTTTGCATTATCTTCCTCTCAAGATTAGTGTAGGAAGTTTTTCTAGTACCTTAGCTTCCTTACACTGAATGTGTTGAATAGTATGGATAATTGAGGGGGGGGGGGTGAATCAGTTATTATAAAATAATTTTCTTGACTTTAATTAATCTAGAGAAAAATTAAATCAATTAGATAATGATCTAACAAATATGAACATGAAATCACATAACAATACCATGCACAAAGAACACTGGGATTTACGTGGAAACCCGAGAAGAGAAAAACCAAAGAGAATGCTACTTCTCAATTATAAAACACCCGTTAAGGTGACACTAGTTAAGGTGATTTTTATAAAGGGCTCACCACCAAGTTGCTCACTGTAGGTAAGGCTCACTGCAGGTGGGCTCATTGCCTAGCTATTACAACCAAATATAAAAAGGGCTCATAATGAGGGAGCAAACCCAAGACACAGAAATACACTCACAAAATAGAGAATAATATTTTCTATTAAAATATGAAACTATTACATGTAGAGGATCACAAATCCTCGAGCTCTATGATACATGCAAAATTACAGAAGTTCAGAAAAATTATAGAATTGCAGAAAATCCCCCTTTTCGCAACATGCGAATTCTTTTCCCCAAAAAGTTACCCAAAAATCAAAAATCAGCCCATTAATAGCCTCTTTCCCATTTGGAGCCAAAAATAACATTTGAAATAATATTTTTGTGGTTTGGCGCCAAAAGTACAATTTGAAATTCAAAAACTAAGTCTTAATTTGAAAATTGGCAATTTTACAAAAATTGGCCAACTTCCGGAAGCCATAACTTTTGATCCGGGACTCTGTTTTTCGAACCGTTTGCACCGTCAGAAAGGTCTCAGAGTGAAGAATGCACTAATAACTAGATCTATCAATTCTGATGATTTCTGGGCCCATACAAGACTATTTAGTGCCTCAAACTGAACTCAGAAGGTTTTTCAAGGCAAAAAGCAGAAACTGGAACTTTAATAACTTTCAAATCGTGAATGATCTTGACCTGATTCTTTCACCAAAGTGCTTATTTTTCCCTCAAGAACCTTCCCATAAATTTTTGTCTTCCCACGCCTTAAAATTGACACCTACTAAAAATAGCAGTTGAGCAGAAAAAGCAGAAAAGCAATTCTGAAAGTTGGAAACTCTTATTCGACGAAAAGGGTATCCAAAAATGCAAAAACATCTACAAAAAGCAAACAACAGGAACATAAATGGAAAGCATCTTTTTGGGTGATGCAAGATTGCCCTCACACCATTGGATGCTCCTCCATCAGACACATAGGGTAATTTGAGAAGTGACCCTATCACGTCTCAGATGGTTGAGGAAAACCCAAATGGTCAACCTTTGCCTTAGACAACCAGGATGAGTCTTCTACAGGCATTCCTCTCCACTTCACTAGATATTCTTCATACTGCCTATTTCTGGTACTCCTTCCCACACAGCTATCCAGAATTTCTTCAATCTCCTCCTTTTCTGAAGGAGGTGCTGGAATGCCACACTGTTCCATTGCTGGTACTTCCTCTGTGCCACCTTCATGATACTCTGTCAGATCTGAAATATTGAACACAGGGGAAATGTTGACTCCATCTGGCAACTCTACCTCATATGCGTTCCCTGATTCATGCCTCTTCACAATTTTACATGAACCAAACTTCTTCATTTTGAGTTTGTTATAGGTTCCCACTGGAAAACTTTCTTTCCTGAAGTGGACCATCACTTCATCACCATCTGAAACTCCTTATACCTCCTCTTTTGATCTACCTTAGCCTTATACTGCATATTCATCTTGTTAATATGTTCTCTTACCTTCTCATGTATATTCTTGATGTGTTATGCAAACTCTTTGGCTTCAACACTAGTCTTCTTCTCTTGGTCTATCTTCCTCAATTCTAGAGCGGTCCTAGGACTACCTCCATACACAATCTGGAATGGTGATCTACCAGTACTTCTATTGACAGAATTGTTGTAAGAAAATTTTTCCTGGGGTAAGATCAAGTCCCATCCCTTGGGTTTATCTCCTACCAAGCATCTCAGTAGGTTACCCAGACTTCTGTTCACAACCTCAGTCTACCCATCAGTTTGTGGATGGTGTGCAGAACTAAACTTCAACTCTATTTTCAACTTTTTCCACAAGGTCCTCCAAAAGTATTGCACGAACTTGGTATCACGATCTGAGACTATACTCTTTGGCAGACCATGTAGTCTCACCACTTCTCTGAAGAACAAGTCAGCAATGTGGACTGCATCATGGGTCTTCTGGCACTGGAGGAAATGTGCCATCTTTGAAAACCTATCAACTACCACAAATACTGAATCATTCCCTCTATGTGTCCTTGGCAAACCAAGAACAAAATCCATACTTATATCTTCCCAAGGCCTCTCTGGTACAGGTAAGGGTTGATACAACACAGTATTCTGGCTCACTCCTTTAGCCATATGACATACCTTGCAACTCTGCACAAACTTCTTCACATCCTGTGATAACTCAGGCCAATAATAGTGCTCACTGATAATGGCAATGGTCTTATCTCGACCAAAATGTCCTGCCATTCCTCCACTATGCTTCTCCTTTATCAAGTTCTCCCTCATGGAACTCCTTGGAATACACAACTGACTTCCTTTAAACAACATGCCATCCTAGATTATGAAATCCAGCCACTTCGTCCTATCAAATGTGACAGGCTCCTTGCAAGCTTTCCAAGCTTCTACAAAATTGGGATCTTCAGGGTACAATGTCTTGAGTTCATTGAGCCCAACCACTTCAATCTACATCTCTATCAACAATGTCTGCCTCCTACTTAAGGCATCTACAACCCTATTCAACTTGCCACTCCTATGCTAAAAATGTATAACTGTATAACTTTGCAAAAATTCTACCCATTTCATGTGCCTTTGGTTTAACTTTCCCTGACTACTCAGGTACTGTAATGCTTGATGATTAGTAAACAAAACAAACTCCTTTGGCAATAAATAATGTCTCAATTTCTTTAATGCTTGAACTATTGCATAAAATTCCTGATCATATACAGAATACTTTCTCTTTGCATCATTTAACTTTTCACTAAAATAGGCAATGGGCTTACCTTCTTGGCTCATCACTGCTCCAATGGCACAACCACTGGCATCACAATCCACTTGAAACACCTTATTGAAATCTGGGAGGGCTAAAACTAGTTGCTCTGTCACCTTTTGCTTCAACAAATCAAAACTCCTCACTGCTCCACTACTCCACTTGAACTCTTTTCTATCCCCTCTCATTGTTTCAATCAGGAGTGCACAAATACTACTAAAGTTTCTAATGAACTTTCTATAAAAACTAGCCAAACCATGGAAAGATATCACCTTCAGTAGTAGTTCTTGGGGTAGGCCATTCTAGAATAGCCTTCACCTTCTCTGGGTCCATCTTTAGACCCTCTGCTGAGACAGCGAACCCCAAGTACACTAACTCCTTTTTAACAAAACTAAACTTTTTCAAATTTATCAACCATTTCTACTCTCTCAACTTCTCAAAAACCCTAAGAATATGCATTAAATGCTCATCCAAGTTCTTACTGAAAATCAAAATATCATCTAAATACACAATGACAAAACTTCCCAGAAACTCTTTCAGTACCTCATTCATGAGCTGCATGAATGTGCTCGGTGCATTGGTTAGCCCAAAAGGCATGACTAACCACTCGTACAAGCCCTCTTTGGTCTTGAAGGTAGTCTTCCATTCATCTCCCTCGAATCCGGGTCTGGTGATATCCACTTTTCAGATCTATCTTTGTGAAGTACTGAGCTCCACTCAAATAGTCCATCAGGTCATCCATCCTTGGCAAGGGAAATTTGTACTTGATTGTTATCTTATTTATGGCTCGAGAGTCTGTACACATCCTCCACTCCCCATCCTTCTTTGGTGCTAGTATTGCAGGTACCGCACATGGGCTCAGACTCTCTCAAATCAAACCCTTCCTGAACAAATCTGAACTTATCTGTTCAACTCCTCATTTTCTGCAGGGGTCATTCTATGAGCTACCTTATTTGGCAAACTGGCTCTAGGGATCAAGTCAATCTGATGACTAATCTTCCTCATTGGTGGTAAACCCTTAGATACATTATCAGAAATAATCTCCTGAAACTCATTCAATAACCCAAAAACTTCTACTGGTACATTTTCAGTATCTTCCTTATCCATTCTAGGAATCAATGCATAACACATACGCTCATGCTTCATGCCTTCTAAAAATTTCCTTCCATCGACAAAACAAATTCTAGCACTACTACATACCTTTTCTTCATCCTTCTTTAGGGGTTTCAACTTATGGCGAACTCCATCCTTCATCAAGGAATAAGTGTTTGCATGGCCATCATGTACAACACGCCTATCGAACTGCCACAACCTCCCCAACAACATGTGACATGCATCCATGGGGATGATATCACAAAGTACCTCATCACGATAGCTTCCGATCTTGAACTTCACCAGGCACTGCTCATTGACCAGAACTTTGTGGTCTTTCTACAACTAGGCAATTTGATATGGATGTGGATGCGTTTCCCTTTTCATCTTCAACTTCATAGCCATCTCTTCTCACACCAGATTATCGATGCTCCCACTGTCAATAATGACATCACAACATTTTTCTTCACACTTGCATCTTGTGCGGAATAGATTCTTCCTCTGTTCTGGCTCCTTCTCTTTAGTCACAAGGGCTCTTCTAACCACTAGGGCTTCTCCCCTTTCAACATCATCTGAATGCTCAAATTGAGCCTCCTCATCTACATGCGCAACCCTTCCATGGCCTTCTCGCCTTCTGTCTGTCCTTCCTTGGTGTTGTGGACACTCATAGGCTCGATGCCCTTCTTCACCACAATGGAAACATGTTCCTCTGAAACCACCTCTTCTGGGTCTTGGCCCAGATCTTCCTCATCCTCTACCCCTTTGATCGCCACTGTTTTGATCATGAGGGAGGTAGAAGTTATCATTCTTTTGACCTTGACTGGTACCCACATCTTCATTTTTCCTTTCATCCTCATTTCGGCTCCTAGAAGATCTTCCACTACCTCTTCCGCTTTGACCTCCTCAGCCTTTTTGCTTGCTATCAAATATCTTGTTCAGCTTCTCCTCAACTTTCAGAGAAAACTGGTATGCATCCTCAATGGTGGTCATTCTGACTAGGCTTAGCTCCTCTTGAATGCTCGGTCGTAACCCATTAAGATAATGGGCTACCTTCTCCTTGTTGGCCTCTGCATGGCCTGTTCTGATGATCATCTTGTGAAAATATTCTGTGTATTCTTTCAAAAATCTACTTCCTTGCCTCAACCCTTGCAATTTCTTCAGCAGATCTAACTCATAGTCCACTGGTATGAACTGCTTCTTCAGTTTCTCCACCATGCGATCCCAACTACTGATCTTTCCTTTTCCTCCTCAATTTCTCTCCAACTGGACCTCTTTCCACCAGATATTGGCATGGCCCTTCAGCTTCATTTTTACAAACTTAACCTGATCTAGGTCCTCTACTTCTTCATACTCAAAATATTCTTCTAGCTCGTTGATCCAGTCGATCAACTCTTCTAGGTTCAAACTTCCAGAATAACTGGGGACTTCTATTCTGGGTCTTTTTCTGATCTTCGAAATGGCCCTAATCAGCCGCATTTGATCTCAATCAATAGCTTCTTCTTCCTCTTCTACATCTGTCATCCACCTCTTCTTCATCCTCGCTTTCTCCTCTCCTTCCCGGGTCTAACCCTCTTCTCATTTGTTCCTACAATGCATCAATTTGTCTCTGGAGGGCTCTGAAACCCTCAGCCACAAATGGATCTCTTCCACCAGCATTTTTGCCACCTCTTCCACCTTTGCAATACATTAGTAGGTTAAATCACATTCCTAATGAGATACTTGAACATACAAAGAAATGAAGATAAATTATATAAAAGCATGAAACAACATGAAATACAAGCATTAAATCCTAGCTAAGTACTCCAAACCTCATCCCATAGGGGGATTGGTGCCAAACTAATGTAGAATATGACCCTTTCCCAATCCCTCATTGGATAAGCTTCAAGATTTGTATGCATAGTGATGGATTTGATGCAATAAGATAGTAGATTCAAGCTCAAAAGATGAAAATGCATGCATATGTGGATAAAAATGGGTATAGCAACTTTGCATAAAAGGGTGGATCCATTTCCAATTGAAGGGCCTTCTATTTATAGGAAATAGGGGTTAGAAGAAAGGTGAAAACTAAGTAATGTGAGACTAAATGGAGGATCATTAGCCTTGTGACAAGTGTCACAAGGCTTAGAGAAGCAATAGGGATATGTGCCTCACATAAGTGTGTGCACATATTGGGAAGAGAGATGTAAGAGGGAGTTAAGAAATATGGTTGGAAGAATTTAAGGAATGTGGGTGAGAATGTAAGGGTATGTAAGAGAAGTAAATGCCCTTGTAAGAGACAAGATGGCTTGTAAGAGCCTATTGAATTCATTTGTAAGAGGTATTAAAAGCCTTTGTAAGAGCTTTTCAATTTTGGGAGGGAAAGTCAAAAAGGTGAGGAATATTCCATGAGATTATCCTTTTGTGAGAAAAATAGCCAGTTAATTAATTTGTGAAAATTAATTACTTGTGCAAGTGGGGTTAATAAACCATAGGTTTATTTAACCTTGGTGGGGTTAAAAGCTAGAAAATTGGCTAGTAAAGATTAGCAGGTGATTTAAGGTTAATTAATCCAAAATTAATTAATCTTAGATGGGTTAGGGATTTTAGAAGAATATGACATTTTAATTAAACAATTAGATTTATTCAATCAAATGAAAAGACACATGGGTCTTAATTAAATGATTTACATGAAATTTAATTAAATGGGATGAAAATTAGTAAGAAAGTGGTTAATTAATACAATACAATTAATTATTTGATTAATAGGAAAAAATGATGAATTTAATTAAACAATATAAATTATTTAATTAAATAGTTAGCTAGAGGCGATTTAGGATGAAATGATGTTGATAATCAAATTTAGATGTGTAATATCAATCAGGACTATTTAAATGTCTACCTTTTTCCCCTCTTTGAAGTGAGGTATATGTTATTGTGTGAGGGGAAAATGTGTAAGCATAAACAAGATGATTGCATTGAATAAAAACTAATCTAAATAAAAAACAACAATCAAGATTCATTCCTTCACTCATGAAATCAAGTTTTCTAAGCTATTGAAAACAAACAATGAAATCCTATAATATCAAAATGAATTCAAAAACAAAGGAAAGTTTACCATCCCATATCAGAGTTTGTTCGTGAAGATGTGGTTGCTTGTATCAATGTGAATTCTCCATTGTTGTGTGTGAGATATTTTGAAGAGTGTGCGTGTGTTTGATTGAAGATGTTGGTTGAAGCTTTGTTAATGTCGATTATGATCTTTGCATTACTTCGTTATGTAAATTGTATTGATTCTCTGATCCTTTTTTGTGAGGAAAGAGGTTTGTTATATAGAAATTGTGATTTGAAATGGACGATAAGGATCACGTAGTAGAATATCTTGATCGATGGTCAAAAGATGTTGAGAGGATTTAGATGGGCATAATCTATGCAAATTGATTGCATGATTAGTGTGATTGAAGAATAGATTGATTAGTTAGGAAATAGATTGATTAGTGAGGAAATAGATTGAGCAATTAGTGATTTGCAATTTTCTCAATCAGGAAAGTGGGTGAGGATAATTAATTAATTGGTTTAATTAATTCATTATTTTTGGAGTTGAATGTGCAAAGCAAGTTTGAATTTTGCAAAAAAAGTTGCATTTGCTTTATTTGATTTTTGATGATGTTTTGAATATTTTATTTATTCAAAATTTGAAGAGAAAGTGATTTAATTAAACTATTACTTTTTTATAATTGAATCGACTTCGGACAATAAAGTGAATTAGCGATATAATTAAATAATTGATGTTATTTAATTAATCAGGAGGAATAAAGTTAGATAATTATTTGAACTTGATGAAAAAAGTGAATTAATTAAATAATGTCGTATTATTCAATTAATAGAAAAAATTAGGGTTTTAGGACATTATTAAATAAATGAAATTTATTTAATTCATCAAAAATGGTGAAAAAATAAATTAAATAAATATTGTCATATTATTTAATTAATAGAATAATTTAAGGTTTTTGATGCTAGTGATGTGAAATGTAATGATAGTTGATGATAATGATGGCGATGATGTGAAAATTGTTGCAAATATGAGCTAGTTTGGTGGTGGATGTTGTCATTGATGTCAACACAGTTCAGTATGTTGCAGATTGTACATGTATGGTTGAGATGCTGGTGAGATGTTGTGAGTACATGGAGCTATCTTTATGGTGTTGCAAATATGTTGGTTTTATGAGTCTCCAAGTGCTTTTGAGAAAATTAATATAGAAGAGAACTCAGAGTGATGAATGTGTTCAGAATGTGCTCTGTGTTTCTCCTATGTTGATCCTATGCTTGTGCGGAATTGAAGGCATGTTGTTGGTATTTTCATGGTAACTTATGTTGAGTTTTAGCTTCTGGTGAGATGGTACATGAAAGTTGTGTCCACCAGTATGTGTGTTCTACCAGTAGAGTCAGTGTTTTGTGGATTGGGAGAAATATGTTTGCTCTGCAGTCCTCTGCTATTTCATTTCAGATTGAACAGATTTGGGATATGTCTTGTGAAGGTCTTTCCTATGCTCTAGAAAAGAGGTTTGGATTTTGGTAATCAGGAATTCATGTTTCGGTATTTTTGTGTGTCTGTATAGTTCAGATAGATCGGTGAAAGAAATTTAGTGATTGAAGCTACTTGTTTTTGTTGTGGATGTATCTGGAAGGTTCTGAGATGTATTCTTGTGCTTGATGAAGCATTTTGTAGTGTCCATGTGTCATCTTTTTGGGAAGCATTTGCATCAATGTTCATCTGTATTTTCATTAGGTTTGGTCGACTTGGTATTTACACTTCATTCAAAGAATAAAATTTAATTGAGGAAGCATGTAGAAGATTCAAGAAAATAATTTTGTTGGTCCACTCTTATTCCTTTCCAACCACTGTAGGAATTTTGAGTTGCCAACCTAATTTGAATTTATGAAATGATGCATTGTGGCTGACCTTGGAGAAATTTTCTAAAGTTGAAAATAGTATAAAAGCAAGTTGAGTTTTGAAGAATTGTATGATAGTGAGATGCAAAGTGATGAAAGTGTGCCACAAATCATAAGAGTAGAAGTGTGTGTGTGTGATTTGTGATAGCATTTTTTTAGTGTGTTGAAGGTAGTGAACTGAAGGTTTATGTAATCCTACAAATGTGATTTAATTGCAGTGGGGGATCTTTTGCTCTTTTTTGTATCTATAGGCAGTGAGCCTCCTTGTTGGATAGTGAGTCCTTTGTAGGCAGTGAGCCTTTTGTTTGGACAGTGAGTCCTCTTTGGGTAGTGAGCCTTTGTATTCAATTTATAATCTTCATACTATGAGTTAACCCTCACCGTGGTTTTTCCCTTATTGGGTTTTCCACAAAAAAATTGGTGTTCATTATGTTGATTTACTTTATGTTATTCATGTTTCTTGCTCATATTTAATAACTGAGTAGTGTGGTTGAAGATTTGATAAGTGATAAATTTTTAAGTTTGAATTTGTGTGACAACTAATCCACCACCCCTCTCAATCATCATGTGCCTGTTTAACAAAAATATCGTTTAGTATGTGAAATACGTGTTAGGTCAATTTTACATGTCTATATTTTGCCCCTATTTGAGACAAAGTATTGGTTGCTTTGTTTCAAAGATTCTAATGTTAAGATCAAGTTTTGAAAAAAATTATTTGCGTCATTGTGCCTCGAAAGTCAGTGGAATGATGGTAGGACTCTGGGATGCCCCCTCAAGAGGTTGACCAAAAATTTCAATTTTGAGGTCAAGCTCACGACACTGTTCTATTTTAGTTCCGATGCATAGAGGATGAAAAATTAAGTCTATAGGTCTTCCATTGCTCACTAAAATGTTTCCCAGAGCTCCTAATTTTATCTTAGGAAGGTTTCCTAAGTAAAAATTATGGCTTTTTGGGGGTTAAAATAGGTAATTAGGGTTCTAATTTCCTCATTTTCACTTTGAGCCTATAGTGATTTCTTGTCTTTGGTTTTCTCATTTTTTCAGTTGTTAAGGAGCTATGGAAAGGATTCATGGAGCCCCATATTGCACAGACTCAGTTTGAGAGTTTGGATGGCCTACTAGCATTGGTGACCTAGTATGCTCCCTTTTGATTCCCATTTTCATCATTCCACGTTTCCATAATTAAGGCATGAAGTTCAACTAGTCAATAAGGTTAGATTTAGGATTGCTACACTATTGAGTTGGTTTTGCTGCTATTGATCCTGTGAAATGGTTGATTTTGACATTTTCCCATGCACTTGCTCTCATTTTGCACTTTTGACATAATTTTACACTTTTGAAACTCACACTTGCTCAATTTGTTCACTTTTGATTGCTTGTGATCGTTTTGGTCACTCTTGTGGTCAATTTTTTCCTTTGAAAAAATTCTTCACTTTTGATTTTTGCGATCTTCAAATTTTTCATTGCTTTGGTTGTAAATTCCTTGCTTTGTCTTGAAAAAAATTCATCACTTTTGACAACAATTTTTCGCTTTTGACTTTTTGGAACCCTTAGTCAATTTATTCATTTTTTTTGTTTGTTTTTCATTTTTAGAGAAAATGAGTAACATTGTGGGTTTAATGATTGTAGGTGGTCCTTAATCCACTCTAGTTGAGGGAGAGATGACCACGAGATCTATTTGACTCAATTTCCAAGTTTCATGAGCTAGAGTGAGATTTCCTAGATGTTGTCAGGTTGTGACATATTTGTTATATGCCCACCATCTGATGTCATAGCATGCTAATGACTGCACTTGTAGAGAGGTGGCACTTAAAGACCTATTCATTTCATTTACCTATTGGGGAGGCCACCATTACTCTTGAGGATGTGTGGAGGATCCTCTGCATACCCATTCATTAAGAGCTTGTTACATACTCTATTCGATAGAGCATCTGTGCTATGTTTCATGTTCTTAGTGTGAGACATCTGGAGGTTTGAAAGTTAGAGATAGTCTTATTAGATTTTGTTGGCAGTGTTGATCTCATTTATCTTGTTCTCTATGGTTTGATTTCAGGACTTGTTGTTCTTGATAGGAGAGGCCGACAATTTCCTATGGGATGGGGTATATGCATTGAGCAGATGTTTGAGTTTGGGGCTAGATACACATGGGTTGCATGTATCCTTTCCCACCTATACAAAGATATGCATGTGGTTGCATATCATGGTGGGAAATCTATTTCCATTGGCTTTTCTCTTCTCCATGTATGGGCCTAGGAGCACATTTTTGTTACATGGAATGATGATATATTTGATCGTACTACTAGAGATCTACATTCTTATCGCTATGGAGATTTTTTTCTTTATACATTGCCTGAACAAATTTTCTATTGGCACCGTGTATTTGATGACATGCCATGTTTTGTATGGAGAACCTATATGGATTGTGAGACATGGCCTAATGATCAGGAGTAGTTGGTATACTATAGGAAGACTAGATGGTTGATCGGTCACTCACATTCTCTTTTAGAGAGATATCTTCCTGACAGGGTTTGCAGTTAGCTTGGAAAGAGACAAGGTCAATTTCTAGATGCTTATGAGGCTTACTTTGGTAAGAACACTAGAGAAGTCCATGTCTAGGGTTTACAAGTTGATTGAGATGTTTTTGTTTTTGCATTCAGATCTCTTGCCTAGTTGGATGGGGTTGACCAGTGGGCTTAGTAGATTTGGGTACTACTCTTGATTATGAACAGTGGTGGTCATGTCGTGTTCCTTTGAGATTCAAAAATCCTAGTGGTGTTCTCATAGTAGGTAGGGAAAGCATCACAAGTTTATGAGAAGAGAGATAATGTATCAAGATTTTAGCTGAGCAACTTGGTAGGGCTCGATAGGATGGTGCCCAGGGTGATTAGATGCAGGATTAGGGACACGTTCCAGGTCCCCCTCTACCACCTAGGGATGGAGGTGTACAATTAGCTATAGAGATAGTGTGGCAACAAGCTACAAAGGCATAGATTTCCACATTGACAATAGAGAGAGATAATGCTTGGTAGGAGAGAGATGGTTTCTGGGCAGAGTGAGATACAAAGATTGGGCACTATCTTGTTGTTGAGACATAGTTGTAGGATGTTACCACTGAGAGGGACAATTTGAGGACAACGCATGATAGTATACGAGCTGAGGGAGATCAGTGGTTACAAATGTTGACATATGATCAGACTCCATTTGAGGCCTTTGTTTCTAGAGCACAACATCGCCCATGGTTTGGAGAGCCTAGGGGAGTGGTGCTGAGTTAGGTGGGAACTCTATTAGACAACTAGATCTAGGGGGTGATTCATAGCCTAGTCTTTAGAGTCCTCCTCTTCCTCCCGAGGAGTGTTATATTTGTAATTAATCTTTATGATGTTGTTGTTCAAAGACTTATATTGTAGACATGATTTTGTATATATGTATATATTTTCATCAACCCAGCTTCATATATATGTATTATTTTATATTATCCTACCACACATGTTTCCATGATGATGATGTACTATGACATTCTCCTTTTTTGATGATAATATATATGAGATATACATGCTTCAATTCAGCTTCACTATGTGTTTATGTGATGATTTATGGATGACGATGTATGATGATGTATGTTTATACATGTTTTTTTAATTTTCTGATGTATTCATATGATGTGGATGGATGGATTGATCATATTGTTTCGTATGATGTTTTGTTTTGACAAATGATGTTTGATATATGATGAATATATGCCTTATACATGATACATGATGTTTTACTTGCTTTATTATCATCATGACATGTTTTGACAACATTGTGGATGTAGGATGGATATGGTACTAATGATATTGTGATGTAGGATGAATGTTAGAAGAAATATTTGATGATGGATAGAAATTTCATGTTGTTAGCACTGATGAGTTTCTTTCACTTTGCTTAGAGGCTTCACATTTTAAAAAATCCCTGTTTGATATAGCAAATAGATACGATGCACCAGGGTATTAATAACCAAGGTGAATTTGTATCTATTGCGTGGAATTTGACTCAGCATACAAAGAATATTCCTATTCATACTAGACATACATATTTATTTTTTAAGGTATATGGTTAGGTTGTGCTAAACATTTTCAGACCAGTTACACTTAGACTTATGAAATACCTAACATGCAACTTCTACATGAATTATTTCAAAACAACTTCCATACACTCAATAAAGCAAGTATTTTCCATGGTAGTATCACAAAAACATCTTACAAACAATAAATCAAAATGACACTCAATTTCCCCCATTCCTTCTTCTCTAAATCCTTATGGACATCCTTGAGAGATCTTGGGAACAATTCATTAAAATAAATCATAAAAATAAGACTGTAAATAGATAAAAATAAAGTTGAAATATCACTTTCCATATCTATTTTGACATTTTAGGCTATTATCCATTGTTGATCATGTCTATCGTAGGAACAGATTTGTTAAGGCTTATCTCGGGATGTTGTTTGGTGAATTGTCAAAAGATAGGGTTAATACTTTGGTATTTGTTTTAGTCTATTTGGAATCAAAGCTTTGTGATTGTTTGCTTGAAGGTTCTAGATTTTGATGCTTTTTTTGTTTGTTTTTTTTATTTTTTCAAAGGTTGAGTGCGACGATTTGTTTATTATGGGTGAAAAGTTTATTGCAGATTTTTGATGGCAGGTTTAGGATCCTTTTGATTTTATGAGTTTTATGATGTTTTTTTTGTTATTTTCAAGGAGCTAACTTAGGGCCTTGAGGGCTCATCAAAGATAATCCTTTCCTACATTGTATAGGTAGAGGCTCGTAGTTCACTTGGTTTGAATGTTTTTGACCTTTTCTATTTTGTGAAGGTTTTTGTATTTTGTATTTTTTGACTAAGTTTAAATAAAGCATGATAGAAACTTAAGGGGATTGACCTAGGGCCTTGGGGGCTGATCAAAGATAAGCCTTTCCTATGTTGTACATGAAAAGACCAAGTAGTTTGATGATTGAATCAAAGCATAAACTTGTTTTTGGAATTTTAAACAACATTGATAACTTGGATTGATATTCCACTTCTATTTCTCGAGGATATGTTGTGGGAAATCTACTTGAACTAGCCATGAGGTTCAAGCAAATGTTGATATCTTAGAATGTTTGAGTGAAGGAATAATCCAACATTGTTGTTTTGATTTTGTTGTTTTTTAGAATTTTTTTTTTTTTTGGATAGTTTTTGACCATGATAGGATGCTCAAAGATCTAATCCATGGCCAACTTCAGGAGGTTTCCCCAAGTTGGAGACAAGACTACTTTCCTCAATCAGTAACAACCATGGTTGGATACATGATTTATTATGGAATGAATGGGTGTATGCTTTGGATAGTATCGATAGATAATGATGCATGTCTTATTCACACATAGCAACTATTTTCTAGGTTTTCACTAAGGTACCTATTCTATGAGTGCCATAAAGTGGTTTTCACTTAAGGACGTTTTATTTCTCTTTATTAATTTTCTTTCTTTTTTTGATGTTTTTTATTTTTTATCTTTTTGATTGTTTTGGATTTTTATCCTTTTTCCTAAGGTATTTTGACATGCTTCATGTGTAAAATTTCTTGAGGTGGTTGTTGTTCAGTGGTTCAACTAAAGGTTCTTCTTCAGGAGTAGCCAACTAATAAGCTCCAAAACCGTAGCTTGTTGTGATGATAAATGGGCCTAACCAATTGGGTTCAAACTTTCCTTTTCCATCTTGATTCAGTTGTACCTTTTGGTTCTCTTTGAGCACTAGGTCACCAACCTAAAAGCTCTTGTCTTTGATCTTTTTTTCATAACTTCATTTGAGCCAATTTTGATAAACCTATATGTGGTTTAATGTGCTCAGATTCCTTTCATCTAAGAGCTCCAATTCATTTAACCTAGATACTTGATATTCTTCATTGCTAACCATTCCTTTTAGTGAGATTCACATTGAGGGGATTTTGACCTCGATAGGTGAGACAATCTCTTATCTATAGACCAATGAGAAAGGTGTGGCACCTATAGGTGTTCAGATGTTGGTTTGATAAGCCCATAGGGATGGGTTTAGCTACAAATCCAATCATGGCTGCTTCATTAATAGTCTTTTTTAGTATTTTCAGGGTTGTTTTGTTAGATGCTTCGACCTGACCATTTCCTTGGGGATAGCAGGGCATGGAAAATATATGTTGGATAGAGAATTTAGAGCAAATTTCTTGGACATCTTGATTCTTGAATGGGGTTCTATTGTCCATTATAATCATTTGGGGAATTCCATACCTACAAATTAGATAATTTAGAATGAACTTTGATATCTATTTTCTAGTGATGTAGGTCAATGGAATTGCTTCTATCCATTTAGTGAAATACTCTTTGTTGTGATAATAAACTTGTGCCTATTACAGGAAGCTGTAGAAATCTTACATACCAAGTCTAATCCCCCATGCAAGAAATGCCATGGTGTTGTGATGGATATCAACTCTCGTGTTGGTGCGTGAACAAGGTCACTATGTTGCTAGCATTGATGACACTTTCTAGAATACTTAATGTACTCATGTTCCATGGAGGGTCAATAGTACCCTATTTTGAGTAGTTTTTGGACTAGGTTAGGTCCACTAGAGTGGGACCCACAAACACCTTCGTGTACCTCTTGTAAGGTCATTTTTTATTCTTCTGCATTAAGACATCAGAGTAACATACCATTTGGACTGTGATGATACAGGGTATCTCCTAGGATTGTAAATCGGGAAGTCCTATAGGTAAAGGTCTTCTTTTGAGTGGTTGTTAGGTCAAGTGGTATGATATTGTGTTGGATGTAGTCAAATGTGTCTTGGTACCATGGGGAGTTAGGACCAACAACAACACATACCAATGCTAATTTTGGGATGTCGAATGCAGGTATGAGTAGTTATTCCATGAGGAACTCATACTTAGAAACATTTTGTGGAATATCAAGAAGTGAGCCTATTGTCACCATTGCATCAACAAATTTTTTGTTGATTTGAGGAATTTTTTCAAAGGTTATTGTGACAAAATATTCCTTGAATCTATCCACCATTCTTTTATGTGGCATTAGCTTGTCGTATTTTGTTTGGTACTCATCATTCACCTATTTGATCACTAGTTGAGAGTCTCTGAAGACTTGTAGTTCTTTTATTCTCTATTAAATAGCCATCTTGAGCCCTATGACTAGAGCTTCATACTATAAGATATTATTTGTGTATGGGAAAGAAATCCTATATGCTTTGGGTATACTATCTCCTTTTGGTGTGAGAAATAGAATACCTACTCCTAAGCCATGTTGAGTATGGGACTCATCAAAGTATAGGATCCAATGGCGTATCTGTTCTATCAACCATATTCCTTTTCCTGGGAACTTTGTTGGAAGAGGCTTGTGATATTCTATGGGTTCTTCATCTAGCTGGCCTGCTATGATTTGTCCCTTGATAGATCTTTTATCCACATATTCTATGTCAAAATCACTCAAAATCATGACCCATTTAGTAATTCTACTTGTTAAGGATGCTTTTGGTAGTAGGTACTTTAGTGGGTCTACTTTTGAAATCAACTTTACTTTTCTATTTAAGATATAGTGTCTCAGCTTTTGTGTCACAAATATGACTGAGAGACATTCTCTTTCAATGGGTGAGTAGTTCAACTCATAGCCCACCATTATTTGATTGATGTAATAGACTGTCCTTTCTTCATTATTATCAACTAGTTGGGCTAGGAGAGATCTTAACGCTGCTTGTGTGGTAGACATGTAGAGTACCATCTCTTTGTTTGGAATAGGCAACATGAGTACAAGAGGAGTAAGTAGGTACTCCTTGAATTGTTGAAATTCTTGGTCACATCTCCCATCCCACTTGAAGGTGATGTATTTGTGTAGGAAATGGGTGAATGGGTGACATTTTTCTGCTAGTTGTGTGATAAATCGCTTGATGGATTGTAGCTTTCCAAATAAACTTCTTAGTTGTTTTAATGTATTTGAAGGAGGCATTTCTTGCATTTCTTTTACTTTTTCTATATCTACTTCAATTCCCATTCTTGACACCATATACCCTAGCAAATTTCTAGATGTTACCCTGAAGACACACTTTTTTGGGTTGAGTCTTAAGTTATATTGTGAAAGCCGATCAAACACCTTTACAAGTTTGGTCAAGTGATCTTCCCTTTTGACTGAATTTTCTAGAATGGCATCCACATAGTCTTCCATGATTATATGTAGCATATCGTGGAAGATGGTCATCATTTTTCTTTGATATGTAACTCTTGCATTCTTTAGACCAAATGACATTACATTCCAGCAGAAGGTTCCCTAGGCACAAGTAAATGCCATTTTATGATGATCATCAGGGGATATTTTAATCTGATTATACCCAGAGAAACCATCCATAAAAGATAGCATTTCATATCTTGCTGTTAAATCCATGATCATGTTTATACTTGGAAGAGGAAAGTCATCCTTTGGAAAATCCTTATTCGAGTCCTAAAAATATATGTAGATCCTTATGCTCATAGTAGGCTTTGATACTAGTACCAAATTTGATATCCATTTTGGATAATCAATGGGTCTAATGAAACCCACATCTAGTAACTTCTTTAGTTCTACCTTTACCAATAATGTTATTTGAGAATGCATTTTTCTGATTTTTTTCTTGATAGGATTTTCTCCAAGGGATACAACCAAATTATGTACCACTAGTGTTGGATCTAGTCCAGAGGCATATCTACATAAGTCCATGGAAATTTTATTTTTCTGTCATTGATGAATTCTATGAAGTTTTCTTTATCTTTAGGATCAAGCGATGTCGCATGGTATGTGAGTTTTGGGTTCTTTGTTGTGCCAACATTTATGGATTCTACTTCTTGTACTAGGAGCATTTATTTTTCTTGATATTTAGATATGGGGAGATTGAACCCTCCATCCTCAGGTGCATCGGGGAGGTTTTCATCTTTAGATGCATCCTTTATTTTCTTCTTTTTTAGATCTGATAGAGCCACATTGTGGTCTTCTCTAGGGGATCGTATTTTTATTTTTATGTTTTCTCTTTCATTTTTGTGACTAGAGGATTCAATCTCTCCACCAAAGTATGCATCCTGTATGAGCTCCATGACAAACCTTGCTTTGTGATCTCCTACTAGTATGTCCATTCGAATTCCCATGAGCTCTATAATTCCTTCATTGTTTTGGAATTGATCTAGAATAGGTGTATGTTGTTGTTGGTCCCAATCTATCAATTGTGGGTAGTAGAGGGGTAGGCTATCATCATTATATGCAAAGCTTACGAAGGTTGTTGAAATGGTTAGTATAGCTCTAGTATCTTTTTCCCATTGGCTGTCTAGGTCATCATTACTAGAAGTGGGGGAACCATATCTAGTGATAAAGGAAGGAGAATCCCATCTATATTCATTAGAGTCTGTTCTAGAATAATAATAGATATTGGGAATGGTTTTGATAAATTGGAGAGGGAACCTATCAATGCTAAAGTTGTTGAATAAGTCTTTGATGGGTAAATCATTGTCCATGATATGGTAGATATCCAATTCCTTAACACTAGTAGAAGTCTCTTGTTTCTTGAAAGAGGTTCATCCAGTTTTTGGAGCAACCGCATCTTTTGGATCATAACCTAGTCCCACTATGATAGGCTCCCATTGGCCTTGTTTGTGTAGCCCAAGGCTACCTATTCCTTGATATCCCATTTATTTAGCTAATTGATATCCTCTACTACTAGGATCAATTAGAATGGGTTGTGGCTTTTCTGGTTCCTTTTGGTCCTCTTTAAATATCTATTTTTTCTTTACATCTCCCCACTTTGTGAAAATTGTGGGTTTGGCTATTATTTGCATTGTTTGAGTATACATGATCTCTTTCAAATCTCCATAGAATTTGGGTGTTGGTGGAAGCATGCCAATGCAAAATGCTTGGTTGAAGTGATAATTTCGATTAGCCCTATTCAGTACTTGAACCTTGGTTTTTGTTTTTGGTTTCTCACTTGATGTGATCTTGGTTGAGGTTGATGGTAGCATGGAAGGGTCAACATATGAGAATGAGTGGAAGAATATGTCATTTCTTGGTATATGTTGGATTTTATTATACTTCTCTTCCAACTTTGCACAAAAGTGGAAGGGTTCAGGATAGACATATAATGTCACCTCTTTTCCTTCATGGGGAAACTTTAGGAATTGGTGAAAGGTTGAAAGTACCACTTTTAATGTGTGGATAAAAGGGTGTCCTAGGAGGAGGTTATATGACAACTCAAGGTCAATTACTTGAAATGTAGTTTCTATGATGGCTGGCCCTATCTGCACAGGTAACTTGACTGTCCCTTCTAAATTCCTTTCAAGGTCTTCATAGGCCCTTATAGTAATGATCTTTCCTTTCTCTATCACATTGTTAGAATACCCCAATTGTTTGATGAATTTAAATGCACAAATGTTTAGACCTACACCATTATCTATCAACACTCTCTTGACCATGTTCTTGTTGACACCAAACTCTATGTAGAGAGCTTGGTTGTGGAATTTCTTTTGTGAAAGATCTTTCTAGGAAAATATTAAATTATTGTTGGTCATGATTTTTCCAACCATGGCTTGGAATTGGTCTAGATTGAGGTCATTAGGGACTGATGTTTCTAATGCTTTTTCTAGTATCTCCCTATGTGTGGGTGATAATTTTTGTAGTTCTAAGATTGAGATCAAGGCGAGAGTTTTCTTTAGTTGTTCCACAATGTTGTAGTCATTTGATGTCTTAGTCATGGCCTTAGGTGGGGCTCCTTTTATTGTAACTCTCCCTCGATGGGTGGTTACATTACAATTGTTAATGTCTCCACCTTGTATAGTCACTGCATCCACCCTATTGTCATCTACTTGAGAGAGGGTTCCTAGAAGCATGTCACCATAAGTGTAGTTAGCATTGTGATAGTCTTGGTCCTTTCTTTTGTCATTCCTTTTAGCGTGGTTTGGGATTGGGTTTGTGTATATCTGGAGGTCCTTGTTTCTAGGATGATGTTTGACATCCACTTCTCCTTTTTCTATCAAGTCTTGTATGAGGTGCTTGAGTCTAATGCAATTTTTGGTTGTATGTCCTTTAATTTTTTGGAATTCACACAAGTCCCTCTCATTGTACCATGATGTTTTGAAGCTAGGCTCCTCATAGTTTGGGTGATTGTTAACCTTGATGAGGTTTTGTTGCACTAGCTTATGCATGACCATCTCAAGTGGCTCCCCTAATAGTGTGAACTTCCTTCTTGGTTGATCATATTGTCTTTGTTGCCCTCCTTGATATGTCTGTTGGTTACCTATTTGATTGTTTTTGGGACATGTCAGTTGGTTATTTTGTGCATTATTAGGAGAATAGCTCATTTGTGCCACTTGAGGATTGCTTTTAGGTACATTTGGATTTTACATATTCCACATTGTTGTAGCATCCACTACCCCATCGTTTGTGACTTTCTTGTTCTTGGCCCAAATTTTAGGTTTATCATTTGAACTCGAAGGACTATCTCGTGGGTTGTTTATCTTGATCACTCCTCTTGATATGAGGGCCTTTTCTATGTGCAATCCATTTTCAATGGCCTCTTTAAAGTTTGTAGGAGACAACATGGTAAGTTGGTAGTTAACTTCTGTTTGGACATTTAAAATGAATATGTCGACCAGTTCCTTGTCGGGAATAGGTGATTTGCATCGACTGCCTTATGTTGTTTTCACTGAAGGTATGAGGTGAATGATTCCCCTTGACTTTGTTTAATTTTGTATAGGTCTGTGATGGTGATGTCTTGTTCTATATTGAAAGAGAAGTGTGTTATAAATTTGGTAGATAATTCATGAAAGCTTTTAACTCCTAGTTGTAAATGGGAAAACCACTCCATGGAATGACTAGTAAGACTTCATGGAAAGATCCTCATGAGGTAAGATTCATTTTTTTGTACTCCCATGCAAGCTACTAAAAAGAATCATACATGTTCTATTGGGTGCCCCTTTCCTTTGTATTTGTCAAACTTGGGTATTTCAAAATTCTTTGGAAATGGAAGCATAGTAACATAATGATCAAAAGGAAATGGAAATATATCCCAAAGGTTATAAGTCATCTTTGGTTTCCCTATATGCATTTTTTATATCATTTGATTTATTGTTTGTAGTTCCATTTCCATCTCAATTTTTGGTACGCTTGTTTGGGGACCTTGTGTGTAATAACCTTGTTTTCCTACCATGTTTTGGTCATAGATAGGGTATTGTGAAGGTGTGGGACCTTGGTAGCCATGTTGGGTGGAAGGAGGGTTATATCCTTGTTGGATGTAAGGAGGATTGACTCCTTGTTGAATCTAAGGATGGTTAGCTCCTTGTTGAATGTAAGGAGGTTAGCTCCTTGTTGGATGTAAGGACAGTTAACTCCTTGTTTTATATAATGAGGGTGAGCTCGTTGTTGTTGGGGTGAACTATACTAAAGGTTTACTTGATGGTGTGTTGGTGGGTTACCTTGTTGATGGGACAACTAGGGAAGGGACCATGTGGCACACCTTGTTGTTGATGCAAACTATGCTAAAGGTTTCCCTTATGGTGCATTGGTGGGTTACCTTGATGATCAAATGACTGGGGAAGGGTGCCTTGTGGCACAACTTTTTGTTGGGATGAAGTATATTGAAGGTTTCCCTAATTGTGCATTGGTAGGTTACCTTGTTGGTGGGATGGATTATACTAAAGGTTTCCCTGATGGTGGGTTGGAGGGTTACCTTGTTGATGGGATGAATTGAGAAGGGTACCATGTGGTACACCTTGTTGTTGGTATTTTTGACTAGGAAGGCAGCCATATGACCCACCTTGTTGATTGAAAAGGGTGCCATATGACACACCTAGTTGTTGGTACTATTGACTAGGAAGGGGACCGTGTGGCCCACCTTGTTGATGGTACTGTTGTGGAAATTGTGTTTGTTGATTTGATAAATTTTGGGAAGGGTCAATAGACAACATGTCTTGAGGCACATATTATCCTGGTGGTAGGTTATTTCCTTGTGGCATGTATTGGGATGGACCTCCTTGATATTGTTGGGCCACTGTTGCTTATTTGATTTAAGTGGGTTTTCTATACAATGGGTTTTCCATGGTTTTGTGAGAATATGGGTGGCATGTTTGGAATCTTTGTGGGTTTGGATATCTATCTCACAAATGAGTTATCCCCTAATGGAATAAGGTTAATATCCTTTAGAGCTTCCATATTGAAGTCTATTCACAATTTAGCACCACTTTGTGCCACTTTGAAAAAGAATTTGGGTCCTATTTCAATAGTTTGTCCATTAGTTTGAGTACCTTGGGGTTGTTGGCATGTTGAAATAGTTCTTCATCATTTATTTTCTCCTCACTATCCACTTCTTCTATGATCACACCTTTTGGATTTTGATTTGATTGTTCTATCACTTGTTGTTGTTTGTGGTTTATCTCTTCCTCACTAAATGTTTCTTTGTATGCAGGTCTCTTTTGAGGTGTTTTAAGGTCATATGGCTTATAGCCCTATAGGCCACCTTCTTCATTCATGGTATTTTTTAGTGGTATGTTGGCATTGTTTTTGTTTGTTTCCATGTTCTTTCTATGTTGTGACCTTGTAGTTTTCATAAACAACTGCCAAGCTTTTGTGAACATCTTGTGACTCTTATCTATGAAAAAGAATGTGTTTTTTTTCTTTGGATTTTATATTGAGTATTCAATTTTGGTTCACCCATTGAAAAGCATAAATAGAAATGTATTAGCAAGAGTTCTTGGTTGCGGTAAGATCTCACAATGTGTCCCTTGGAAAAATTTAGACTAGGATGTTTCTTTGAAAGGAAAAATATGGACTTCCTTTTAAGAAATTTTCTTTTTTTGGAGATCATAAAGGATGGATACCTATTTCCTTGTAGGAGGTGGTAATACGAGTCTCCCAACTATGAGATATACTTTCTCCTCTTCTTTATCTATAATGTTTGTTGTGTTTCTCCACTGGTTTGGTGTTTTGTTCTTCTCTAATATGAAGCTTCTTAAACTACTAATGATATCAATTTGTTCACCTTGAGTGTGTGTGAGACTTGGCTATAGGATTGGTGCTAAAAGGTTTGATTGTTGGAATGTTGCAACTAGATGTCAAATGGTCATAAAGTGAAATGGTGTTTCAATATGGTTGTTATGAAGCTCAAGACCTTAAGGTTTGTGTGCTATTTTGGAATGACACTATTATTGGATCTCAATAATGTTGAAAGGCCTGGATCAATACTTTACTTCTTCTTCTAGAGGATATGTTGCAGAAAATATTAATTGAACTAGCCTTGAGGTTCAAGCAACTATTAATATCTTACAAGTGTGGGTGAGAAAATAATCTAGGTTTATTTGTTTTGATTTTGATTTCCAAAAGTAGGATGGAATGTTGAGAGTGGATGAAGGACTATATGACGTATCTTGGGTTTCCAATTATATTGTTTCAACAAAGATCCTGTAACCAACTTTGGATTGTCTTTCTAATTTCTAGCAGAACACAAAGCAAAAAGTGATGGTTTTTGAGAAAAAGTAGTAAACTGTGAGAAAAAATATTAGTTTTATTAACTGTGAGCAGGTTTGTATCAAGTGCTCTAAATTTAGGGCAACAAGTGCAAACAAAAATGTCAAGTGTGGCCTCTGTGTGTAGTTTTCTCAATGTGATGATTTACATAGTCAAAAGTGAGTTGTTTGGACAAGTGCGGCTAGTTTTTTGGCAAGTGCGCTAGAAAATATTTGGAAAGTATAGCATAAAAAGATCAAGTGCAACCATTTTTGAAGCAAGTGTGTTGGATTTGGAAAAAGCTACAATTTTTCATCAGTAGCTAAGTGAGATTTTTCTAGTAATTGCAACTAGTTTACAGTCAAGTGCGATAAAAAGAGTAGCAGAAGCAACCTCTGTTCACATTTATTTCCTAGTTTTAGTATTTGGTAGCATCATTAATGATTTTTGCAATTTTGGATGATTTTGCTTGATTTGTTTCGAGATTTGGCAAGTGATATCATGCAACTTAACAATCAAAACTAGTGTGACCCTAGATATCTATACTTTAAGCATGTTTCCCTTTATGAAAGCTTGAAGTTCATAGGGGTATAAGTGATAAATTTTTAGTTTCCAATGTTTATTTTTTCCTTAGTGTGACTTGAAATGTGAGCGTAGATATCTAGAAACCTTAAAAGATATTGTTTTACAATATCTTTTAGGAGTACAAATAGATGGCTCTTTTCAAAAGGATTCACACTAAGTTGAAAGGGTTTGTCATTTTAGAACCATGTTAAGTGCTTGTTTGATGTGTTCATTATTTTATTCAAGCAAAAAATTTGATGTTTTCAAAGTAACTGAATAGATCTTTGGCAATTTCGTGAAAACAAAGTATACCCTTGGGATGGAAAATTCTTCCTAGGTGGGCTTACCTCATGCCTCAAAGGGATGATTTTACATGCAACAAATGGAGAGGATTTTTATGCTCAACCTTAAGTCAAACTTGGTAAGTAACTTCTCAGAAGTAAATTTTGATGCACCACTTCAGAGTATGTTTTGGATAAAAAGGGTAGCTTCTACAAACATTTGGTTCTTAGTCATGTTTTGGGGAGATTATTTTCTAATGTATATACATGCAGCGATTTGCTCAATTAAGAGGTCTCCCAGTCCTTGATGGTTTTGATGTATCACAAAGATACTGGGGGAAACATTCATTGGTATAGAACAATGCTAGGTGGGTCAGAACTTTCCTCACATCCACAATAATTTATATTGCAGACCACAATAGAGCATCACTTGGGTTTCCTTTGAGTTCTCTAGTGCCAGATGTGTCTCAAAAGGAAGACCCTCTAAGGGTATGCTTTGAAGTAAAAAATGTGAAACTCAAGGTGATTTTTGTCACCCAAGGTCACCAAAAAGGTGTGAGGGGAGAGGATAGTCACCTAGTTTTCCAAACACAAAATGCACAAAATGCTCTTCATCAAATTGTTCTTTTTAAGCCCCTCAAGTGGTGCTATCCAACAAAAGTGAAATGAGGTGTGTACAAGATATCAATGGTTCTTTCTAAAGCATCCAATAGAAGTGTTCTAGATATCAATCAATGAGATAGCAAAGGTGCAAGAAAAAAATTGATTTTCTCATTTTTAAGCCCAAAATTGAGTATTTTCTAGTTCCTTGTCTTATTTGGTCAACAAAATGAAATCGAGCATTTTTCAACAAAAATGAAATCACTTTGGTCAACAAAAATCATACATCATTTTTAGAGCACTAAATTGAAAGCATTTTTTTGTAGGATTCTTTTTTTATTGCACCAAATGAGAGAATTCTCTAACTAAATTGAAATGTGTTGTTTGTGGGGTTCTTTTAAGTGCCAAATGAAATAATTTTCAAACTTAGAAAGCTTGGAAAAGGTTCATTTTAGAGCACTAAATCAAAAGCATTTGTTTGTGGGGTTCTTTTTAAGCACCAAATGAAATCATTTTCTAACTTAAAAAAGCTTGGAAAACTAAGAATTCTTCAATCGTTCATCTTCCCTGTAACAAATGTGTTAGCTGTTTTTGGGATAACCATCAATTATAATTTTGAAAATCATACATAAATGACATTAGTAACTATCACACATTCAAATTAGGTACTCATTAGCATTAAAAATCAAATTTTAACTTGCAAATCTTAGACACAGATTAATGAGGAAAAAGCACAGGAAAAAAAAGCAATAGCAACCTCTATCGAAAGTCAAAGGCGCCAGAAAATTTCAAAAGTGCTCTCTATCAGAAGACAAAAGCATTGGAAAAAGTCAAAAGTGTAGAAACCATTGTCAAAAGCGCTAGAACCATGAAAGAAAATGTGAAAATCTTCTGGAACCTTTGCATGAAGATTTTTATAGAGTGCTTCCGAGACCTACAACTTCAAATGTAGCTCATAAATTTGTTAGTGTTATGGACCGAGGTCCCACCGAACATGCCAAAATGTGTAAGGGAGAAATCTGTAAGTATAAACAAGATACTTGCATTGAATAGAAACTAAGGTAAATCAAAAACAATAGTCAAGACTCATTCCTCCACTCATGAAATGAAGCTTTCTAAGGTATTGAAAACAAACAATGAAATCCTACAATATCAAAATGAATTAAAAAACAAAGGAAAGTTTTCCATCCCATGTTAGAGTGTGTTCACAAAGATGTGGTTGTTCATATCAATGTGCAGTCTCCATTGTTGTGTGCAAGAGCTTTTGAAGAGTGTGCATGTGTTTGATCGAAGATGTTGGTTGAAACTTTGTCAATGTTGATTATGATCTCTCCATTACTTCATTATGTAAATTGTATTGATTCTATGATCCTTTTTTGTGAGGAAAGAGGTTTGTTGTATAGAAATTGTGATTTGCAATGGACAATCAGGATCACATAGTAGAATATCTTGATCAATAGTCGAAAGATGTTGAGAGGATTTATATGGGAATAATTGGTGCAAATTGATTTCATGATTAGTGTGATTGAAGAATAGATTGATTAGTCAAGAAATAGATTGAGCAATTAGTGATTTGTAATTTGCTCAATCAGGAAAGTGGGTGAGGATAGTTAATTAATTGGTTTAATTAATTAATTATTTTTGGAGTTGAACGTGCAAATCAAGTTTCACTTTTACAAACAAAGTTGCATTTGTTTTATTTTATTTTTGAGATGTTTTGAATAGTTTATTTATTCAAAATTTGGAGGGAAAGCGATTTAATTAAATTATTATGTTTTAATAATTTAATTGACTTAGGGGAAAAAAGTGAATTAGCGACATGATTAAATAATCAATGTTATTTAATTAATTAGGAGGAAAAAAGTTGGATAATTATTTAAACTTGATGAAAAAAGTGAATTAATTAAATAATGTCATATTATTCAATTAATAGCAAAAATTAGGGTTTTAGGAATTTATTAAATAAATAAAATTTATTTAATTCATCAAAAATGGTGAAAAGGTAAATTAATTAAATAATGTCATATTATTCAAATTAATAAAAGAATTTATGTTTTTTGATGCTATTGATGTGAAATGCATTGATATTTGATGATAATGATGTTGATGATGTGAAAATGTCATTTAGTATGTGTTACCAAATTTTCACCCATAGGTTCAATTGGGTGGAGTGTATTGATTTTTAAACTGGGAAAATGAGGTACATTTTATTAGCTTTCCTTCATTAAATTCAAATGCATAAATGAATCAATCTAGAAAAGATTACAATTACAGATTAATGCATTCATACACATGCATATACTAGAAGAAAGATTATGATCTTTTTAGAACAAATTAATCTTTATTTAATGTATAAATGTACATTGTCTCATACAAACCATGAGACTAAGCTTTGCTTATTCAATACAAATTATGAAAAAATTCATAAATGAATAAGTAAAGAAAAACAATTAATGTGCATAGAAGGAAGGTAACTAACCATTGCCTATGAATGATTGGTCTTGACTTGTGTCATTTTCTTCTGCTGTTGTCTCGAGCTTCATATGTCCCTTCTAGCTCCATTCCTCTCCTAGTCTTGCATATAACAATAACAATGGTGTTAGAGCATGCTCTAAGCAATGTTTGATTACAAACATTGTATACACATTCACCCTATCCATGTAAAAAACAATAATAATGTGTATTAAAAAAAGTTATGTGTACATTTTAGGTGTCACATAAAACCATTGGAGTCATCAAACACACCTAAAATATACATGTTTTTTTCTAACTTGTTTGCTTCATGCGTAGCTACAGGTGTAATCATGCCTTTATTTTGTTCAATTACAAAATGAGTGGTGGAAATATGGCTCGCACAAGGGTTGATCCCAACTCATAATTTATGCACAACCTTTTAGGTACATTTAAGTGTATTCAACACAAATTACCATGTCAAGAATTTACAACAACTTTTGAAATGTAAAATGCAATTATAATATGACAATGACAGGGACTTGCTCATTGAAATAGTGAAGAGAATAAAACATGATCATTCAAAATTACTATCACCAACCAACAATATGAAGTGAATTTTGTGGTGTTCAAGTCATAAATCCATAGCTGCAATCCATGTTAACTCTATCAAGAGTTCTCAATGGTGGACATTAAGCAGATCATGGGATCTTCCAACATTTTGAAGGAGCTTTAAGTTAAGAAGGAGTAAGCTAAGAGGTACTATAATAACATGAGGTAAAAAACTTTGTTTTACAAGTGAAGCAACATATTCAAGAAACACAGGGGTAAATTGATAAATCAAGATAGTGAAGCAAACTATGTATCAAAATGGGGAGAATGTATTGAATACAAGAAGTAATACATATGCAACACAGAGGTCCTCATGCACAATATTGACTTAGAATATGTGATGCCTATAAAAGAGAGATTAAAAAAATATACCAATATAGTGGCCAAAGTATTTAGGTAAGGGTTCTAATATCTGCATAATGATTATGATGGCCACGAGCCTTCCAAAAATATGGGTTATGCAACATAAAAGTGTGATGTCAAGAATAACAAATAGGTTACAAGAAAAGGAAGTGATCAAATGACTGGCAAAGAACTCAAAACCTTGATACATATTACAAGGAGTATAAACCCATAATAGGTTTTGAGATCCTTGATATATGAATTGTAGAATATTCTCAGTTATTGGTAGGGTTTGTACCCATAATGCAAGAAAATGAAGAATATATATATGATATTCATGAGAGAATTAGAAAAATGAAAATAATTATTTATTCTTATGCTATAATAGTTCAGTTTCAAGCTATTTATTCTCATGAATAATGCAATTGGAAATGCATTTTATACATATAAGGCAAGAGATTCAAAAAAATGAAAATAATGCACATGAAACCCTCATGGTGATGTAGCTGGAAAATAAATGTAATTTGCAAGAAAAACATTCAATATATATATAGAAATCACAAAGGATGTGACTTATATAGAGAGAGTCATGAGAAAAAGCATTGATTTCCATTGATTAACCCAACAACAATTTTTTTTCCAAATTTGTTCAAAAATAACAGAGATAACGAAGCAAAATTTCAGGAGGAAGAGAACTCAGAGATTCCATTAAATCAAGCAAAGCATGGCCACAACCTACTATACATAAAGTTTTTCTTTATACAAATACGAAGATAAACTCCTTCAAAGCTTGATTCAAAAGATTTAGAAACCCTCATTTTTATGGTGTAACCAGGTAAAGAAAGACCAAAAAAGGAAAAACAATTCTGAAATGTTCATTTTATTTCAACATTCAAGTTCAAATTAAACATTTTATACAAAAAAATTAAATAAAGATGATAGAACGCCTTCACCAAATGCTTGCCTGATCTTTTGTATCTTTTTTGCACAAGGAAAATCAATAAAAATATAGATTGATGCCTCTATACTTCATGAAATATCCAAAAACCCTAGCATGAAAGTAGTGGTGTAGGTAGCTTCTTTGTGAGGCTTCAATATCGAATAAAATGCAATTTCATTCTTTTTCCTTTGTCTTACTTAGGGTTGTAACCCTAAAATGGCCGATGAAAAACTTACATTTTATGCCATTGTTTTTAAAATTAAATCAATGCCAACTATATGTGACCCATGGCATTTCAAATATGACTTAGGCATGTCTAAGTCATTTATCACTTAGTAACTTTTTTTTCTTTGTCTACATATAGCTGAATACATGGAGGTAAAACTTTTATTTTTTGCATTGCTTCATATTGTAAATGTTTGAATTTAAATGATGGATTATAAATCATTTAATTTAAACATTATCTTTAAATGCAAGAAAATAGAGTCATATGTCAATATGACTAAGTCATGGAGGAAACACAAGGATATGCTTTGAGTTATGATTTTGAGAGAATCTTGGGAAGGTTGAGTTTGTTTACCAACATAAGGAGGAAATTTAGAAATGATTCATCACTTTGTTGAAGGAATATAGGCTATTTAGAGCATTTTTAGAAGTAGTTATGGTTTGATTAAGTCTTGCATGACTTTTTCATCCATTATGAGCTATTCTTGAGAGAATATAGGTGCTATATTTTTTTCTTTTTGGAGCCATCCGACCCTAAGAAGCTTCCAACTCCTATTTTGGTGGAACCAATTGATCTAGCTACTTATGCCTTTTTGTAACTCATTTTATCTTAGTTCTATTTCATGCAACTTTTGGAGATAGTGACTCTTGTAGTCCTTTTACATATTTTATGCATGCTTTTGTAACTCTTTTGGAAATGAAATATAGTTTATACCTTGGAGACAAATGGTAATGAAAATTTCCCCCCTTATTATTGTAGTTTTGTGTATGTTTCAAAAGATTGATCAAGTTATTCATGAAATTATCTTTGTTTCCTTATAACTTTTCCTCTTATTTTTATACCCTTTCTGCAAATAGGTTGTCCATGCAGGTTACTAATAGTGTGTTAAAATGCATATAGATTTCAATTATGAAGTTTACATTCCCTTTGTTGGTTAATGCATTATGTCCTTTTAGTGAATTATTTATGCAGAGACATGTTGAAATAAGTTGTGCAAACTTAATTTCTGTCAGTTTGAACCAATTGTATGAAAATCTAAACATTCATTGTCCTTATAAGTTTGGTGTATCACCGTAGGAATTAATCTTTTCCATTTACAATTTTATTCATTCTTAGTAAATCCTTCTCCCTTTTCCTTACAAAGAATCAATAGCTAGGTGATAACCAATAGGAAGCCAACCTTCTCCAAAGGTTTGGTCTCATTTAGGTACTCATGCCTTGGGATCATTCCCATGTTTCACTAGATAGTTGAATTCTAAATTTAACAGGGTGCAAATTTTAGTGATAACAATTTTGGCACGCCCGTCAAAACACATCCATCAATGCATTTCATTTGTTTGATGTGCAACCAGTGATTTTTTAACCTTTTAGAGGTTATTTTAGCATATATGGTGACTTCGTGAGGTGTAAGAGTAGTAAATTCAATGTTGTTGCAGCACATGAGAAGAATACAAACAAGGAGTTCCAAGGATTTTGAGTTTCTACAACTGTCACCACCCAAAAGACAAGGCAGAGCAACAAAGAGAACTTCTCCATCAAAAAGAGTTTAGTTAACACCAACTGGTGTTAGGAAATAGTTTTTTTTCTCACCACTAAGGAGAAGAGGCAGACCATCTAAAAGACAAAATGATAGATGTTCTGCATCACCAAGCTTCATAATAGTAAGGTCATCCTCTGGCAGCCCAAAGTATATCATATTTGTTCCTTCTTTAGGTGCTTTTCCTATGTTTTCAAGTTCTGCTACTTCATTTTCTGTTGTTCAAACTCAAACAAATCCAACTCAGCCACCTCTAATGGCTACTAGAAACCAACCTTTTGTGCCATTTAATGGAGGTAGTCCATTAAATCTTGCACAATACAATGATATCCCTATAGCTGCTTTAAAAATCTTGCCAATTTTCATTGGGAGGATCAAACAACACCCATTGAGCACATAAGGGATGTTTCTTCACTGTGTGGTGTTCACCACATAACTCAAGAGGACATAGTTGTAAGGTTACTTGTTGCATCATTCAAGGGAAGATCTTTGTAGTGGTTCAGAAGTCTAGGGGTTGGCACCATTGCAGCTTGGGATGAATTAAGAGATAAACTGCATAAACAGTTTCAGGATAGATTAGATAATTTGTCCTTGTTAGAGCAGTTGACTACCATAAAGAGAGATCCTTTGGAGAAAATGACATACTTCAATTTTTAGTTCTAGAGGACTTGGGACAAATCCCCTGCTACAATGAGGCCTCCTCCATAATATTCATTCTTGTATTATTTAAAAGCTCTCAATAGTGATATAGTTGTTATGAAACAGTCAACGGGAGGGGTGTCTTTACCAAATGCATATGAGACAACAATTAGAGAAGAAAATTGTTTAATTTAGACAGGTAAAATTGCTCCTAGGCCACCAATGCCTATTTTTCCATAAATCCAGCCTAGTATACCACTACAGATACTACATTTTGCACCGTTACCTATTGTTCCAACATTACCAACTACTGGTAAACAAGAAGTTGTAGTCCCAATTCAATCACAGGAGTTGCAAGAAATTAAAGAGGGTCACCAAAAGATTAAAAATATTTTACAGACTTTTGGGAATAAGCTATTCAACTTAGAGAGGCACCAATCTTATACTGAACCTTATCAACAACAAGGTCAGACTTCAAATCAGTAGCACCAAGGAAATAGGAAACAATACCAAGGTAATTACCAAGGTCCAAGAAAGAATGTGAACACAAGGCCTTTTCAGGCATATAATCCAACACTTGTTAGTGTAGTTAGGGACCTTGTCCCTGTTTAGAAGAATCTTGTTGTTGATTATGAGTGGTGTTATCCATGCAACCAACCACATAATCAAACAACATTCTCTAATGGACTTATAAATTAGGCATTAATTATGTAGAATTCTTCAAGCTCATAGTAGAATGTACCCAATGATGGAGCTCCACAACAACAAGAGTAGCTTACAAATGATGCTACTCTACTTAATTGGCAAGGAGAAGAATTTTGTGGATTTAATGTAGATTATTCTCCAATTGTAGAAAACACAAGAGAAAAGAAAAGAGCCTTTGAACTTGAGCAAGCAGCTGATCCAGGAAAAGCAACAATTGTAGGACCATCTACATCACAAGTACCTCACATTTTGTAGAGGAATCAACAAGTTGCTGCCAAGGAACAACCACACCTCCAAGCTGATCATGTCAGTATACAGATCCATCAAAAGGTAAATCCAACTGTGCCTTTTAACATCATTGAAAATATGAAAAAAATGAATGTAACAATGTCAAGGTGGGACTCATTAGCTATTCCAGGTCAAAAAGACATATTACAATCAACTCTATTAAATTTGAAAGTGTCTAATGAGCCACCAGTAGGTTAGGTTAGAGTTGTTTAAACAAATGATCCTCAAGATGATAAACAACCCAACAAAGAAACAAGTAAGGATATCAAACCACCTCCATTTTATGTATTTGTGATTATTGGTGATAAATTATTCCATAACTGTATGGTAGATAGTGGAGCTAGTAGCTCTATAGTGCCAAAGTAGATTGGTGATAAACTAGGACTAAAATATCAACCTTTAGAGAAGGGAGTTATTCAGTTAGATGGAGCCTCAGTTAATACCTTAGGTGTCATCAAAGGCTTGATCCTTACACTTCATGCTTGTCCAAATTTTTTAGTTGCACAAGATATATGTGTCAGAGATCTACCACCTTTCTTTGCCTTGTGTCTTTCAAGAGACTTTATAGCTAAGAAATGAGGTTATGTTTTTGTTAATTGGTCACATATGTTGTTTAGAATGAGATACAAAATTAAGGTTACCATAAAGTTTGAAAAGTTGGCCAAGGATCATATAGAGCCTTATAATCCTAGTGTAATTAATGTTGTTCCAATTGCTACAGACACAAATTTTGTTGGTTTTACTGACAGTGAACTTGCTGCTGCTTAAGAGCTACAAGCTAAAAGTGTTCTTGATGTGTTGTTACATGAATGGGCAGCAAAAAATGTAATGGACAGCCCTAATGATCTCATTCAAGATGTTGGTATGGGTAATTATGTGCTTCATGAACTTGATATAGAGGTTCCAAACCTTTAAAAGAGTCTAGATCAGTTGATAGAACAATAAAATGAACTTTGGGAGATGTATTTTGATGGTTCGAGAAGTAAAAATGGAGTTGGTGGAGGTGCAATGCTTATTTCTCCACAAGGTGATAAGTATTTTTCAGCCTTTTGTTTTTCTTTTGCATGCTCCAATAATACTGTTGAGTATGAGGGACTTATTCAAGGTCTTGAATGGGCAAGGAAAAGAGGAATAAATTGCCTAAAGGTCTATGGAGATAGTGAACTGATTGTTAATCAAGTTAGAGGCTTGAGTGTTGCTAAGAATGATGCATTGAAGTCCTACATAAACAGAGTGTGGGATATAATAGAGGAATTTGATGCCTTCAACTTGGTTTCTATCCCAAGAAATCAAAATAAACATGTGAACAAACTTGCTGCCATTGGTGCACAGTTTGATATCCCCAATGGCATCAAGAAAGAGAAGGTACAACAATATGTCAAGTTAGTAATCAGACCTTCCATTCTAGACAACAACATTCATTGGAAAGTATTTTATAGTGATGAGCATATTTTATCTTTCCTGCTCCAAGAGGATCAGTTTTCTATGGTGAATCAAGAGAATCTTAAACAATAGTATGATGATTAGGTCATAAAGTTGAAGACAAATAAATTACCCAAAGGTTTAGTTACCTTGGAGTCTATTTTCAATACTGATGATTAGCTTAAGAAGAGTAAAATCAGTATTCAAGTCAAAGAAGATCATTATGAGGAAATTGAAATCTTTAAAGGTAAACTTATTAAGTTAGGAAAAATTTGTTTAGCTAAAGATAGAAAGGCTTTAATTGATTTGTGCCAAGAGTTTCATGATGTTTTTTCTTGGACATATTCTAATTTAAAGGGTTTTGACCCTCATATTGCACAACACACAATTGAGTTAGAACCTGATGCCAAGCCTATTAGGCAAAAGTAGAGACCTTTGAACCCCAAGCTTGAACCTTTAATGATTAAAGAGCTGACTAAGTTAGTTGAGGGAGGTATTGTATTTCCAATTAAACACACATCCTAGGTTTCTAATCTTGTTCTAGTTAGAAAGAAAAATGGGGAAATAAGATTATGTGTAGATTTTAGTGATCTTAACAGAGCATCTTTAAAAGATCATTACCCATTACCCTCCATGGAACAAATTCTTCAAGCTATTGCTGGTTTAGAGAGATTTTCTCTTCTTGATGGTTATTTTGGTTATAACCAGATTCTAGTCAAGGAAGAGGATCAATATAAAATAGTGTTTACAACAAAGTGGGGCACTATGGCCTACAAGAGAATTCCTTTTGGCTTATCTAATGCTGGGGCCACATTTTAGAGGACCATGGATATGGTGTTTCAAAGTCTAATTCAAAAGTTTTTGCTTGTTTATCTAGATGACATAACAGTATATTCCAAAAATGCAGATGAACACTTGTCACATCTCAAGATTTTTTTTGAAAAATGTAGAGAGTATGGTATTTCTCTCAATCCTGAAAAAGAGTATATTTGTTGTTCACGAAGGTAAACTATTAGGACACATAGTGTCAAAGGAAGGAATTACTATTGACCTAGAGAGAGTCAAAGCCACACTTGAGCTACCATTACCCAATCATAAGAAAGGATTGCAAATCTTTTTAGGAAGAATCAACTTTTTGAGGATATTCATACCTGATGTTGCAAATTTGTTACAACTTTTGACTATCATGCTTAAGAAAAATGCAATTTTGAGTTGGACTAGAGAAGCCAAAAATAATTTTGAAGCAATCAAAGAGGCTTTAGCATTAGCACCAACACTGGTAAACCCAAATTTCTCAAAGGATTTCATTCTATATGCTTTTGGTAGCATTAGTTCAATTTCTGCTATACTGGTTTAGAAAAATAATGACGATTTACAACAGCCAATAGCATTTTTCAGCCAAGGTCTAGCTGATTATGAGTAGAGATATACATTTGTTGAGAAACATGTTCTTGTTGTAATTAGAAGTCTAAAGAAATTTAAGCCTCTAATCTCCAACAATAAGATACATGTTATGGTTGCACACCCTAGTGTGAAAGAATTTCTGCTAAGTAAATACCTGAGTGAGAAAAGAGTAGGGTGGATCACAAGAGTTATGGAGTTTGATGTTGACATCAAAATCACAAAACTTATCAAAGGTAGAGGACTTTGTGAGTAGTTAGCCTCAAATTCTAAAGATGAACATAAATCAAAATTAGAGATTGTTTTAGTTAATGATAATGAGCCTTAGAATGTTGTACCTATGATAGATGCAAGTTGGGTTCAAGATATGACCCATTTTCTATAGACTGGTGAATGTCCACTAGGTCTAGACAAAACTAAAAGAAGGTGCTTCAGGTTGCAATCTATTTTGTATGTACTCATTTATAGTATTCTTTTCAAGAAAGATTTGAATGGTGTTTTATTAAGGTGTATTGATACTGGTCAAGTAGAAAAAGTAATTCATGAGTTTCATGATGGAACTTTAGGTCACTTTGCTCCAAGAACAATGACCTAGAAAATTATGAGAGTTTTCTATTACTAGCCAAGCTTATTTAAGGATGCCCATGCATGGGAAAAGAAATGTGTAAAATATGCTCTTTTTGTAGGAAAAGAGAGGTTGCCAGCTTTGCCTCTGTAGCCAATTCAGGTTGAGCATCCCTTCATGAAATGGGGCATTGACTTTATTGGACCAATAAATCCACCTTCTAGTGCTGGTCACAAGTGGGTACTTACATCAATTGATTATTTTACACATTGGACATAAGCAGTAGCTTTGAAAGAAGCTAATGAATCTTTTGTTTTAAGCTTTTATGAGGACACAGTAACCAAGTTCAAAGTTCCTGATTCTATCATTTAAGATAACACACTTACATTTGTGGGATTAGAAGTTATAGATTGGGCTGTTTGATATGGAATCAATCTAAACACATCTTCAAATTATTACCCATAGGGTAATGGTTTGGCTAAAAGTACAAATAAAAATATGATCAGGACTATTAAAAGAACCATGGAGGAGAATTAGAGAGTTTGGCACACCAAATTGAAATCTTCTCTATGGGCAGATAGAATAAACCCTAAGAGGTCAATTAGAAATTCTCCATATGTATTGGTTTATGGAAAAGAGGAAAGACTACCTCTATCTGTAGAGCTGCCAGCTCTTGGCATTGTTCATCAATTAGAGATGTTTGAAGAACAAGACCCCTTGTTCGTTAGATATGCTGAGCTCATGGAGCTTGAAGAGACAAGAGATAAGGCAATGAAGTTATGGGAGTATCATTAACTCCAAAAAAAGAGGATCTTTGATAAGAAAGCTACACCTATAATTTTCAAAGAAGGTGATGCGGTACTTAAGTGGGACGTATTGAAGAGTAGGCTAGGTAAACATTCAAAGCTGACAACTTCTGGACTAGCCCATTTGTAATCACTTAATCCAAGGAGCATAACACATTCTAGTTATCAAAGATGGATGAATAAATCTTGCCAATCTCAATTAATGGGATTCACCTCAAATGTTGTTTTGAGGTATGATCTACCATTGTGCATATTAGGTTAGGTTTTATGCTTTCAATAAAGTGTTGTTTCACTATAGTTTAATTGCAAGTTTCATTCCTTAAGTGCTTTTTAGCATAGTTAGATAGTTTTCCCTTCTGTTGTTTTGTTTTCAATAAATGCCAAGGTGTCATTCATATTATCAAATTTGAGCTTCAGAAGTTTTGAATCTATTTTCCTAAGTCATGAGCCTAGTTTCTAAGTGACCCCATGCCAAAGGATAGGTCTAGGAAACTAGCTAGAAATTTTAGCAAGAAAACATGCAACAGATGTCACCAAAAATGTTACCATATTTTCACCCATAGGCTCAATTGGGTGGAGTGTAATGATTTTTAAACTGAGAAAATGAGTTACATTTTATTAACTTTTCTTTATTACATTCAAATGTATAAATGAAACAATCTAGAAACAATAACAATTACATATTAATGCATTCATACAAATGCATATAATAGAAGAAAGATTCTGATCTTTTTAGAATGAAGTAATATTTATTGAATGTATAAGTGTACATTGTCTCATACAAGCCATTAGACTAACCTTTTCTTATTCAATACAAATTATGAAAAAAATCATACATGAATAAGTAAAGAAAAGCAATGAATGTGCATAGAAGGAAGGTAACCAACCATTGTTTGTGAATGATTGGTCTTGACTGGTGTCATTTTGTTTTGTTGTTGTCCCAAGCTTCATCTGTCCCTTCTAGCTCCATTCCTCTCCTAGTCCTGCATATAATAGTAACAATGATGTTAGAGCATGCTCTAAGAAATGACTGATTACAAACATTGTATACACATTCACCCTATCCATGTAAAAACCAATCATAATGTGTATTCAGAAAAGCTATGTGTAAATTTTAGGTGTCCCAGAAGACCATTGGAGTCATCAAACACACCTAAAATATACATGTTTTTTTCTAACTTGTTTGCTTCATGTGTAGCTACAGGTGTAATCATGTCTTTGTTTTTTTCAATTACAAAATGAGTGGTGGAAATGTGGCTCCCACAAGGGTTGAGCCCAACTCATAATTTATGCACAACCTTTTAGGTACATTTAAGTGCATTCAACATAGATTACCATGTCAAGAATTTACAACAACTTTTGAAATGTAAAATGCAATTATAATATGACAATGACAGGTACTTGCTCATTGAAACAGTGAAGTGAGCATAAAACAACATGATCATTCATAAGTATTGTCATCAAGCAGCAACATGAAGTGAATTTTGTGGTGTTCAAGTCATAAATCCAAAGCTGAATCCATGTTAACTCTATCAAGAGTTCTCAATGGTAGACATTAAGAAGATCATAGGATCTTCCAACATTTTGAGGGAGTTTTAAGTAAGTCAAGAAGCAGTAAGCTGAGAGGTATATAATAACATGAGGCAATAGAAAAATTTGTTTTACAAGTGAAGCAACATGTTCAAGAAACATAGGGGTAAATTGATAAATCAAGATAGTGAAGCAAACTATGTATCAAAACAAGGAGAATGTATTCAATACAAGAAGTAATGCATATCCAACAAAGAGGTCCTTGTGCACAATATTGACTCAAAATATGCAATGCCTGTGAAAGAGAGATTATAAAATATACAAATATAGTGGCTAGAGTATTCAGGTAAGGGTTCTAATATCTACATAATGATTATGATGGCCATGAGCCTTGCAGAAATATGGGCTATAAAACATAAAAGTGTGATGTCAAGAATAACAGATAGGTTACAAGCAAAGGCAGTGATCAAATGGTTGGAAAAGAACTCAAACCCTTGATACATATTACAAGGAGTATAAACCCATAATAGGTTTTGAGATCCCTGATATATGAATTGTAGAATATTCTCAGTTATTGGCAGGGTTTGTACCCAAAATGCAAGAAAATGAAGAATATATATATCATATTCATGAGAGACTCAGAAAAATGCAAAGAAGTATTTATTCTTATGTTATAATAGTTCAGTTTCGAGCTATTTATGCTCATGAATAATGCAACAAAATAATGCAACTAGAAATACATTTTATACATATAATGCAAGAGATTTAGAAAAATGCAAATAATGTACATGAAACCCTCATGGTGAGGTAGCTAGAAAACAAGTGTAATTTGCAAGAAAAACATTCAAAATATATAGAGAAATCATAAAGGTTGTGGCCTGTATAGAGAAAGAGTCATGAGCAAAAACATTGATTTCCATTGATTAACCCAACAACAATTTTTTTTTCTAGATTTGTTCAAAAATAACAGAGATACCCCAGTAAAACATCATGAGGAAGAGAACTAAGAGATTCCATGAAATGAAGCAAAGCATGGCCGCAACCTACTATACAGAAAGTTTTTCTTTATACAAACATGAAGATAAACTCCTTCAAAGTTCAATTCAAAAGATTCAGAAACCCTCATTTTTATGGTGCAACCAGGTAAAGAAAGACCACAAAAGGAAAAACAATTCTAAAATGTTCATTTTATTTCAACATTCAAGTTCAAATTAAACATTTTATGTAGAAAAATGAAATAAAGATGATAGAATGCCTTCACCAAAAGCTTACTTGAGCTTCTGTATCTGTTTTGCACAAAGAAAATCAATAAAAATACAGATTGATGCTTCTATACGCCATGAAATCTTGAGAAACCCTCGCATGAAAGTAGTGGCAGAGGTAGCTTCTTCGTGAAGCTTCAATATCGAATGAAATGCAATTTCATTCTTTTTCCTTTGTCCTACTTAGGGTTGTAACCCTAAAATGGCCGATGAAAAACTTACATTTTATGCCATTGTTTTTAAAATTAAATCAATGCCAACTATATGTGACCCATCGCATTTCAAATATGACTTAGGCATGTCTAAGTCATTTATGACTTAGTAAATTTTTTTTCGTTGTCTACATATAGCCGAATACATGGAGGTAAAACTTTTATTTTTTGCATTGCTTCATATTGTAAATGTTTGAATTTAAATGATGGATTATAAATCATTTAATTTAAAAATTATCTTTAAACGCAAGAAAATAGTCATATGTCAATATGACTAAGCCATGGAGGAAACACAAGGATATGCTTTGAGTTATGATTTTGAGAGAATCTTGGGAATTTGGAGTTTGTTTACCAACATAAGGAGGAAATTTAGAAATGATTCATCACTTTGTTGAAGGAATATAGGCTATTTAGAGCATTTTTAGAAGTAGTTATGGTTTGATTAAGTCTTGCATGACTTTTTCATCCATTATGAGCTCTTCTTGAGAGAATATAGGTGCTATATTTTTTTCTTTTTGGAGCCATCCGACCCTAAGAAGCTTCCAACTCCTATTTTAGTGGAACCACTTGAGCTAGCTACTTATGCCTTTTGTAACTCATTTTAACTTAGTTCTATTTTAGGTAACTTTTGGAGACAGTGACTCTTGCAGTCCTTTTACAGATTTAATGCATGCTTTTGTAACTCTTTTGGAAATGAATTTCAATTATACCTTGGGGACAAATGGTAATGAAAATTTCCCCCCTTATTATTGTAGTTTTGTGTATGTTTCAAAAGATCAATCAAGTTATTTGTGGAATTATCTTTGCTTCCTTATAACTTTGTCTCTTATTTTTATACCCTTTTTGCAAATAGCTTGTCCATGTAGGTTACTAATAGTGTGTTAAAATGCATATAGCTTTTGATTGTGAAGTTTACATTCCCTTTGCTGGTTAATGCATTTTGTCCTTTTAGTGAATTATTTATGCAGAGGCATGTTGAAATAAGTTGTGCAAGCTTAATTTTTGTTAGTTTGACCAAGTGTATGTAAATTTGAACATTCATTGCCCTTGTCAGTTTGGTGTATCACCGTAGGAAGTAATCTTTACCACTTATAGTTTTATTCATTCTTAGTAAATCCTTCTCCCTTTTCCTTACAAAGAATCAATAGTTAGGTGATAACCAATAGGAAGCCGACCTTCTCCAAAGGTTTGGTCTCATTTAGGTACTCACGCCTTGGGATCATTTCCATCTTTCACTATATAGTTGAATTCTAAATTTAATAGGGTGCAGATTTTAGTGATAAAAATATTTGCTATACATGTTAGGTCAATTTTGCATGTCTACAATTACATTGGATCAAAGACTGACACTTTTAAAAATTGACACTACTGCCAAGATAAAAAATTCAAAATTTCTCAATTTTTTAGATGCCCCACTATTGCTCTGGCAAAAGGAAATAGGTTGCTACACTGCCCTCTCAAGAGATTAGGAAATTTTTTTAATTTTTTGGGTAAAGATCGTGACAAAGGTTCAAGATCAGTTCATCTCAAAGAGGACTAGAAAGCTCAAATGTCTAATGTAGATAGGTTTGATGATGTATAAATAGTCATCGAACATGGGTAGCATCATGTACATTTTGATATATTTTGCACAAATTTGATACTTGGATAGAAATGTTAGTAGAGATAGAAGAATGAGAAGAATAAGGATAGAAGAATGATATGCGCATTGATTAACCATTGATTTTGAGATTAATTCAGAATTCCAACAAGTCTATGATTCCTAAAGACTTTATTAGGTATGGTGATGAGAGATGATGATTTTCTTGTTCTAGGGATTGGGATATTAACGACATATTATTCCTTGTTTTTGATAAAACACATAGATACGATGCATAAAGGTATGAAAACCAGGATGGCGTTGTATCTAGTGCGATGAAATTTGAATCGACAAACATATAGGAGTATTCTTGCTCACACTTGACATACAAGAACATTGCTAGGATGTACTTTAGAAGTTTCAAACATCTTGGACCAAAACACGGAAAGGCATAACGTAACAATGTAATAGTCAACAAGTTTCCCAAAAAACCTCCATACGCACCTAACAAAGTAAGTATTCACCAAGGTTATATTACAAGAACATGCAACATGCACAAAAAATAAAAGATAATGATCAATGCCCCATTCCTTTCTCTCTAAATCATTTTGATAGACATCATTGAGAGGTCATTGCAATGAGCATGATAAGGTAAATCATAAGAAAAGATATAGGAAACAAACAAGTCAATGTTCTTCATATCTCTAGCCAAGGGGATGGTTCTTCATATCTCTAGCCAAGGGGATGCGTGTGAGGATAAGAATCCAAAGTGATATCCAAAATGACACCCATTGTCAGAAAGATATATCGTAGGACATGCATTGTATAAGATGATGATGGGTTGATTGGTTGTTTGAAAGGTCATTGATATAAAGCTTGATTGACATGTTTTCTACAATGAGATCAAGAGTTTGATTTTGCATTTAAAAGTTTATTGTTTCAATTATGATTTTGCATTTGAAGTTTTCTTTTGCTGATTGTTGTGGTTGTTTCTATTTGTTTTTCCAAAGAATGATGGTGATGGTTGATTTATTATCGTGGGTGAAGTGAAATGAGACAAATGGATTTTTTCAAATATATGAATGTTTTTGGTTTTTTGTGTCTTGGGGGCTCATCAATGATGGCCTTGCCTACATTTAAGCTTAGTGACGATGTAGTTTGACAGCCATGTTTTTGACATTTTTTAAAATTTTGACATGTTTAGGGATTTTGATATGATTTGAATATTTTTTGGATTTTTTTATGAACTTGATGATTTGGATATGGATATGTGTGACGATATCAATGATCTATTTTTGGATTTTATTGAAAACCAAGCTAGGGTTGATTGATCTAATTGATGGATTGATGATGATAAAATTGTTGAGGATACACAACAATGCAAGGATAGTGTTAAGAAACATGAGGATTGGGAAGGATATCTCAGGATGACGATGGATTGATTGGATTGGATTTGATTGATCAAGATTTTGAAGCTTAGTTTGGAAAAAAAATTGCTTGAAATATTTGATGTGACATTGACGTGAAAATTAGATGCAACTAATATTGATTGTTTGGATTGATGTTCAATGAAAGATAAATTTGGAAAAGGAACATATTCTCAAAAAATATGTCATGGGCTAGTGATTGGATTTTTTTCTCACAAATTCTTTGACCAATTTGATTTCATGTTTTCTAATGTTTGGATCACCACATAAGTTGGAAGATATAGATCAATATTTATTCCTGAAGCAGGATGCAAATATCTGCCCCTAGTGTCTAGAAATGTATGAAATTCCATGGGTGGATGCCTGGATAGATGCATGGATGGATGGATATGGTAAGTATGCAAAAGATTCCAAGGATTATCTTGTGATAAGATAAGGTGTTCAAATAGAGGCTGCTCATTTGGATAATGCTTCATGTCTTAGATAATGTTGGGTGGGATATGATCAGCGATAATGACCCATGCCAAGATGTTTACCATAAGTAAGTGTAAAGTGTACACCAAGCTTTTTTCAAGATCAAGATAATTTGGAATATGGATGTAGATGGATAAAAATGGATTGGATAAATGGTTCATGGATGAATGGATTTATTATGGAAAAGACAGATGGAATGTTGGATTTATTATGAATGAGATAAGATGATTTCACTTGAATTAGTGCACACAGATGCTCGATTCTACACATGACACCTATTTTCCAAGTTTTCATCATGGTACTTGCCCAAAGTGCCACCATAGTGGTTTTCACTGGAGGATGATTTTTATCTTTACTATTTTCATGATTTTTTTTTGTTTTTTCTAAAAGATCTATGATCATGTTGAGCCAACTGGTAGTGTTGATGTTGATTCTTTTTTCATAATGTGTCATCAATATCCTAATTGAAGAAGTTGTTTCGCTAAGATAAGTGCACTTGAATGCAATTTTTGAGAATTTTGTTTCGCTTTGTTGATATCAAAGTTAACTTTGTCTTTGTGCACATATCACAATAAAATTCCTTCTGAATCCTTATGATGAAGGGTGGCTACCAATACATGGTCAATATGAGAATTAGATATCATGCATGGAGGAGTGGATGGTGGAGTGTGTTTAGGAATAAAAGATGGATTGGTTGATAGTTTAGAACCTTTAACTCTCCAAACTTGGGAAGATGAGTAATGATGGGTGGATATAAAAGTGTGTGTGGAATTAGGACCAATTACTTGGCATACTTTGTATGTTGCTTGAGAAGATTTATTTTACATTTGTGTACATATTTGATGAATACATCTCTATTTTTTATTTTACCCCATAGTTTCTTTCACTGATGGAGTTTGATAGGGATGATCTATCTTTATATTTTTTGGTATCCATGTAAATTTGATTTGTCTATTATGCTTCACAATTTATTTTTCTTTGATAATGTTCTTCGTGCTTTGATTCAAATATTTCTTTTGATGTGGGTCACAATTCATGGATGGGGTGATGGGTGGATAAAGATTCATGACATGGCTGGTTGTAGTATTGGAATTGGTTTCATCATAAGGATTCTTTGTGCTCCCTATGTTGACGTTTTCTTGAGATGAAGTTTCCCTCAATATTGTGGAAGTAGTACCTTCATGCTTTGATTCTACCTATTTTGAGATGTCTTGTTTAACAAGTATTCTTTGATAAATTACGATTGTAGATGATGTTATTTCAATTTGCTACTCCACCGACTCTGAAATATCCTATTTGGTCAAACCTGCTCCCTTGAGTGGATAATGCTAGATATCTTCATACATGATGTCCTCAATCTGAATTTGGAATATATCTAATCTTGATGTTGACAACTCAACCCAACTGTAGGAATCAATAACCTCTTTTTCTTGAGTAATAATGTCAAGAGTGAAGGAATCTTGTTCTAAATGAAGCTCATCTATGTGTCCATCCAAAGAAGGCATCTCATGGTTAGATGGATGAGTATGTGCTATATGGATATGATCATCATTTGTGACATCTTGTATAAATTGGACAATGAACATTAGATCATTGTAGCATCTTGGAGATAAAAAATATTGATCTTGATTAATTTTGGAATTGATTTTGACGTGCCTTGGATCAAGTTCTTGACATGGGTCAATTTCCAAGGATGGATTGTTTACAAAGGGCTCTTGGATATCCTTATTAGGCATGGGAAGTGGCTCAATATCCACTTGATATTTTAGCGGATTTGGATCAAGTGTTGAGTTGAGGATTCCTTCAATATTTGCAACCATGAGGTCAAAGGATGTCAATATGTCTTGGAAAGGACCATTGCTAGACTTTGGTGAAAGATGTTGATCATGCTTTGGAATAAATTCTTGAGATATGTCTTCTAACTCATTAGGTGATGTAGAGACATTCTAAACATGATCATTGGTGAATGGATCACGAATTATGTCCTCAACAAATGTAGTGGAGATATTGTCAAGGTGTTCAACCATAAGATCAAATGATGTTAACACTCCTTGAAATAGATCATTGTTGGATATTGCTGAGGGGTTTTGATCATGGCTAAAATGTATCTCTTGATGTATGTTGACTTTATCATTGGATGAGGTAGAAACATCTTCAAGGTGCTCATTGATGGATGGATCTTGATCATTGTTTTCAATAATAATGGTGGAGATATTATCACTGCCATCATTAGTGGTCGAACCTTGATCATTATCCTCAATAATTATTTTTCCTTGATCAAGGTCTTGAATGAGATCTTTGAGTTGAATATAGTTTGATTTTTTTTTGAATGTTTTCTCTATGATATTCACAATAAGCTCTTCCCTTATTCCAAGAGAGGTTTATGATAGAGTGGTAAGCACTTATTTTTGGAAGAGTGGTGATTTTTCCATTAACTAGCTTGTTTAATGCTAATTCAATTGGATCTCCCAAAGGAGTGTATTCATGCTTGTTATCTTGTGAGATTTTTTCTTGTTGAGATTAATCATGTGGTGATTGATCTTGGAGATGTGGTGATTGATCTTTTTGTTGAGGTTGTTTATTTTGATATCCAAATTCTTGATATTGAAGATGTTGTTCTTGATGTGGTTGCTGACATAACTCAATGTTTTGATGACAGGGTTTAACCAATGGGGGACTGTGTTGATTTTGGGGTGGAGACATCTCTTGGCCCAATGAATCAACTATTTTGGTAAGTGAAGCAATTTTTTGTCATAAAATTTGATCTTGATTTTTATTTTGACACCCTTGATATAGTTTATTTGGTTGTTGGTCAAGCATATTTGGAATATACACTTGTATTTATATGGGACCATGCATAAATTGATTTTGGAAGATTTTTTGATTCAGGATGATGTTTAGATTTTTCATTATAGGTTGGAATTGAACATTGTTGTGGTTGGGAAACACATTGCTTTGATGTAAGTAACCTTGATTTTGGATGGTGTTACATTGATTTGGATCAATACATTGAGTTTTTAATATATTGTTTGGATTTTAAACAACATTGGTGTGATTCACAAATGTATCTATCCCATAGTTCACCATGTGTGGATTTGATATGTTCATGTTTGGTAAGTTTTTATTTGGTATATTCACATTTTTCATGTATTGATTTGATGGTATAATGTTGTTTTGTTGAAGACTCATGTATTGATCATTTGGTTGATAGATTTGTAGGTTTTGACTTCAATTTAAATCTACAATAGGGAAAGGTCTTCCAAAATTTAGATTGGGCATTACTCACATTTGTTGTATCATTGAGGTTTGTAGGATATAATGATCCCATGTGTGAATTGTATAAATGTGAGTTTTGATAATCAATTGGTATTGTTAGGCTTTGATAGTTTGTTTCATTTAGATCACTCATGATGTATGAATCAAGTTTATAATCCATTTTTTTCTTGTGTTTTGACCTTTTTTACCTCTAAGAAATTTAGGACCAATGATGAGACGATGGATGAAAGGGTGACTAATTTGGATGATGAACCTTGAAATGTTGGACAACACTAGACTTAGGGTTTGATGTTTAGGTGTTTTGATTTGAGGATTTATAATGAACTCATGAACCCTAAGATAGACTTGTGAACTTAGGAAAAATTTATTCAAAATCGATTGCTAATATAACTAGATGTATGAAAAGGGATGTATTTACACACACCTAGCTAAACCAAGTGATTTGATTTGATTTAATGATTTACCCAAGTCTAGAATGTTGATGTTTCCATTGTTCAAAATTTTTTTGTGGGATGGAAATCATAAATGTTTTTGGATGGATGTAATGGTTGATTTGATCCTAAATGAACCTAAAAGGGATTTTTTTACAAGACCAAGATAGTGAAGAACATGCTTTTCCCTAAGAGTATTTCAAACCAAAAAGATCATCATTTGCTTGGAAGACCATATGTTTTGAACAAAAGATAAGCATGCACTTTGCGTGGGGTTAAATTGATTTAATCTTGGTTAATGATTTTTTTTTACAAAATCTAATGTCTTGTTTAAGTTTTCAAACTAAATGTCTACAACTTTGAACATATTTTATCCCACAAGGCTCAACATGTGGAAATCAAGAGGCTAAAGCTATAGTTCCCTAGGTTTACTTTGGAATTGTGTGAATTAAGATATAATTCTAAATATTTAGAAGCCTCTAAAGATAAGATATCCTTAGGGACAAGAAAAAATATTGGGCCTCTTCAAAGGTATTCACACCAAATCTAAAGGGTTTGAAATATCAATGATTATTTAATGTTTATTTTTGTTGTTTTGAATCCAAGCAATGTGTTTTGATAGATCACAAAATACAATATTTACAACCTATAAGAAAGGTACATATCTTTGAAAATGGGCTTACGTCATGCCCTGAAAGGATGATTTTACATGAAATTTTATGGAGTGTAGAGTTATGTTAAGAATGAACTCTTAAACTCTATGCCTCTACTGAAAATTGGACTTGGTAAGTAACTTCTTGGAAGTAAATTCCAATGCACCATTCTCAAGGAACATTTTGGAAAAAAAGGTTGGCCTCTACACAAAGGCTTTTAATGACAATTATGAACACTGTACCTACACTACCATCTGCTAGCCACTTAAGGCTCTTTAACCATTCCCTTCCACTTTTAGAGATGGATTAGGTGCAATATGTTGTCACCTAGTATTGAAGCTACTTTCATTACAATTTCACAACCTTTAATATATCCCACCAATAAATGTGCTTGCAAGAATCGCTAGGAGTTCTTCATTACAAGATTTATTTCCTAGTAGGTTCTCTCTTAAGGGTGAATCAAAAAAAGAAAGTTTTGTAAATCAAGAGTGTTTCTCTTCACCCAAGATCACACAAAGCACAAGGTGAGAGGATATGCACTAGATATCTACCAAGAAAGATTACTCACACAAGTCACTAGTTCTTTTTAATCCTTCAAAGCAATGATGAATTATTTTTAAGCACTAAACTAGATGTGAAGTTGTTTTGTTCAATTTTAACCAATATTGCAATGAATCATAAATGAAGGGTTCAATTTTAAGCCAAATTTGAAAACCACATTGCAATGGTTAGTTTTAGAGCCCAATTGAAAACTAGTGTCCTAAAATTGCAAGTTTTAAAACCTAATGGAAACTTAGTGGTCCTAAAATTGTAAGTTTTAAAACCCAATGGAAATTTAGTGGTCCTAAAACATGAAGAAAAAAAACATATGATGGGTTATAATTATCTCACAAGAGTTAAAACAATTTTTCAATAACTAGAACTAAGAAAAATCAAAAAAATCCATATTTTCAATTTTTTTCGATATTTTCTAGGTTCTAGTAAATTATGTTTTCAGAGGCCTTAGAAGAAAAATTTGGGATTGAAACTTGCGTCAGTCCCTAAAAATTAGTTGTCATAGGAACTAGGGATTGAGTTATTACTCTTGGAGACCTTCCCAATGGTTCAAACAAATTCAAATTCCGAGCAGTGAGTAGAAATTTATGACCTCACAAAGTTGAGGTAAAAATCTACAAAATCAATTAGCCTCACAAGAAAACAAAAATTCAGTAAATAACCAAAGATTGGATGAAACTAAAAAATATAAAGAACACATGAAAAGTTGACTCTTTGTTTTACTTGCAAAAGTATCACTATTTTGTAATAGTGTCACTTTAAACCTATCAAATGTGTCGTTGAAAGTCAAATGCATTGCTCTTGTGAAATGTGATAGTGTCACTTTGTAGAAACCAGTGATGTCAATAGCATTGCTATATCAATAGCATTACAAGAGCGAAAAATCAATAGCATCACCCTGGTGAAAAAAAGAATCACTGCATCCCATGAACCTGCAACTCATGGAAACTCAAGAGAAATTCATCAAATAAAGTTATTTATGTCCTCCTTCTAGCACCAAATTGTGAATGTGAGATAAACCTGGGCTAAACATGAATAAAACACACAAGAATTTGTCACATTAGTAGGTTAAACCACATTCCCTATGAGATGCTTGAATATACAAAGAAATGAAGACAAACTATATTAAAGCATGAAACAACATGAAATATAAGCATGAAATCCTATTTTAGTACTCCAAACCTCATCCCATAGGGGTTTGGTGCCAAATTGATGTGGAATATAGCCCTTTCCCAATCCCTTGTGGACAAGCTTCAAGATTTGTATGCAAAGTAATGGATTTGATGCAATAAGATAGTAGATTCAAGCTCAAAAGATGAAAATGCATGTAGATGTTGATGAAAATAGGTATAGTGACTTTGCATAAAAAAGTTGGATCCATTTCCAATAGAAGGGCCTTCTATTTATAAAAAACAAGGGTTAGAAGAAAGGTGAAAACTAAGCAATGTGGGACTAAATGGAGGATAATTAGCCTTGTGACAAGTGTCACAAGGCTAAGAGAAGCAATAGGGATATATGCCTCACACAAGAGTGTGCAAATATTGGGAAGAGAGATGTAAGAGGGAGTTAAGACATATGGTTGGAAGAATTTAAGGAATGTGGATGAGAATGTAAGGGTATGTAAGAGATGTAAATGCCCTTGTAAGAGACAAAATGGCTTGTAAGAGCCTATTGAATGCCTGTGTAAGAGGTATTAAAAGCCTTTGCAAGAGCTTTTAAAGTTTGAGAGGGAAAGTCAAAGAGGTGAGGAATATTCCATGAGAATATCCTTTTGTGAGGAAAATAGTCATATAATTAACTTGTGAAAATTAATTACTTGTGCAAGTGGGGTTAATAAACTATAGGTTTATTTAACCCTCTGGGGTTAAAAGCTAGAGAATTGGCTAATGAGGATTAGTAGGTGATTTAAGGTTAATTAATCTAAAATTAATTAATCTTAGGTGGGTTAGGGATTTTAGAAGAATTGCATTTTAATTAAATAATTAGATTTATTCAATCAAATGCAAAGACATAGGTGTTTTAATTAAATGATTTGTATTATTCAATTAAATGGGATAAAAATTAGTAAGAAAGGGGTTAATTAATCCAATAAAATTAATCATTTGATTAATAGGAGAAAATAATGAATTTAATTAAACAATATAGATTATTTAATTAAATAGTTAGTCAAAGGTGATTTAGGATGAAATGATATCAATAATCATATTTAGATGCATAATATCAATCAAGACTATTTAAGTGTCTACAAATACTATATAATCTAATCCCTAACTTGAAACAAGCTGGTCTATTTGCTTCATTTGAGAATGTAAACATTCTTTTTGTGAGGGGACTGATATAGAGGATGAGATGTTTTCCTTTACCCCAATTCTTCAATATTTAATTGTTGGATGCTTGCTTGTATAGGTTGGTGAGCATTTGTATATGACTAATGATTGCCAAGTTCTTCCATTTGAAGGGTTTCATTTTTTTTAATAGCTTGAACCACCGATTTTTGGCTATTATCATTTGATTTACCTTGAATCATTGAGGCCTCATTGTCAAGATTCAAATATTTTTCCTTTGCGATTTTTGGACCTATCACTACTGCAAAGTATGATCACATTTTTTACTTTTGGGAGCTTGAAAATTCTCAGAAGCTAGGTTGGCTTTTGAACCCTCACAAAACCTTGAAGAATTTTCTTTATGGATTACCATCATGATGTTTATCTCAAGAAAAAGGAGAACATCTTGATTAAATGAAATATTTGAAGTTCTCAAATTTGTAGTAGAGGGGGTTATGGCTCCATCCTTTCCAAATGGACTCAGGTCTTCATTATTGTACTCAATAATTCCCTTGGTGTTTCAATAGTCTTTACTAAAATGACCTAAAAAAAGGGCATGTTAAGCATACAAATTTATGGCCTTCCAAAAAGATGGGTTGAGTCCATATTTTTTTTTGGAATGGATCTAGAAGGAGCTCCGTCATTGCATCCAAAAGGACACATAACCTAACTAGGTATGTAGGATTTTCAAAGAAGGTTTTGTCATGTTTTAGAAAATCCCCCATTTGGTTTCCCAAAATCTTGAGGATATCTAGTTCCTTGTATTCCAAAGGTAATGAATGCGATTGAATCTAAAAGGGAATAAATCTTATTGCCACAGTAGAGGGATTAAAATTTAGGTTCTAGGATTAAATATATAAACCTAACCCTTCTAGAATCTAGGATTTAATTTTATACACCTCGTCTCTGTGATCCTTATTAGAGAAAAAATAAATTAAAAACCCCTTACCTTGGTCTATATAAAATACTTCATTTAGTATTTCCCATTGATCCTAAAACTATTCTAGAAAAAGAGATTATTCAGGGTTAAATTCCAAAATTTATAAATCAAATCCCTTTGCCAAATATCTTGAATCTGGTGTTAAGAGTGTCTTTAGAAAAAGTAACATTAATGATAGAATCTCTAGATTTTCCATTAGTGCTCAATGGTTCCAAAAGTAGATCCTTTTGTTTGAATTCATTGTTACTTTTCCTTGGAACCCTTTCTTGCTTTTGAGTTGTCACTGTTTGTAGTTTTTGAGAAGTATGTTATTTTTTCCCTAAATCTTCTCACATGGTTTTTTCCCTAAACCTTTTCCAGTTTTTCTTAGTAGGTTTAGGAAGAATAGATTTTGGGAGAGGAATATTATTAGGAAAAGTAGTTGGGCCTCTACTTGTACTTGATGAGATTTTGACAGGTGCATTTCCCACACTTTGGTAGTGTGCATGACTATTCCTCTGATGATTGTCACCTTGGAAGGAATATTCAATGTTATTTTTTTGATGTCAATTTCCTTCAAAACCTCTACCAGACCGTTGTCCTTCTATAGATTTGAAATTTTAAAATTGTTCATTACTAGCCTCCCAGAATCCACAATGCTCCATTTAATTTTTCATTGAAGACTACTTGGTAGGGAATTATTTCAATGAAGTCTAATTTAATTTTTTTTGGTACGTAAGATAATTTCTATTGATAAAAAGATAAGTACAACCATCTGCAATGTAGGAGAGAAAGATAACCCATCACCATTACAGTTATAAAATTGCAAGAAACCCTTTCCTTAGAGTGCCAAACCAACCAACTTGACTACATAGAAAATAGACCAAACACTAGCCTTCTATGACCATACTAGCCACCATCAAACTATAACCTATACTATAATAGGTTCCCACCCAAAAATCCCTTATAGATTAAAAGGGCAATGAACCACGTATAAACTATACTATATATTTTTTCCCAAAAAATACATAACCTACTTACTGACATACCTAAAACCTATTCATTTTTACAAATTCATAAAACCCAGAGATCCAATCAAAATCACTCACATGCACTAGTTGTAATGCCTTCTTGAGGAAATTTATCCTATAGGATGCCAGTTGATGATGCTTGATCAAAGCCATTCCCTTTAACTCTAGTAGCAGAGGATAGATTTTGATGACTTCACTAGGAACCTTCATCAATGATAGGTCACAAGGATGAGGAGTGCCAGAGCCAGGAATTGTCGCTTGCAAGACTTCATCCAACCTACCCAACAACTCCTCCTTTAAAAATTTACATATCGGTGCCTTTCCCTTCACCTTTGGTGTTCAAACATCAAGAATGGATGCAAGAAAGTGGGGGACAGTATGGGTCTTAACCTAGAAGGTCTCACAGTTTGCCAAATGTCCCTTACCTAGAATCATTTTGACCATCACCACCATATGATAGTTGATGTTGAGAATTATTCGCTTTAATTGCTGGTCGGTTATACCTTTGAACACAATTTTCTAGATGTGATAGTCCAAATGTATTGGAGTGTCGAGCCCCATGGGAATGAGCGTATCGTCAAGCATATGAATGGTGAATTTAAACCTTTTTTCCATTGCCTCAACCAAAGCTAGAAACATGAAAATGAAACAAAGACAAACCAAACCTTGGAACCCTTTGGTATTAATAATGCTCAAAATTCCATGCCTTTCCCACACTTACAACATTGTACAAAATCTTGCATGCCTCCCAAAAAGTCCTAATGTGTTGCCACCTGACCAAAGATGTGATTGAAACTCATGTTAAAAAACTAGTGGGGAAACATGTCATATCAACCCTAATCAACTGTAGGTACGAACCATTAAAATCTTCTAGAAATAACGGTGGAGATAGCACAAGAACCAATGACCTTATTTAAACATCACTTCGACCTTTCCACAATTGCCAACCCTTTATCTAGCTTCCATTGACATCATTGGAAACACAAACTATTACAACCCAGTCTTACCACATCATTATGTGGTAAGACTCCCACCCAACCTCCCACAAGTCTTATGTAAAGTTTTGAAATCAATTACAATCTAGATTTCATTTAGCAGAATTAAGAGATTTATTGTATAATTAGGGTTTCTTCCAATTTATTTAGAAATCACATATCTTTCAAATCTTGATGAATTTATTCCTAAATTTTAGTGTGTTTTTGAAACAATAAGAGAGGATCCTAAAGTACAAATTCTAGAGAAATTGGAGAATAGTTAAGTTATTTATTGTAGATTTAGGTTTTCCAGAAATTATCTCTCAAGTTTGCAAAACGCCTAATTTTTGGGAGATTTTTTTGGGAAAGTGAAACCTAGGCCTTGGTAAGTTATAGAAAAGTTTCAAAGTATTTTTACTTCATTCATGCGATTTATTGCAAAATTATCTTTATATAACTTCTTCACAACAAAAAGTAACCACAAACAAATAAATAGAAAGAAAAATAACAAAAGCAAGAACAAGAACAGGAGCAAGAGCAAGATGAAATAAAGAGAAAGAACAAAAAAATAACAAGAGCAAGATAAGATCAATACCAATAAGAAGAAGAATAAGTAGTAGTAGAAGTGTAAGTAACAAATGAGATGATGAAGAAGAAAAAGTTAGCATTGAGGATATAAATTCTTTTGTAATGAGTAGGGGAATATTATGCCCTGACCCTATAGTGTGTATAGTGTTATGAGTAGTGGCTACCTTAACTCTTAATTAAGTCATATTATCATTATTATATTTTTTATTTAGTTATTTAGGTCAAACTAAGGCTTATGTAGGGTTATCTAGGTTAGCCTAGGTGATATCCTAGGCCTAAGTATGGTATATATATGAGGAATATGTAGGTTATTATCATCATGTTGATTATTTTGCTAACTATTGGAGGTATCCCCCTCAAAGTGGATTACGAGGTTGCCTCATCAAAGTGGCATGTTATTATCAAGTATTTGCAGCATATTCCTATTATATTCTTCTATTGTGCAATTTATTTCATAACACTAATCCAAAATCATGAATCCACTTTATTTTGATGATTCCCCTCATCACAACCATCCAAAGAATCCATTTTAAATTGATTGTGATGATATTTTTTTATCAATATGAATATGAAATTGATCCCTTTGATGTCATAATTGCAAGATATCCCTCCACAAGCTTCCACCACTCATCCATGAATAATAAAATACCTTTTGACCAATAATTAGATATAAACAACCCCATCAATCTTAAATAAATGTCTACTAACAACCCTTTTGACACCTTTAAAAATGAAAATCCATTTAATCTCCCATCCATATCTCAACCTCCATCTTTATATGAAGTTCCCATTTCCTTTGCACATTGCCAAAATCCTTATCCCATTATCCACCAATCCACAAATATAACCATCCACATAATCCTAAACCATCCAAATCATTCTTTTCAAATTTTCTCTAACTCTTAGTAAATGATATTAAGAAATATTAAAATCACAAAGTTTTTGGGCCATTCCACCCCGCTAATCGAAAACCATTTAATTTCATCATTAACAAGCCAATCATCCACCCAAAACCTCAATTTACTATCCAAAATCATAACACCACCAAACCTATTGAGAAAATACAATCCCAATCTAGTGAAAACCATAAATCTCACATTCCTCTATCTACCCAATCCGAGTTTATCCAAAAGGGCCATCTTAAACATTCCTCCCTTATTAGACCATCCAAGATAATTTAACTATGTCAATATCTTGTTCCAAATCATGAAAAAATACCTCTCCATCCAAATAAAGATTCTAACATCCCACATAATCCCTTTCATTATCTCGAACCACCTCTTATTAAAATCATCACAAAATCATCACCCTATCACCTAGGTCCCATTACATTTACTTGTGGCGGTTCTCTCATTTTATAAAAATAATAATTATCCACCACCAATCTCTATCCATCTCAAAATGGATTTGTTTCTTTTTTTCCATAATAAACAAAATCCTGCAAAACATGAACTATCAAGGTAAAGGCTTAGGCCTTTGTAAGAAAAATATCTTGGATCTTGTCCATGTCATAAAAAATGCATGATCTTAGGACCTTGGTTACAAATATCAAGGAACACAATCTAAAAATATTGGTACAACCTTTGTGCATCCTAAGAAGGATCTCTTCAAACCCACAATAGGTGCTTCCCATTACTCCTACAAGATATTTATCATTATCTTGCCTCCTCCATCATACCAATCCAAAAGGAACACCACTATCCCTCATTCATCTACTGAATCTATTTTGGGTGCTTATGTTTGAAAATCAAGTCCTTCTTTCCCATCCATTTTGGGTCTTTACAACCCGAATCCTACCAATCCATCCTTTACAATCCATAATTAGGATAAAAAACTGCATACATCCTTGAATCTGTTTGAATATGTTACCTTCATCACTCCTTCATGAACTATCCAAATAATCCATCCTAAGGCACCCATACCATTTAATTTTGAAGCAATTTATATTCCAAAGATATAATTGACTAGTTTCTGGTTGCAATTTCATGTTTTCTATCTTATTTTTGCTACGTTCTAAAGACATTGCCAAGACCTTTTATATACCTTTAAGTATTTCATAGCACTTAAAGACTATGTATGTGGTATTAATGAATGTATTCATGGATTTCATATGTCTATAATTTTAGTAGAATTTCTTGATTAATTATAGTTATTAACTATTGAAATATTCCTTTAGAAATAAAACTAATCCTTGCAGCATAAAGACTTGTCAACCCACAACAAAAGGATTTCTAACTCACATCAAAGAGTTAAAGGTTAAATACAAGGAAGGAGTCAATTGAATACAACATCAACATGTTTTCCTAAATGGGATAAAAATGATGGTTGGGAGGTATGGACAAAACTATCCATGTGGCATTCCTTTCGCCAAATAAACCTGAAAGAGGAAGACGTATGTTGTAATAAGGAATGATAGTTATGATAAGGATGCTCTGTCCAACCTGTTCCTATATTATAAAAGATTTCTTAAAAGTTTTAGAATCCTTCTTTGATTTCTACACTCTCACTTCCAATATTTAGTTGTTTTTGTTAAGATTTAAAGACTCAATTCCTCTTCCAATATTCCTATAAGTGTTGATGTTTGTCAAATAGTTTGTTTATAGTTTGATAATAATTGGACTCTAAGAAGCCCTATTTAAGAAGGTGTCCTATTGAGATACTGAAGTAGTTAGGAAGATATTCTAGATCTTTGTAGAAATTAGATTCAATAGTGATTTCTATATTATGTTTTGATATCTAATATAATACAATAAAGAAAATTTCTCCTATTATAAATTTTTTGAGTTAATTGAAGATACTGTGGAATGCAATACTAAGGCAAGGTCCACTTGAGGTATTGTTGATTCCCCATAAGAATTAGTTGGTTAGACTATGCATTGAAGTTTTGAATTTTGATTCTTAATTTATATTCTAAATCATTGTTACCTTAATGTTTCCAATTTAATGCTTTATTTTGTATTAAGTTCAATGATTAAGTTAGGATAAGTATCCATTGTAGCAGAGGATTAATCAGTTACATCCCATGGAAGTAATAGGTACCCATAGAAATAATAAGTAATTAGATTATTTACTCTATTTCTTTAAGTAGAAGTTACTTTGAATTATTCTTACAATTATTTGTACTCAATTGATTAAGTTAGGATTCCTAAAATCACATACAATGCTTGTATCATCTAAGTCTACGACTCCCTAGTTAACAATTGAATGAAGCCCCCTTTTTAATGATGAACTTCTTAGAAGGATATTCAAGTCCATTAAGTCATGTGTATTATTAGTTACACCAGTTAATTAGACATTAAGGGAATTATCTTCATTTTTCACACCATTGCTAGGGATGGTGCTTGTAGACACTTAAAATTATCTTGATCGACACTATGCATTTGAATTTGATTACTAACACCATTTTCATCCCGAATCACCTCTTTTTGACCATATAATTAAATAATCTTCATTTTTTAATTAAATTTATCACTTTCTCCTATTAATCAAATAATCAATGTTATTTCACTAATTCATCCCCTTTCATGCTAACTTTCATCTTATTTAATTAGGTAATGTGAATTATTTAATTAAATTTCTTATGTCTTCTCATTTAATTATATAATATTTATTATTTAGTTAAATGTAATTAACTCCCCTTCATTAAATAAGTTAATTATTTAATGATAATCCTGATTTCCTCCATCTTACACAATTAAAAGATTGTTTTAATTACCTAAATGGCTAATTCTCTCACCCTCCCACTTGCAAGGGAATATTCCGCTAGAATATTCCTCCATTTGAACTCTTCCAAAATGGAATATTCTTGTAACAAACTTCCTAACAAATTTATAATTTTAGGAAGTGTGTTTCTTTGATTCAATGAGAGCCATTGATTAAATCCTTGATCCTTATCAACTTGCATTCTCATCCATTGATGAGAATCCTTGATCCATGCCTTCACCTCTCATTGCTTCTCATCCATTGATTGATCAAATCAGTCCTAATGATTGATTCAACCATTTCTCCTATAAATACTCCTAATTTCTATGAGAAATGGATCCATTTCCATTTTAGCAAAGTTATGCTACACATTTGCATACTCACTTTCATCCATTAGCATCATTTTAGCTTAGTTTACATCCATTTTCATGAATATTCATCAATGGAATTTGTTTAGAAGCTTGTTTCAACTAAGGAGTTGGGAAAGCATTAAAATTCCACATCAATGCAACACTAATCCCCTAATGGGATGAGGTTTGAGGCATTTAACTAGTTTCCTTTATGCATTTCTTGATTGTTTATGTTTAAATGGCTTCTTCATTTGATATTTTCAAGTATTTCATTGGGAGCTTGACTTAAGTAGCTAAATCTTTGTTTGTTTCATGTAGATCTTGCAATTTTAGCTTCGGTTATGATCATGCTCACATTTTATCACTAGGAGGGATGAACTAACCAAAATTGATGAATTTTTCTTGATTATTCTATGATTTGTAGGTTACAAGGCTCGACGATGCTTTTTTTAGTGCATGGTGACACTATTGCAAACAATGATGCTATCATTTACATTGTGACACTATTGTCCTTTTACTAGAGTGACACCTTCGTAAATCACAAAACTATTGAAATATGGTGCCACTATTATTTTCATTGGCACACCTTTGTCATTTTATTATAGAAACACTTTTGATATATTGACACTATTGACCTTTCTATTTTTTTTTGTGGTTATAGGTTCACTAGAGTGACACCATTAAAAGTGACACATTTGTCAAAACTTCAACGCAATTGACCTCTCTAGTTTCTAATAGAGCAATGCCCAAAAGTTCACCAAAGAGATGCTTTTGTCATATAGCGATGTCTTTGTTATGAACTAGAGAAATGTAATTGCCTGCACAATGATGCTATTACAAGGTAAAATAGAGAGTTAAATTTTCATGTTTGCTTTAAACTTTCATTTTAATATACTCTCTGATCATTTACTAACTTCGATTTTTTTGGTAAGGATAATTGATTTTGTAGGTTTGGGGAGAAGCATAAAATCTTGAAGTGAAGGACAAAAATATCATTTGATCTTTATTTTAATCCATCATATTCTACTTTATTTCATGTTTTAGGACAACTAGCTTTCAATTAGGTTTAAAATTTATAAACAATGCTATGATCTTCAAAGTTGACTAAAAATGAACCAAATCATCCTCACCATTGCAATGTTGGTTTAAAATTGAACAACAAAAATTCATACTTCAGTTTGGTGTTATTAAAATTAATTTATCATTTCCTTTGAGGATTTAAAAAGAATGAGTGTATTATGTGCTTGCCATGCTTGTGTAAAATTTTAGTGTGTATCCACTCCTAGATTGTAAAGTGACTAATTTTTTTGAGCCAAGCTAGTAAGTCTTGTGGAAGAAGACTTATGAAATATCTCCCATACCAGTTGAGTCAGTAAATACATTGCTTGGCTTCAAAACAACTTAAACAAACATCAACATGTTCTTCAAATTTGAAACCCTTTGATTATTTTGTGAGTGCACTTCAAGGAAAATATGTTGCGGCATACCTCTAACTATATCTTTTTTTTAAAAATAATGTATTAGTGGTTTCCCAATATATTTGATCATATCTCTACTCACATATATCAAAGTTAACCTAGGGACCTATGGCTTAGATCTTCGATTTCCACAATATCAATCTTTTATGGGAAACATTTTTCCATGTCGTAGACATTTTTAGTTTGAACTTAATCAAGAAATTTTGGTGTGGTAAGAAGAAATTTCATTAATCAAAGATTAAATCAATTGGACCCACAAGGCATGTACACCTTGGGTTCATTTTCAAATATATAGGCCTCCAAAGAAACAAATAGAAAATGTGGAAATGTATACCAAAACATTATATCAAAGTTCTAACATCCAAACATTGAGTTCTTAGGTTTATCACTTCAAGGGTAAAGCATGTTTTTCAATACCCTGATCTTGTAAATAGAGTCCCTCTTAAAATATCAAAATGTTAGGATCAATCATCCAATCCATCTCAAGACATTTGACATCTCACCTCACAAAAAACTTTCAAACTTTGGACACATCAACATTCTAGACTAAGGTTATCACACTAGTAGAATTTGGCAAATAAATGACTACGTGACTAAAACTTTTAGTCATGTGACTAACACTAGTAGAATTTGGAAAATAAATGACTAATTTGGTCATTTATGAGTGACTAATTTGGTCATCGGGTAAAATCACAACTAAATGACTAAATAAATGACTAATATTAGACAAATAAAAATGACTAAATAAATGACTAATATCAGACAAATAAAAATGACTAAATGTATGACTAAATTAATGACTAAATAAATAACTACTACTCTATTCTTTTTTCTTTCAAATTTGATCATAATTCATAGAGCTTAAGCCACCCCCCTCATGGGACCCCACCTAAGCAGGTCATTTGATCGCCTAGGTTGCTTGGAGCACCAAAAATACCTATTGCGTGGAAGACATTTTGTCTCGGTGCTTTCTTAAGGCCTTCACATATTTTATAAAAAAATTTAACATTTACATTCTTTAACTTTTATTACTCATTATGTTAATGAATCATTAATGTTTTTAACTATGATTTGAAGCTAGTTTTATTTTCTTGTTGTGTTAGCATGTCAAATGTATCAAAGAGAAATTGTGGTCAATTTCACTAATAACACAACAAAATAATTAGTCACACAAATAAAAATTAGACAATATAATATTAAAATAGATAATTAAAAAATATTTTCAATTGAGAAAATGGGTGGTATAATAATATAATAATATAATAATATAATAATATTATATTATAATATTATATTATTATATAATATAAATATATTATAATATAATATATTATAAATATTATTAATATAATATAATATAAATATTATATTATATAATATAAATATAATATTTATAATATAATATAATATTATTTTATATACATGTTTCTAAAGAATAATATTATACAATATATATTATAATATAATATAAATATTATAGTATAATATAATATTATATAATATATATATATATATTTTTTATTATATAAACATAAGTGGGAGACTAGAACTCGTGACCAGCAGAGCCGCAACGGAATTACTTAGCCAATCGAGCTAGGGCCCCCGCCCAATATTATATAATATTATTCTATAGAAACATGTATATAATTTTTTATTTTTTTTGTTTTAGATTTATGCTTTGTTTAATTTTATTTTTTTGTTTTAGATTTATGTTTTGTTTAATTTTAAAATTTTATATTTTATAAATATGTATATAAAATTCTCCAAATACATAAAAAGACACTTGTTTTTAAATTTTAATTTTTTCATTTTATGGATTTTTCTAAATAAATAATAGAGATATATGTTTAGAAAGATATTTATAGATTTGTTTTTTGATTTATAGTAAATCTTTTTTATTTTATATTTTAAGAAATTTTCCTTTTTACATAAAAAGATATTAAATTTATAATTTATAATTTTTAATCTATGGATTTTTCTAGATTAATATAATATAATATAAATATTATAATATAATATAATATAATATAATATAATATTATTCTTTAGAAACATGTATATAATTTTTTTGTTTTTTTCTTTGTTTTAGATTTATGCTTTGTTTAATTTTGTTTTTTTTTGTTTTAGATTTATGTTTTGTTTAATTTTAAAATTTGACTTTTTAGAAATATGTATATAAAATTTTCCAAATACATAAAAAGATACTTGTTTTTAAATTTTAAATTTTTGATTTTATAGATTTTTCTAAATAAATAATAGAGATATATGTTTAGAAAGATATTTATAGATTTGTTTTTTGATTTTTAGTAAATCTTTTTTATTTTATATTTTAAGAAATTTTCCTTTTTACATAAAAAGATACTAAATTTATAATTTTTGATTTTTAATCTATGGATTTTTCTAGATTAATATAATATAATATAAATATTATAATATATATATATATTTTAGATTGTAGGAATCGGGTAGCAGGAATTACTTAGCCAACCGAGCTAGGGCCCCTGCCCATAAATATTTTAATATTATATTATATTATATAATATTATATAATATTTATATCATATTATTATTATTAATATTATATAATAATATAGTATTATAATATATTTAATAGTATATATTGTATAAAAACCTAATTTATTTAAATTCAATTTAATTTCAATTCTTTTTTTAGTAGACATAATGGACGCCATAATTTTCTAATCCCCTCGTCCAAACCTTATTTTCTGGCTGCAGCTCACCAAATGGGAGAATTGAAAGGTCAAAAATGATGAGGGCACAACCCAAGACACAAAAAATAACCCACAAACAAGAGAATAATTTTATTATTCAGAAAATGGAACTTCTTACATACAGAGGATCTCAAATCCCCAAGTTTTACAACACATGCAAGTTACAGAAAACTACAGAATCACCCTTTCGCAATATTCGAGCTTGTCCCCAAAAAGTTACCCAAAAATACTAGAAACCCGCCCATAAATAGAGCTCCTCTTTAGTTTGGAGCCAAAACAACATTAAAATTTGAGTTTAGGCGGTTTGGTGCCGAAAATTACAACTTGAAGTTCAAATTTCAAAAGAACATTTGCAATTGTATCTTCTAGAAAGTGCGCCAACTTCCCGGGGCCATAACTTTTGATCTGGGGCTCCGATTATTGAACCGTTTGAACCGTTGGGAAGGTCTTGAAGTCAAGAACATGCTCAAAATCAGATACGGGCCATTCCGGAAGCTCTAAGTGCCTCAAATCCAACTTAGAAGATTTTTAGGTACAAATCTGGGAAACTAAAACTGCAATATCTTTCAACCCAGGAATAGAAAATAAAAACCGTAAATTGGGAATTTCATTATGACGAAAAGGGTATCCAAAAATGTAAAAACATCTAAAAAAATGATAAACTTGAAATTTAACTATTTTTGGGTGATGCAAGATTGCCCTTACACCACTGGATGCTCCTGCATCACAAAACTAGCGAGGAAAAGTTTGGAATTTTAAAAACATACTCTAAAACCCTCATCGAAACATTATTCTATATTGATTTGCATTTTACATTTATATTGGGAGTTGTTTCTTTGGTCTCCTTCCCATTACTGTGCTATATAATGTTGAGTGGTTGCATCATTTAGAAGGTGATCCAGAGAAAGTTGTTGTTGATCCAAGGGCTACCGCTGATGAGTCAGAGGATTTGGCAGTGACTGTAGGAAAAAGGGAGGTATGCTATATGTAATTTGTTTCTTTACTTTCTTTCTTGTACCCGTTGCTGAAATCTATGAAATTTGTTAATATTTTTAACCTTTTGCTCCTAATTCCTATATTAGTGCATATTTATCATTGAAATTAGTTTGTTCATATCATTCTTCTTCTACCAATTGAAGAAATTTGTGGATTTCATGTGTACGTTAGTTTTCTCCCCTATTTCTAGTTTTAGAGGTGTGCCTTATAATGAATTTGGCTGGTTGCATTTTTTTCCCTCTGCCTATCATTGAAATATTTGCAGTTAGTTCATTTTTTTTTAATTTCCTGCTTCCTGTGCTAGCTGTTTAAGATATGCCCATCTTTGAAATTGTTTTGTTGGTTACATGTTTGTCTTCTATCCATTATGAAATCTATTATTGAAATTGGTAAGTTGGATACATCTTTCTTCCACTCATTATTAATGAAATCTATGTAATGAATTATTTTGAGTTTCTGTTCATATTGCTAATATATTAAAGCCTTGAAGAGTGGTGTTGACAAGTTTTCTGATCCATTCTCCATGCATATGGAAAAGATTTTGACAAATTTTCTATCATCTCTAAAAAACATAACTTTGTTGGTTGCATTTTTTCAGGCAAACAATCAGTGGAGATACCATTCAACTTAATTGCATACTGGAATATATTACCCATTATTGGTATTTTTTTTTTTGGTGTTTGATTCTATTCAATGTTGGGTATTTGCAAGGGAAGCCAACCTTATCTACGCAGGGTAAAGGAACCTGAATGTTGAAACCTCATATGTGCTCATTATTAGGATCTAATTGTAATTTTCATTTAAAAGAAACATACTCTATTATTTGAACTGTCAACTAATATTTTTCCCACTTGCAAGAATGAAGTATATGTGGTGAATATTCATGATTTTTTTGCATGAATGTTACTTCACCTTTTTGGGCATTTGCTTTTGTCTTATGGCTACTTGATGGTTTGAGATTAATTCACTCTCAAGGCTACATGTTATTGATTGATACATTATTTGGTGTCATTTAGTCTCAAATGTTGCCTTTTTCATTGAGCTTAAATTGTTGTTTATTCTTTCTTTTATCTCCCCTAGTTATGCTTATTTTTGTGAAGAGTCTCATCTATAAATTTCAACAATTTTATTTTGCATGCAATTTTGATTGTCTTTTTAAAGTTTGTGAGATCGTTTTTGGAGCTATTTGCATAAATTTTTTCTTTTTCAAAGTTTTGAGCCCCGATAATGGATTCATTATGAGGTCAAAAGCCATTGTTGTATCCAAAAGTATGAGTGCTCCTACCCTATGAATGTTTATGGTGTTAAATCATGAAGCTAAAGTAACATTCATGCAAAAACTCAATGAAGCTGAAGTAGTCTTTTAAATTTTGGAGGAGAATTTGATAATTTATTATTTGAACTATCACCTTTCTTTTGTGACTATAGATTTACATGTATGAAGGGTCCATTTTTTGATGATTTGTTTGGTTGCAGGGCACGTTGAAATGTGGAAAAGAAAAGTAATGGCAGTGAAGAAGCTATCATTAGCCCATTCTCAGCTTAGCCATGCATTAACTTCAATTTGAAATTGAAGTGAAGCTCATCTCAAGTGTTCAGTTTTTTCTCAAGGCAATGAATATATGGAAAACAAAAGCCTTGATTTGTAAAGATTTGTAAAGTATAACTGTTGTAAACATTTTTGAGTTTCATTTGATTTTTGAGTTTCAAATCCAAATGAACTTTGAAGAAAATAATTTCATTGATATGTTTTGACTTATTAGTGAGGATGTAACCATTGAGGTTTTGATTTGTCAATGAGGTTTAATGAAGTAAATTTTCATACTGATAAATATTGTGTTGTGGCTCCTCTTAATTTGTGATCTATTTGTGATCAATCGTATTTTCAAGAATTTTAGTCTTTATTTCATGGTGTTTCTATCAACATTTGAATATCTATGATATTTGAAGTTTATACGCATAAATTTGTGAGGATTAATTTAGATTTGATTTGTAACTTGAATCAATGATTCACCCAAATAAATGAATAAACCATGACTAAATAAATGACTATCATGACTAAAATAAATGATTACAATGATTAAATAAATGACTACCATGACTAAATAAATGACTAAATTAATGACTAAATATATGACTAAAATAATGACTAAATAAATGACTACCATGATTAAATAAATGACTAGCTAACAACAATCAATGACTAAATTAATGACTAAATATATGATTAAATTAATGACTAGATATATGACTAAATAAATCACTACCATGACTAAATAAATGACTAAATTAACGACTAAATCAATGAGCAAATCAATGAGCAAATCAATGACTAAATAAATGACTAAAATAGTTTAGTCATAAATTTGGTCATGTTATAAATGACTGGCAATAAACTACTAATGGTCACGTGACCAAAATTAGTCATTTATATGCAACTTTTAGTAGTTTATTTAATCATATATTGTTGTTTGTGTACTAGTGTCATAAATCAATCCCATAGCTTTTCTATATGTGTGTAAATGAATCCTTTTTCATACATTTAGTTAAGTTATCCATCATCCTTTTGAACAAATCTATCCTAAAAGTCAAAATTCTACCTTTAGATTCACAAGTTCATTAGCATCTTCATTCAAAACATCAAACATCAAATCTTTAGTCTAAAGTGTTGTCCAAATTTTACAAAGTTCATCATCCATATCACTCATCCCTTTCATCCTCAACTCAAATAATTGGTCCTAAACACATTAGAGGTCCACTTTTGCAACAAGATCAAAACACAAGAAAAACATAAATGTTTATCTATTATGAGAGACCTAAACAAAACCTTGGAATAAAAGAGTTTGATACTATAATTTTTACAACTCCATCGTACAATCCTTACATAAGTTCATCATATCCTACAAAATCCAATGACATAACAAATAGGGGTATTCCTAATCAAAACTTTGGAACATATTGTCACATGGTAGATCAAACAAGTTTCATAAATCAATACATCAACCCATTACACAATGTTCAAAATCCAATAGGTATAGGTGTTCAAAACACAAGCATGAACCTAGGGTTCCAAAGCACCAATATCCAATCAAAAAATCCAAGAATGACTATTTCTCATCACAACATTGGTTCACAGGAACAATACATCCCAAACATAAATATATCAGACTTAAAAATGTTAAATCCATATGTGGGGAACTTTGGGATGGATTCATTCATACCTCAACAACACATCATCCAACAAAATCATCAAAAATATAATATCAAGGTCAATAAATCATGCCATCACAAAATCAATACATTCCTCATCAAAATAATAAAAAGATGATTTATATCAACAACACTTTAAACATCATCAAAACATTGATTTACATCAACAACATCAACAAGCACCTCAATCATAGAGAGGAGATGGAGTGGGAAGAGGAGCAGTGGGGGAAATTTGAATTTGTAAGATGATGCAGGAGTTGATTCAGAGGATGCAAATGGTTTATTGGTGGGAGGAAACTTAAGGCTTGATAGGTTGCTGATTCTATGTTGTTGGGTTGCAGTGGCTTCATGCTAGCTGTTATTGTTTTCTAGTTGGGTAGAGGTCCTATAGAGTAGGCTATTGTCATCTAGTTGGGATGTGACAATTTGGATTCTTTGTTGTGATGGGGTGGAGGCTGTTGCTTCTCCTCTACTTTTTGGTTGTTTTTTGCTTGCCTTTTTGAAGGCTTCTTTTACAGAGTCATTCTTCCTTGGTCGGTGGTGTTTCTTGTGGATGGATTGAAGTGGGTGGGCTCTTTTATTTGCTTTGGGGTCCTAGTGAAAGTTCTACCTTCAGACTGGCTTATTTCTAGCTCTCACTAATGTGTTAAGGTTGCTTGTGTGCTTCTCATGTTGGTCTATTCATTGGTTCCTTTCATCTTGGGTCCCTCTTTCCTCTTTAAGCCCTCTTTGCTGCTGGTTTTTCTAGGACATCCTTTTGGTTGCCTTTGGTGTTTGTTAGCTACTCTTGGTTTCTCTATTGGGGCTTGGTGGTTTTTCTTGCTAGCTGATTCTATGGAGATTTTTTGGCCTCTCTTTGGCTCTTAGTGGTGTGTCAGGATAGTTGGTGTGTTTAATGGCTTGGCCTACTCCTTGTTTTCTTCCTTCATGGGATCCCATCCCCTTCTTTGGTTCCTTTTATTTTTGCTCTCTTTGGTCTTAGGTTGGTGCCCCTTCTAGTTTTCTATGCTCTTTTTTCCTTGTGGGGTTGTCCTATTTTGGCTTGTAGCTAAGTTGCAGCTTGTTTGGACCTCTTTTTGGGCTATTTCCAAATTGTGTTCTTTTGGCTAGGTGGTTTTCAACATTTTATCCTAGATCCCAAATGTTGATTGTCCCTTTGAAAGTGCTTTTTGCTCATTTCTAGTGTGGGATTTTCTTTCATCATGTTGTTTATTGGTTGTTGGCTCGATTACTTTTCAAGCTTTTATTAAAAACCCATATGAGTTTAAGATTGAAAGTTGTTAAGGTGGCTTTGTGGCTATTATTTGGGTTTATTTTCTTGGTCCATAGTATGTTCCTAGTGAAAATTTTACCAAAGGATGCTATAGCCACTTGTTTGGCTATTGTGCTAGAATTCTCCTCAAATTCTATGGAGGAAAATTCCTTTCCTCTTGAGGTGTAGTTGAGAGGTGGTGGTTTCTAGTGTCCTCATTTGCTAGTCCTATTGAGGTGAATGCTTCTCCTATGGAGGTGGAGGTTGATGGTTCTAGATATTTTAGGCTATAGTGGAATAGCGTGTCATGACATCCTCTCTAGAAGAGGGGATATCCCTCCTTTTGAGGTGGTGGTTGAGTTTGTTTCCTGGCACTAGGTGATTTTGTGTAGAAGGGAAGTTGATTTCTTGCAATTTTCTACTATGTACCCCAAATCCCCTATTGAGGTGGGGTGTTTGGACTTATTGGTTTTGTTGAGATATAGGATATTGTTGGTTTTTTACATCATTATGTTCACTTTTTTCCTAGGCTCAGACTTGGATGTTTTGAGTAACTTGTTTACTAATGCCTGATTGATTCAGACAGTTTTTTTAGATGTGCTGGACCTTTTGAAATGTTGATTTTTTTGGGTTTTTTCTTCATTAAGGTCATTTTTCTCTTTGGATTGGCTTTGGTTAGGGTTTTGATGGTGTTTTACACCATTAAGATGATTATATTTTGGTCTCAATGGTGTCTTTCTTGAGTGGCTAGTTTTTTGATGCCTAGCTGATGCAGATAGTCTCTTTGTTTACTTAAGGGTTCCAGGTCCTACTTAAATTTTTTTTGTAAAGGGATCCCAATCCCTTGATTTCTTATTTGATGTAGCTTGTGTAGTCATGTTTTCTTATTTTCTGCTATTATTGGGCTACTGTTGGTATGTGTATTATCTTGTATGCAACATGCTTTACTTTGATAAGGTTACGGGACCTTTCAAAACCAATTTGTAATGGGTTTTGGATACCATCAAAACTTGTTTTATCCATGATAAAAAACAAGCACCTCAATCACAACAAAGCTTGAAATCCAACAACACTACCAAACATAAATACACTCATTTGGGGGAGCCAATTGAATTAGCATTAAACAAGCTAGTCCATCCTAAACTTATCAATCTTCTAGTGTCATTAAATTGGGTTGAACCTAGCTTCAAGTTCTCATGGTATGATGATAATGCTTATTGAAAATACCATAGCACAAAAGTTCATGACATGTCAGATTCCATCAAACTCAAGAACCTCATCCAAGACCTCATTGATCAAGGAACAAAAACTTTTGATGATAATGATCAAGATTTAATCTTAAATGATCATATTGAAAATTTATCTACCTCACATAAGGAGAAAAAAGACATACATCAAGAGTCTTTTCCAAAACATGATCAAAATACTCCACGAAAATCTAGCAATGCTTCCTTTCAAGATATATTAACATCATTTGACAACATTAATGATCAAGATACCTTTGATCCAACACTTGAGTCAAACCCAGTTGATGATCAAGAGACCCTTAATCCAACACTTATACCTAACACAAGAATCTATTCCAATAGCTATCACCCTTATATCTACATGACATCCAAAGATCCTTTGAGCTTGATCCATATCAAGAACCTAATTCAAAACACATCAAGGAAGTTCTAAAGAAAATAGAAACCCCCACCACCTCATCTAAATATATAAATACTAGCAAAGAGTCCTCCATCCATGCTATACCATCTACTTAAGAGTCATATCAAGAGGAGGCTCCTAAGTATAGTGAAAGTATATCTAAATTGAGTCAAGATCAAGATCTCATTCCCCCAAAAAATTATCATGATCTACATAACATCCTCCAATCCATAAGTGATATTTTCTCTAGCATGAGTCAAGAGGGAGAACTCACTTCCCCAAAGTGCTATCATGACTTGATGAACATCTTCCAATCTATCTATACTTTCAAAAACACATCCACCTAAACCCATGAGATGCTTCCTTTTGAGGGACACATCAATGATCTTCATCCAAAACAAGAGTCTCCTACTCTTAGCATGAGTAAATAAGAGCAAGAAATGGAAGAGATTCTAGATTATAACAGTGATTTTGTGTCATCAACATCTCTTGAATCAACATCAATAGATAGCACATTTGAAGTTCTAGTTGAAGATATTAAGTATAAATATATCTTGGAATCAAAGTAGATAGTTAATATTCTTGAACAATAGGAACCAAAGGAAATATGAGGCATCCATGACAAGTCATATTTAGTGTCCATTGATCAGAGGGTACACTACCAGGGAAAATGATTAGGTATTTTTCAAAATGGCATCTGCGAATCAAAAAAATAAAAGCATGTCAGTAATACTCTTACAATGTTGGGGACAACCTTATCTAGTATAAATTCCAACATTGAGGGCATGAAGGGTCCTTATGATAAATCCAAAGTCAATGGTGCAACTAGCTACATCATGAATTGTCATCCACCCATCATCTCATCCACAACTTGGGACTAACACAAAAAGGAGAACATTGTTGAAGCAAAAGAAATAGTGAAGCAAAAAGGACATGTCAAATACAAATGAATACCAAAGAAAAATAAATAAAATCATCCCTCTAAAACTCCATTAGTTAAAGAAATTATGGGGTAAAATAAAAAAGGGAAATGTATCCATCAAAAGAATCCACAAATTCAAAAGTAGGATTCTCAAGAAATGTACAAAGTCTATCAAGCAGTTGGTCCCAACATCACGCGAACCTCCGTATCTACTCATCATTGCTCATCTTCCCAATTTTGGAGAGTTAAAGGTTCCAAACCATTGACCAATCCATCTTATATTCCTTCATGCACGACACCTTTTACTCCATTAATGATTTCCAATTCTTGTGTTAACCATGTGTTGGAAACTACTCTTCATAATAAGGATTCTGAAGGCACTATATCACAATGTGCGCACATAGACAAGGTTAAGTCTTGTACCAACAAGGTAGATTAGAGTTCTTTGAAGTTGCATTCAAGTGCTCATATCTTAGCAAAGAAAATTCTTCAAGAAGGATATCGTTGGCATGTAATGATAGTCACATCTACATCAGTACCACCAAGTGGTTCAACATGAGCATAAAATCTTTTAAAAACCAAAAAAAAATCAAGAAAATAGTAAAAATAAAATTTGTCCTCCAATGAAAACCACTATGATGGCACTTTGGGCAAGTACTATGATGAAAAGTTGGAAAAAAAATCATCATGAGTATAATTGAGAATCTATATGATCCTTTTTAGATGGAATTATCTCATCCTTATCATGATAAATCAAATGTTCCTTCCATCCATCCAATCTAGCTTTATCTAGATATTCCAGTTTATCTTGATCTTGACAAAGATTCGGTGTATACTTCAACTCAACTCATGGAAAAGTATTGAAATTGTGTTTTAAAATTAATTTTATCCCATTTCCTATCCATAGAATTGATCCTATTACATACTAAAATTCTATTGAACTCTTTGTGTATACATTACCTATCTTGGTTTGTCCATTGAACTATGAAACACTGCTAGACACTGGGGGTAGGTTCTTGCACTCTTGTTTTTGAATAACTCTTTATCCATGTCTTATGTATCATAATGTGATATTGAAATCATAATCTAGGTATCATTTAAACACCAAAATTCTAAAAACATTTAGAACATCTCCAAATCCAAAACATCACATGAAAATCCCCAAACAGGTCAAAAATTCAAAAAATTCAAAATATGGTTGTCGAACTACGTTGTCTTTGAGCTTGAACATAGGCGAGGATAATATTTGATGAGTCCCTGAGATGCATTAGGTAATTCCTTTAGGATTCTGTCACAATGAACTGACAATCCATCAATGTTCATATGTCATCAATAATTGGTTACTGGTCAAAGTCAATCGAACTACATCATCTCTACATGCATAACGTAAGAAAGGCTAATATTTGATGAGCCCTCGAGGCCGTAGGTTAGTACCTCTTAGGTCTTGGTCAAAACTAAAAAAACACAAAAAAAATTGAAAACTTGAAAGCCCAAAACATTGGAAAATATTCAAAAAATCCTAAACAATCTTAAATAACCTGAAAACCTAAACATTCACATACACCCAAAAAGATCAAAAACAACCTCAAAATATTTTAAAATATAAAAACATTGAAATATTGCAAAAATATAAATTCACCCATCTCATCTCACTTTCACCTACAATAAAATTTCATCAATAAATTGATCATCACCCTCAGCCTTTGAGAACACAAGTGAAAACAAGTACAACAATAACTAGAAAAAAAACCTTAAACATGAAAAATCAAACTCTTGATCATTATCAAACATGTCATTCAAACTTTATATCAATGAACTTTCAAACAACCTATCAACTTGCTAGCATCCACTAACATGTCCTAGGATGTATCCTTCCCACAGTGGGTATTATCATTGGAAATCACTTTGGATTCTTATCCATTTAAAAAAATGCAACCTTTTGACAAGAGATATGAATGACATTGATTGTTTGTTCATTTTGATTTTTTCTTATGATTTATCATATTGACCAATTCCAAGGAACTCTCGATGATGTATAGCAACATGATTAAGAGAGAAAAAAATGGGGCATTGATCATTATCTTTTGTTTGTTGTGCTTGTAGGATGTTCTTGTAACATAACCTTGGTGAATACTTGCTTTGTAGTGCGTAGGGAGATCATTTTGAATAAATTATTGAATATTGCATATGCTTTGGTTTAAGATGTTCTAAAATTCTAAACTAAATTCAAAAAAGGTTTTTGTATGTCAGATGTGAGCAAGGATTATCCTATCTATTTGTAGAGTCAAAGTCCATCGCATTACATACAACGCCATCCTGGTTATCAATACCTTGATGCATCACACGTCTATGTGTTATATAAAAAATAAGGAATAATATGATGAAGTATCCCAGTCCCTAAAGCAAGCAAATCATCATCTCTCATCACATATCTAATAAAGTCTCAAATAATCATAGGCTTGTTGGACTTCTAAATCAATCTAAAAAAAATGGTTAAATCAGTATCCATCTCATTCTTCTATCTCATTCTAATTCTATCTTATTCTTATCTCTTTACTAACAGTTCTATCCAAGTATCAAATCTATGTGATATATCAAAATATACATGAGGTTATCCATGGCCAATGACTGTCTATACATCATAAAATCTATCTACATCAGACATCTAATCTTTCCAGTCCTCTTTGACCTGAACTAATCTTGCATCTTTTTTGCGATATCAACCTAAAAATTAAAATTTCCCTTTGATCTATCCAGGGTGTAGTGTACCAACATAATTTCTTCCATTGGGGTAAAAGTGGGGCATCCAAAAAATCAAGAATTTTTAAATTTTTGATCTAAGAATTAGTGTTAATTCAAAAAGCATTAGTATTTGAACCAATGCAACAAGTTCCTTGCTTCAAAGAGGGGAAAAATGTAGACACTTAGAATTGTTTTCATTGACATTATGCATCTGAATTTGATTTCTAACACTATTTTCATCCTGAATCACCTCTTTTTAAATATTTAATTAAATAATCTTCATTGTTTAATTAAATTTGTCACTTTATCCTATTAATCGAATAATCAATGTTATTTGGCTAATTCATCCCCTTTCATGCTAATTTTCATCTTATTTAATTAGGTAATGCAAATTATTTAATTAAATTTCTTATATCTTCTCATTTAATTAAATAATCTTTATTATTTAGTTAAATTTCATTAAACCCCCCTTCATTAAATAAGTTAATTATTTAATGATAATCCTAATTTCCTCCATCTTGCACAATTAAAAAATTGTTTTAATCATCTAAATGGATAATTTCTCTCACCCTCCCACTTGCAAGGGAATAGTCCCCTAGAATATTCCTCCATTTGAATACCTCCAAAATGGAATATTCTTGTAACAAACTTCCTAAAAACTTCTTAATTTTTAGGAATTTGGTTTCTTTGAATCAATGAGAGCCATTGATTAAATACTTGATCCTTTTCAACATGAATTCTCATCCATTGATGAGAATCCTTGATACATGCCTTCATCTCTCATAGCTTCTCATCCATTGATTGATCAAATCAATCTTGACCATTGATTCAACCATTTCTCCCATAAATACTCCTCATTTTATGAGAAATAGATCCACTTCCAATTTAGAAAAGTTATGCCGCACATTTGCATACTCACTTTCATCCATTAGCATCATTTTAGCCTAGTTTATATCCATTTTCATCAATATTCATCAATGGAATCTATTTAGAAGCTTGTTTCAACTAAGGGGTTGGGAAAGGGCTGACATTCCACATCAATGCAACACCAATCCCCTAATGTGATGAGGCTTGAGGAATTTAACTAGTTTCCTTTATGAATTTCTTTATTGTTTATGTTTAAATTGCTTCTTCGTTTGATGTTTTCAAGTATTTCATTGGGTGCTTGACTTAACTAGCTAAATCTTTGTTTGTTTCATGTAGATATTACAGGTTTAGCTTAGGTTATGATCGTGTTCACAGTGCTAGTTCAAAATTAAAAGTTATGTTTATATTAATTTTGATTTACTTTTGAAGAATTAATAAGTTTTCCATTTATAAGCACAAGGAAGTGTAGACACTTACAATCGATAATAAAAACTATTTACTAACATTGTGCAGGGACTAGTAATTAAAAGAACAAGAAATATTATATGAAAAGGTAGAGAGAAGCTTTGAGAATATTTCTCCCCTCAATTCATGAAGAATTTAAATGCATTGGTGCAAACAAATAACATGTTGAGGGAATTAATGAAGAACTATCCCTCACACTACCAACAAACCCAAACACAAAGGATACTTCCAGAAGAAATTTTAACATCATGGTTTAAGAAATAGTAGATAATCCAATTGAGCATATGGAATTTGAGTTTCCAATAACTAACCAAGAAAGGGTTTCTCCTCTTAAGAACATACCTCCTTCAACATTACCCATTTTCTATGGATTAGTTGTTGAAGACCCAAATGCATTTCTTTTTGAATTTTATTTGTTGTGTTTGAGTTATGATTATATTATAGATTCTCACTGACTCAAACAATTTCCATCCATATTAAAGGATGTCACTCTGTGCTAGTTTATGGGATTGGGGAGGAATGTCATCCCTAACTAGGAAAAAATGAAGACCAAATTCTTGGAGAAATGTCAAGATTATTGTAGAGGAACATATAGGAAAAGAGATGGCATTTTCAAGATGTCACAACAAGAAGATGAACCAATTGAAGATTATGTGGAAATATTTCAATTCTGTCTAGAGAAATCGCCTCAAAATAGACTCTCTTGAGTCATTAAAACTAGTATTTTTGCAGAGTACATGAATATTGTATGGATGATATAAATCTCATAGGGGTAGGAGATATCTATCAACTTCCTTTTGATGGGATTTTCAAGGTATGTAAAAACTACTCTAGATCATCCATAAAGAAGACTAAGGTTGATAAATTCTCTTTCAATAAAACAACCTCTGGGGTCTCAAGTATGGAACTCAATAACCTCCTATCCAATATGAAGAAGGACATAATCAGCCACCTGGCTACCTAATTGGACACCTTTCATATCAAAAATAAGTAAGAAGAAGCTAAGGAAACCCTAACTAGATTATGTCCACATTGCCACCAAAAGAGGATGAAATGCAAATTCAAGAAGCTAGCTAGAATTTTTGAAGAAAAGTAAGGGAACTTTGACTTTCACACCTTGGAGGATGAAGAAGGCCAAGTGTTTTACATTGTTCAATGCAAAACATGGCAACCAAGATAATTTCTACTTCAAGACCCCTTATCTTACAATATGTCATTTCTAGGTGGTAACATAACTTCCCAAATTGGAACCATCAATGTTGGACTAATATGAAAAATACACCATGGCCAATGACCCAAGCATCCAAGTGGACTCAACAAAAATAAGGGATTGGAAACCACAACCTTACCAAACCCCAAATTACAATTCCTAGTTCCCAACCAAGTAAAACCAATTTTCATCACAATGGGGTGGGAGTTATCAATGAAAAAACCAAAATAGAAACTACCTGCAACCACAACAATGTACTATAATGTCAAATCCAACCATGGCTAACCAAGAACACCTTAGCTACCAGCCCATCCTACACCTAGCCCCAAGAAAAATCCTATTCATTAGGATTATACTACTGATACCATCCAATGCACAATCTATGGGGTTGAGGTGAGTGATGTCCATCTTTGTTTAGGAAAAATAATAGTTGGACCTTCATCCCCTCACATCAGAAATATTACTGATCAGGAGCCGCTAGTAGATATCATGAAAAAATAATCAAGGGAACCTAAAAAATGTTAGGCTCATCCAACCATTATAAGTTCAAAACCATCTGATGGAACCTTCAAATTTTGCAAATTTGAAGTGTCCATGATGAAAAAATTTGATCTGCACCCTTGGAAGTGCACCTAAAAAATCTTCCCAAGTGACATACTTTGGAGGGTCATAATTGAGAGAAAATTAATTTTCATGCCAAACCCCTTGGTGAGCATACTTAATTTACATATGTGAATATGCATGCCAACTTTTAGCTTCTTTTGATGAGTTTTGATAGGGTTTTGAAAAGAAAAGTTGGAGGGTTCTGGGACTATTTTGTTGTTTACAACTCTCTGTCCCATGAAGTGGCCTCCTGTTCAAGCTGATATTTCATAGCTGGATGATTTTCATGACAAACAGATTGTTGTATTTCATTCCCCCCACATTCATATGATCCTTGTTCTGGTTTAGAGCCTCATGATTAGATTTGATATTTTTTCGAGATCAAAAGCAAATGCAGTTTGTTCTATTTTTACATCTGCATTTCCTGAAATGTTTCGAGGTCAACTATGACCCACAATATCTTGTGATGAATGTGGATTGAATGAAATCACTCTTGCACACGTACTGCATGTACCTATATGACCTAGTGTTTCTAGTGGTAGCTTCCCTGGAGGTGATTTGATATTTTTTCAAGGAAGTGACTTGGTGAGTCTTAAGTGGTTTTTAACAGGTCTAGTTGCAAAAAAGCCTAAGTGAGCCACTTTGGCATTGAATATCTTGCACCTCAAGATCTATTTTGATGAGTTGCTTGTTGCACTACATTCTTGGGTCAAATTTCTACATGCCTATGCATTTTCATAAGTTCAGGAGGTTGTTTGACTAGTTTTCTAGAGTGATTTTAGAGGCCGCCTAGCTAGTTTTGATCATTGTGCACTTTATGCTAGAAAGCAAATTTTGATGTCTACCCAGTTCATTCTTTCACCTCAAAAGCATATAGAAGTTGCCTCTAATCAATTCAGGATGAAACTTGTTTGAAAATGATTTTTTTTTACTCAAGCCCACATATGGACCCGATATGCTTTGCACAATTATGAAATTGAAATTGTTGCATTATGGCAATTGCTTCAAGTAAATTGATTTGAATTAGTTAGCATGTGGAGGGGTATACAATTATAATTTCCTTCAAGAGTTAAAATGAAAAATGAGATCCACTTTTCAAATATGGAGTTTGAAAGTCATCATCAAATGGATAAAGATATTGAACAAGGGTGCCAATGCTAATATGGTGAATTAATTGTTTGATAAAACACCTCAAAGAGATGATATTAATGGTAGTTCTTCCACGTTCAATTTTGGTAAAAGTGTAGATGGAAGAAAAGAAGACTATATTAAGGCACGAGCTTGAACTTTTAATGATAGTGGCTTAAGGGATTTAGGAAAATCATATGAAGATGATTTTGTTTCAGCAAATTATGAACAGTGTTATTCCCTAAGAGTTTCGAGTCCTGAGAGAAAACATTCCAAAGATCAACTTCAAGATATCCATACAAAAGTATTGATTGATTTTTCCTCTGGAGTGGGTGTGGCTAGTAATTCTAAAGGTGATGGGAAGCCTTCTAGTAGGGTAAAATCTAACAATAATAAGGTTGCTATTTTTTGAGATCATGAGAAAGATCTGAAAGATCCAAATTATGACTGAAGTTATGATAGGTACAATCAACGATATTATCTTGGGTTTGGCTTAAACTTAGGACCATTCAATATGCAGGGCTTGTATCCTCTAGTTGTTAACTGTAGCACCGACTTTCCTCAATTAGGGGCAGCACATAGAGCAAAGGTTCATATGGAACCACCAACTCACCCACTCCAACCACATTCCCTTGGTCCATGTGTAGGTCCTCCAAATACGTTGGACTATGTTCATCTAGATGCCATGATGAGGGCTTTCAATCTTGGTCACATGGGTGCACATTTCATATCTACTGTGTATTTACAATGTACACAATTTTTTTTTCCAAATCTTGTAATGCACTACATGCATCCACATGAATGGTTCCAACATCCTTTTGCTCATTCTCATTTTTCAGCAGCAAACTAAAGCATGTTATGGCCAAGCCTTATGCCACTAAGGCTTTGGGAACTCCTTGAAGAATTATGGTTCATAATTAAAGAGAAGGGAGCCAATAGATGCCATTGGTTCTATTGTGCCTTGAAATATTAAGAAGTTTTGAAGGATTATTCTCACTGAAGAGGCTCAAACACATTTTGAAATGGCATTGCCATTGAATAGGCTGATAGAAGTCAATATGATATTGCCAATAAAGTTTTGCACATGTACAAGAGTCCAGTACTAGAAAAGCCTTTGTATTGATGAACAATGTATGAATAGGTTGCACCCAGACTTACTCTCCATAGGGAAATCTTGTGCTTACAGTGAATATGTATCAAAATTGTTAAGGAAGGAACCCACAAAACTCATTACACCTTGTGAAGGCTCGAGATATTATTTATGAAGTATTGGTGCAATGGTAATTGAAGATGCACATCTATTGTATTTGTTGTAAATGGAGTAAATTTGGTATTGCTAAGTAAATTTGAGCATAGGATGAATAAGAGTGGTGGTGGAATGTAAAAGAGCATTATTTAACCGGTACCCTTAGCACCTTCAGATTACTTGGCATGTTGTGTTGTGGTGTTGAGATGCAGAAGCTTTCAATATTGTACTTAATGGATGCTTTGTATGTTCAACGACACCTCTAGCCATGGAAAGCCCTCACACCCATAGCTTCGATGAAATGAAGAACATAGTTGCAAGTTGACTATTGTATAGATTTGCTTGGTTCTATGATGTTCGTGATGTTGCAGAGTACTATTTAGGGCAAGATTTCCCCACCAGCCCATGGGGGGAAGTGCCGACGGAAACAACATTTGATAGGTGAGCGGGTAGGCTCCACGTATCCTTTCTCAATGCTCGTGAACTTTATAAAATTTATAAAGGAAATACTTAAAGGTTAATCTTTTACTTTTTAAAAAAGTGTTGAACACTCAAATATATAATTTCCTACCATCCCATGTACTTAATGTTGCTGCGAGAAGAAAGGTAGCAAGGGTGTGGGGAGTGGCCTATGGTGGGCCCATGGAGAAACATTTGAAGGCAATGTTTAAATGGGAATTATTTTTAACAATAAGTTAAAAATACTAGGGTGGAGGTAAGGCACAAGTGAATACATTTTTAATAGCATGAGGCAATTAAAAAGCGTTCAAATATTAATATATAAAAAAAGTGATGGGCATAATATTTTAATGGGATTTCAAGTGAAAAGTAAAAGGGCATCGTGAAAATAAATCAATGCCTCTATTATAAAAAGCAAGAATTTTATTTTTCTAGGTAAAGTGAATTAATTATTCACTTTATAAACAAAGGGTCTTTTTTGTCGGGAGAATTGTTTTTTCACTGATAAACTTATTTTCAGCTGCAAAGGAACAAAAGAGAGTAAAAAATTCTTTCACAGGAGAGAAAATAATTTTTCATTGTAGGGTAAAACGGAAGAGGAGGTGAAATATTTTGCAAGAAAAGATATTTTTCAACTGTAGAATGAAGAAGAATGATGACTCTCCATGGTAGAGGATATTTTCAACAATAGGGCATAGATGAATGATGACTCATCATTATGAGGAATGTTTTTTGTTAGAGGGCAAGTGAATGAAAGATGCATGAACCAAGGTGTAGATTGAAGATTCTTCAGGAAGCAAAGGTAGTTACAGATCAACGGAAGATGAGGGATCCAAGTGTCGACTGCAAATGTAATTTTAGGGCTTCTCCTTCTATATATTTTCTCTTCTTCTCATTTGTAAATAGTTTTCAAACTTTTGGTTTGGGGGAAGGAAATAGAAAATTCTTAGTTGGGAATTGGGGTTTTACTTATAGTAAATGAATGTATAGACTTTATGACAATGTCAATTATTTTGAACAAATCAATGAAAATATTGCAGAAGTTATCTCCTTTTTGTGTTCTCAAATTGCATATGGATTAAATATATCAAGGATATGTTGATTTGTCATTGCAATCTCTTTGTAGTTGTGTGATTTGTGTATGGGTTTCTTCAAGTTAAGAATAAATTCTATATGCAAATTACTGTGGGTTTGAGGGAATGAAATGGATCTTTAAGTATGATTATGTAGTAATATGAGAGGTTACATTAGTGTAAAGCATTAATTGTTAAAGGGCCACTAATTTGAAATAAGTTGTTTAAATTTGCATTCATGATCTTAGATTTGTCTCAATGCCTTCGGATTAGGCATTGATTTGTGATATTACCCAAATCATTTTCAGAAAAAATCTAAATCATATTAAATATCTATTACTTTGGTCCTATTTTGTTTAAATTGTATATGCTCCATGTATCTTCATGATATTTGGAAGAGTATAGAGGCTTAATTTTAGAGGATTTAATTTATTAACCCTCTATGTTTTTGAGATGAATATATCTAAGTTATGCATTCTTAACAATGTTCAATCCAAATGGGATTATGCTTAAACCTAGTAGAATATGAAATAATGATCACTCATATATCTGAGAACTATCCACTTTCACAGGTTTGTAGTTTGCTACTTGGCATAAGGTTATCATATATTTAGGCCTATAATTAGGAACACCCTCCTGAGTCTCGTGGAGCTCAAAGTGTAGAAGGATTTATAGCCTTGTTCGTTGACTTTTCTTGTATTCAACCTATTGATAGTGAAAAATTATTTGTCCTAAATATTTAATCCCCTAGTTTAGGAATTATGTTTCTCCTTAGGTTTGAATGTTGGAAGATAAATAACCAAAATATTGACAACTCTATTGGGGAGTCAGTTGAAAAGAGTCAATTAGTTTGCTAATCTGTAGTTTTGGGGCAGATGATCCAAGACCCTACATACATGAAGGAGATTGTTGCAACAATTCTGGTATATTCTTGATGTCTAGTGCTCTACTGGTGGAGAGAACTCATAAATAAATAGATCTTGGAAGAAGCTTTCTCTTGCTTGAAGATATTTTCCTCTTTTAAAGAGGTGGTGACTCTAGATAATTTTTTGCGTTATCAGAAGAGTTGGTTGTAGTAATTCTCAGGTATTCTTCTATTGTAATATTTCTATATGAAGGTTTTCAAAAAGTTTTCTAGAAAATGTTGCCCCTTATTCAGTATTTTAAGATACTAGTAGAAAAGGGAAATGAGAAAGTAGGATATTCTAAAAAGGATATTGAGAAGAAATTAGTTGTAGAGGGAACACAATTTTATTTGCAATATGTATGGTTGTCCTATTTCTCCCTTTACAAGTTGTAATATCATGCCTAAAACACATCCATGTCCTTAAAGGAAACTATTCACTAGTGAAATATATGACCCTTTGGATTTTAGTAAAATCCAAGGTTACCCACGCTTTGTCCCAAGAAGGATTAATGAGTATTTTCCTAAGTTTAGAGGAGGTTTTGAAGAATCAACATTAAGACATGTATATTGTTTCATTGATTTGATGGAAGATTATCAAATAATAGAAGACGGTGCTACAATGATTTTTTTTGTAAGAACTATAGAAAATGATGTTCAATATTGGTTTTCTGAATTGCCAATACATTCCATATATTCATGGAAAGAGCTTGAGATACTGCTCATGGATGAGTTTGGTGAAATGAATGATGATTTCTTTTCTGAAGAAAGAAATCTACATACCCAAGAAGAATATGAAGAGAAATCTGAAAATGAGGTTGAACTTATGTCACCTATTGAAATATTGTATGATATAAGGAGAATTTAGGGTGATTCTTATTATGATTTTCATGGTAGATTCATGAAAATTTGTTTGCTATACCAGTATTAAATAAACCTAATGAATCAATATGTATTGATGTTTTCTGTGAAGGGCTTGAATGTGGTCTGAGTACTATGCTAGCTCACTTGAATCCCCCTAGCCTTAAATGTTTATATCAATGGCTTTCAATGATTGAAGAAATGGTAGCGAAATATGGAATTCATCTATTTACTAGCTTATGTGATGGTACTTTTTCAAGATTTCATCAAATAGATCTAGATGGTATAGAAGAAGGAAATGATAATGCATCATTAGGTGTTGAGGATTTTGTTTTTTAACAAACCATGGAGAAAATGTACCTTGATTTAGATTGCACCCATGATGGTCATGAAGAGATAGATGAAACATTTGAAGTTTCTTTTATTTGCTCTGAAAATACCAAAATAGAGAGAATTTTATGTATTAGATGAAGGTTGCAATGATGTAGATGATGTTGAACAGTCTAGATAACTGAGAGGGGGGTTGAATCAACTATTATAAAACAATTTTCTTGACTGTAATTAATTTAGAGCAAGATTAAATTAATCAGATAATAATCAAATAGATATGAACATGAAACACATGACAACACCATGCAAAATGAACACCAAAATTTACATGGAAATCCAAGAAGGGAAAAACCATAGAGAATGCTAATTCTCAATTATAAAACATCGGTTAAGGTGATTTTTACAAAGGTTCACTAAGACAAATTCTCACTACAGGTAAGGATCACTGCTTGTGGGCTCATTTACCAATTAATACAAAAAAAAAAAAGTCTCACTAACAAAAATGAAATGATGAAGTTGCATCTACATATGCATGAAGTTAGTTCCAGTTTAGAGAATAATATCATCCTAAAATAGATCGGGTCAAGAATCTTCTATCCATCTTCCTCGTACAACCTCTTGCAAAACATATTACTTCTTCTTGACACTTGCCTTCAACTTTCTTATTGCATAATCCTTTGCACCCTTTTATCTACTTACACACACCATACTTCTTACTTCATCAAACAAAATTAAATTTTACTTATACCATTCCATTTCCTTCATAATCTCCTAATTCATAAAACATAATTTGAATTGGGTCACCACAAAACATGTCGGCATGAAGAACAACCTTGAAATATTCAATAAGGCTTAGCACACTAGCACCAAACCCAAAGGATATGTCACACATAAATATCTCCTTACCACATTACCAAGGGACCCATAAATAGGTCATACATAAGATGAGTTCATCACATAACACAATTATCAAAATATAGAAAACTTTGAATTACACAAAATATATTCTAGAGCCAATGGGAATGCCACAACCAAGACCAAATCTTGATTTCCATCAATTTCAATACCAACCAAAGAAACCCAGTTAGACATACCAAAAATTGTAACATGCTACATGAATGTCTAGATAGCAAGGATACCCAAAATAAGCTTTGAGCATATCAACCAATATCAAAAGATTAGTCTTCATTATTTTGCATTAACTATCTTCCACAGATGTCCCAAAAAGAAGTACTCCCATATCCGAATCAAGGATAACATCCACACTTCACAACATCATAGCCCTTGATAGGATATATCATTTTTGTATATCATCTATAGTACAACCTTTCAGATCCCAGGTTTTGACATCAATGCTAAGTCATCTTAACAAATTCTCAGCAAAAGATGATACTGAAAGTGTTTTCTCTTTTATGAACTTTGAATATATAGTTGAAGATCATGTTGATTATGAAGTTTCATGTCTTCATGATGAGAACAATGGTGTTGTAGATGGAAGTTTGCAACCAGGTCATGAAAAGCATTCTTGTCTAGGTTATCAAGCTGATTACAAGTTTATTTCCAGCCTTGGTGACTATGATTCATTTTAAGAGGAGGATAAAAAAATAATTTCTTCAGGAGGAAAGTGTTTCAACAAGGAAAATGATGATAACATTTCTGAAGCCTCACAAGAATATGATGAGGTATATGAATTGAGCATTCTTTTTGAAGAAGTAGGTAATCAAAATTATTATGGTACACTTGTGCAAATTCTACAAGTGTTGAGTGTAGCATTGATACAAGTTTTCATGATGATGAGACAAAGGAGTTTGTTGATTTAGGGAATAATCTTGAAAGTGGTGGTGTATTAGATAAAAATGACCAAGTGTACAATGAGTTTTAGTTGGAGAGATCATCCACAATTAGTTGTAATGAGGAAGCAAATGTTGGTTTTCAATTTGATAGTGAAGAAGGTAGCCCTGCTAATTGTTGCATCAGTGTGAACAAAGAAGGAGATATGTATGCAAGAGATTCAATGGATGAATCAGTTCGGGTAGTTGATTTGAGGAGCATGCATATGATGGTAATGTTAGTGAAGAACAAGGAGCTCCTCTTTTTTTTCATGCTTTACCTTCTTCTACTTCTTTTACTAGCTTTGAAGTTATCACTAAATGTTTGCATGAGGATAGCATTGATGTAGTTGTACATGAAAGTGAAAATATAGTGACAAATACTAGTACAACTAATGAAAAAATTTATGATGAGTTTTCACTTGAAGAATGTGATTGTGTCAATCACATGGATGCATATGAGGATCTTTTTTCTGGATCAACAACCCATAATTTTCCTTATAAGTAGTATGTTTTAGATTGTCAAGTTGATGCAGTAGGAAGTGGTGTTGAATATGATGCTTCTTGCAGCAATGAATGTGTTTTATACAATCATTGTGAGGAAGTTTTTGTAGAGGTAAATTTTGAGTCATCAGAGTGTGCATCTGAGGTTTTCTTCTGTGACAATATGAAGGATGTTGATAACCTTGTTTTTGAACTTGAGTTGGAAGAGATTGCTTGTGTATGGGATGCTAAGATTTTTTTTGAATGCCATGATTTGAATGTTAACAACGGTATTATGGATGCTGATAAGTCTTATTTTCAGAACCTTCAAGCATGTAGTAATGTGATGGGGCAGTGTTGGGCTGATGACAAAATCACTTGTGATGCAATTCAGTTGAAGGAGATACAAATATGTGAGCATTTTTTGTTTACCTTGAAGGAGGATTGCACACTGTTTTTGAGGCATGATATCCTTTTTTACCTTGATCATCATGAGGGGGTTAGTGAATGTAATAATATTGTGTCTTCATATAGTCTTGATCATTATCCTCATGTATTATCACTCACTAAAAAATTAGAAAATGAAATGGGTGGCAGTGATGTGGCCTATGTGATTTGGTTGCCATGTGACAATAAAGCTAGACACGGAGCAAGTTCTCACTTGTTCAAAGGTAGCCTGACACTTGTTTTTGCAAGAATGAAGTAACTCATGTTGTTGTGGTGTGAAAAATGCAAGTAGATTAAAATATATCACCTCTTTTAACAAATTGGTGTTTGAAAGGGGTAAGAATTGACTTCCATTTTTCATTTGGTGGCCTGGGGCCACCAAATAAGGTTAAAAAGCTGAAAATAAAAAGACTTTGTCACTGAATGGTTCTAGGACTTGGTCTACTCTTCCAGAAGATTCTGAATTCTCACTTTGTTCAATGAGGAACATACATCCCTAGAAAGAACCACTAATGGCACCTTCAAATTTTGTAAATTTGAAGTGTCCATGATGAAAAAATTTGATCTACACCCTTAGAAGTGCACTTGAAAAATCATCCCAAGAAGCCCACTTTGGATGGTCATAATTTGGATCCAATGAATTTTCATGCCAAACCTCTTGGTGAGCATACTCAATTGACATATGGGAATATGCATGCCAATTTTTAACTTCTCGTGATATGTTTTGATAGGGTTTTGAAAAGCAAAGATAGAGGGTTTTGGAATTGTTCCGTTGTTTGCAAACTTTGCCTTGTGAAGTGGCCTCCCATTCAAGCTAATATTTCATAGCTAGATGATTTTCGTGACAAATGGATTGTTTTCCTACATTCCCCCCACATTCATATGCTCCCTGGTCTAGTTTTAGAGCCTCATTGATAAACTTTGATATTCTTTTGAGATCAAAAGCAAATGCAGTCTATTCTGTTTCTACATTTGCATTTCCTAAAATGTTTCGAGGTTGAATTTGACCCACAATATCTTATGATGAATGTGGATTGAATGAAATCCCTCTTGCACATGTACTTTATGTACCTATATGAACTATTTTTTCCAGTGGTAGCTTCCCCATAGGTAATTTGATATTTTTTCAAGGAGGTGACTTGGTGAGCCTTAATTGCTTTTTAACAGGTGCAGTTGCAAAAAAGCTTTAGTGGGCCACTTTGGCATTGAATATCTTGCACCTCAAGATCTGTTTTGTTGATTTTTTTGTTGAATTACATTCTTGGGTCAAATTTCTACATTCTTGTGCATTTTCATAAGTTTATGAGGTTGTTTGACTAGTTTTCTAGAGTGATTCTAGAGGCCACCTGGCTAGTTTTGATCACTATGCACTTTATGCTAGAAAACAAATTATGATGTCTACCTAGTTCATTCTTTGACCTCAAAAGAATGTAGAAGCTGCCTCTGATCAATTCAAGATGAAACTTCTTTGAAAACAAAAAAAAAATTAGTTAGGCCCACATGGGGACCTAACATGCTTTGCACAATTGTGAAATTGAAAGTGTTGCATTATGGCAATCACTTCAAGTAAATTGCTTTGAATTGGTCAGCATGTGGAGGGGTATACAATTAAAATTTTCTTCAAGATTTAAAAAGAAAATCAAGATCCAATTTTTGAATATAGAGTTTGAAATTCATGTCATCAAATGGATAAAGATATTTAATAGGGGTTCTAATGCTAATATGGTGAATGAATTGTTTGATAAAATTCCTCGAAGAGATGGTATTAATGGTAGTTATACCAAGTTCAATTTTGGTAAAAGTGTAGATGAAAGAAAAGAGGACTATATTAAGGAAAGAGCTCAAATTGTTAATGATAGTGGCTTAGGGGATTTAGGAACATCATATGAAGATGATTTTGCTTCAACAGATTATGAACAGTGTTATTCCCCCAAAGTTCTGAGTCCTGGGGGAAAACATGCCAAAGATCTACTTCAAGATATCCATACAAAATTCTTGACTGATTATTCCTTTGGAGTGGGTTTGGCTAGTAATTCTAAAGGTGAGAGGAAGCCTTCCGGTAGGGTAAAATCTAACGACAATAGGGTAGCTATTTTTTGAGATCATGAGAAAGATTAGAAAGATCCAGATTATGACTGAAGTTATGATAGGTGCATTCAAAAACATGATCCTAGGATTGGCTTAAACTTAGAAGCATTCAATATGTAGGCCTTATATCCTCCAGTTGTTAATTATAGAACCAAATTTACTCAATTAGGGTTAGCACATAGAGAACAAATTCATATGGAACCACCAACTCACCCACTCCAACCACATACCCTTGGTCCATGGGTAGGTCCTCCAAATACGATGGGCTATGTTCCTCCAGATGCTATGATGAGGTATTTCAATCCTGGTCACATGGGTGCACATTTTGTATCTGCTGTGTATTTACAATCTACACAATTTGCTTTTCTGAATCCTACAATGCGCTACATACATCCACATGAATGGTTCCAGTAGCCTTTTTCTTGTTCTCATTTCCAACAACAAAATGAAGCATTTTATGGCCAAGCTCAACACTGCTAAGGCTTTGAGAAATCCTTGAAGGATTATGTTTTATAATTAAAGAGAAGGGAAACAATAGATGCCATCGGTTCTATCTTGCCCTAAAGTATTAAGAAGTTTTGAAGGATTGTGCTCACTGGAGAGGATCAAATACATTTTAAAGTGGCACTACCATTGAATAGGTTGATAGAGGTCAATATGATATTGCAAATAAATTTTTGCACATGTACAAGAGTCCACTACTAGAAAAGGCTTTGTATTGATGAACAATGTATGAATAGGCTGCACTCACACTTACTCTGCATAAGGAAAGCTTGTGCTTATAGTGAATATGTATCAAAATTGTTAAGGAAGAAACCCACATAACTCATTACACCTGGTGAAGGCTCGAGATATTGTTTATGAAGTATTGGTGCAATGGTAATTGAAGATGCACATCTGTAGTATTTTTTGTAAATGGAGTAAATTTTGTATTGCTAAGGAAATTTGAGCATAATATGAATAAGAGTGGTGGTGGAATGTAAAAGAACATTATTTGAGTGGTACCCTTGGTACCTTCAGATTACCTGGTATGTTGTGTTGTGGTGTTGAGATGCAGAAACTTTCAATCTCGGTACTTAATGGATACTCTATATGTTCAACAACACCTCTGGCCATGACAAGCCCTCACACCCATGGCTTCAATGAAATGAAGAACAAGGTTGCAAGTTGACTATTGTATAGATTTGCTTGGTTTTTCCATGTTTGTGATGTTCTAGAGCATTGTTTAGGGAAATATTTCACTACCAACCTATGGGGGGAAGTGTTGATGGTAGGAACATCCGATTGGGGAGTAGGTAGGCTTCACGTAGCTTTTGTCAATGCTCATGAAATTTATAAAGGAAATGCTTAAAGTTTAATATTTTATTTTTTATAAAGTTTTGAATGCTTAAATATATAATTTTCTGCTAGCCTATGGATTTAATGTTGCTATGAGAAGAAGGTAGCGGGGGTGTGGGGAGTGGCCTATATATGGTGGGCTCTTTGAGAAACATGTGAAGGCAATGTTTTTATGGGAATTATTTTTAATAGTAAGTTAAAAATACTATGGTGGAGGTAAGGCATGAGTGAATACATTTTTAATAGCCTGAGGCAATTAAAAAGTTTTCAAATATTAATATAAAAAAAAAGTGTTGGGTAGAATATTTTAATGGGATTTCAAGTGAAAAGTAAAAGGGCACCGTGAAAATAAATCAAAGCCTGTATTATAAAAGTAAGAATTTTATTTTTCCAGGTAAAGTGAATTAATTATTCACTTTATATCCAAAGGGTCTTCTTTGCTAGGAGAAGGGTTTTTTCACTAATAAACTTATTTTTAGCTGCAAAGGAACAAAAAGAGTAAAAAATGCTTTCACGGGAGAGCATATAATTTTTCACTGCAGGGTAAAACGAATGAGGAGGTGAAATATTTTGCAAGCAAATATATTTTTCAACTACAGAATGAAGAAGAATGTTGACTTTTCACAGTAGAGGATATTTTCACCAACATGGCATAGATGAATGATGACTCATCATTATGAGGAATATTTTCTATTAGAGGGAAAGTGAATGAAAGGTGCATGAACTAAGGTGCAAATTGAAGATTCTTCAGGAAGCAAAGGTAGTTATAGATCAACAAGGGATGAGGGATCTAGCTATCAACTATAGATGTAGTTTTAGGGCTTCTCCTTCTATATCTTTTCTCTTCTTCTCATTTGTAAACAGGTTCTAAACTTTTGGTTTAGGGGAAGGAAATAGAGAATGCTCAACTAGGAATTGGGGTTTTACTTACAGTAAATGAATGTATATACTTTTATGACAGTGTGAATTAGTTTTGAGCAAATCAATGAAAATATTGTAGAAATGATCTCCATTTTGTGTTCTCAAATTACATATGGATTAAATATATCAAGGATATGTTGATTTGTCATTGCAATCTCTTTGCAGTTGTGTGATTTGTGTATGTATTTCTTCAAGTTAAGAATTAAATTCTTTATGAAAATTAATTTGGGTTTGATGGAATGAAATGGATCTTTAAGTATGCTTATGCAGTAACATGAGAGGTTACATTAATGTAAAGCAGTAATTGTTAAAGGGCCACTAATTTGAAATAAGTTGTTTAAATTTGCATTCATGATCTTAGATTTGACTCCATACCTTAGGATTTGGCATTGATCTGTGATATTACCCAAATCATTTTTAGAAACAATCTAAATCATATTAAATCTCTATTACTTTGGTCCCTTTTGGTTTAAGTTATATCTGTTCCATGTATCTTCATGATATTTGAAAGAGAATACAGGCTAAATTTGAGAGAATTTCATCTATTAACCCTCTATGTGTTTAAGATGAAGATATCTAAGTTATGTGTTCTCAACAATGTTGAATGCAAATGGGATTATTCTTGAACTTGGTAGAATATAAAATACCCATCACTCATATATATGAGAACTATCAACTTTCATAGGTCTATAGTTTGTTGCTTGGCATAAGGTTATCATTTATTCAAGCCTACAATTAGGAACACCATCCTGAGTCCTGTGGAGCTCAAAGTGTAGAAGGATTTGTATCCTTGTTCATTGGCTTTTCTTGTCTTCAACCTGTTGACAGTGAAAATTATTTGTCCTAAATCTTTAATCCCCTATTTTAGGAATTGTGTTTCTCCTTAGGGTTGAAGGTTGCAAGAAAAATAACCAACACCACCATTTCTTGAAATACTAACTATACAAAAGCATCATTCTAAAATTGAATCTGACTTGTTAGGCCAACTTAGAAATGTTTGCATAACAATACCCTTGATTCAAGCAATTAAGGAAGTACCAATATACATAAAAACTATGAGAGAGTTGTCCCTTAAGAAGCCTAGTAGAAAATAGAAGGACCCCCATACTATATGATAAGTCCATTTATTAATACATTTCTTGATGTTGTTATGCATGTTTACAAACATTATTAGATAATCCTTTTAGACATATTCCTCTGCTATGCTATCTTTTTATGCTTATTATACAACCTTGGGCATAAATTAGAGTAATGAAAATATAGTTATGATATAGTAGCATTGCATGATTTATTTGTGGATAATGTATGGAATGTGATTAGAATTTTGTGTTTAATCATGGTAGTTATCTTTGTGTGTGTTTTTTTTGGATTAACCTCTTGCAGCCTAAGAAGGCACTATAGCCTGCAACAACTAAAAGTTGTAGCCCATAGCCAAAGGCGGTCTTGGAAAATGAAATAGGGGAAGTGCTAGAATGAGTTGAGTGTAATAACTACTATGTGGAGACACTTGATGGAGTTAGTAATGCATTATTATGATGGTTAATAAGGTGCTAAAGAAGAATAATTTTATTGTAAGATTTTGGATAACTGATTATATGTTCCACGTTGCAGATTTGTTTTGCAAAGTTTTAATCCTATTTGAACTCTTTCTTCTTTTTAGTTGCAGTTTGAATAACTCAATCTTAATTACACACGCTAATATCTAGGGAGTTGTAGTTAATGATTTTAGTTAAGAGTTGTGTTTAGAATAAACTCCCCTATGCCTATGTATACTTAGTGGTTGAGTCTTTAGTATAGTTAGTTGGTTAATCTCATACTGGTGGATTTGTTATCAACTACTTAATTTTTAGTTGTAATCTATAGACATGTTGATTGTTCAAAAATGGTTTTCTTGAATACAATCATTGAGAAAGATTTGATGTGATATTTTTGGAATGCTTAACGAATGAAGTTCAAGCTGATATGGTTGCATAGAATTTGAAGATTTAGATTTGGTTTTAGTTTAAGTAAGGATAGCCACTTGAGCAGTCTAGTCAAGGTGATTATTCTTCACTACATTTATAGTTGTTTTACTTTTTCTTAGCAGTTATTTTTGTTAGTCATTACTTCAAAAATTGCATGTAAGTTAAAATAGATTCTCGTATTATTATTATCAACAATGATTGCTCATGTGCATGAATGCATTCAATTGATTTGTAGTACTCTGGAGGATAGATTTGGTTCAGTTATTAGTTTTGAGTTAGTTTCACTAATTAGTTCTATTAACAACAATTCAACTATAAATTATGTTGTAAGCACTTGGAGCCATTAGCGCTAGTTTACTTCTTTCACTATTATGTGTTTCTGTGATTTTACAGCAAGTTGAATGCCTTTAATAGGATAACCTAGGAAATCTCAAGTCTTTGAAATCACATATACTTCCAATGCCATAAATTTTTTACAAGCCCTAGTTAACAATTGAAGGAATTCTTTGCAAAGTTGAGTGAACTATTCAGCTAGGTCATTCCTCTAAATTGTGTGATTCCATCAAGTTTTCAAGACACTAGTTTAGACTCTACATTTTTGGTGTCATTGTTAGGGATGGTACTACTTTCATAGACTTGTTTCCAAGATTTCATAGTTTACATTTTATTTTTAGCATTAGGATTGTTAGGTTTTATTTTATCAAAATACCATAAAGTTACACTAACATTGTATAGGACTGTTACTATACAAATCTATATTTATTGTATGCAGAGGCAGAGAGACTCCTTGGGCAGATTCCTCCCCTCCACACACCAAGAAGCCATAGCAAATATTGGTGATATTACTGAAGAGAGCGAGGGTATTCCAAAAGAAGAACCCACCCTTTCACCAACATCTAGTGCACCAATAGAGGGGACATACCAAACCATGGGTGATTCACCAGGGGATGATCTGAAACATGTGACCTTTGACTTTCCAATCATCCACCAAGAAAGGGCTATTGTGCTAAATAATATCCCTCTTCCAACATTACCATTTTTTTATGGGTTGGTGACTGAAGGTCGAGAAATATTTTTGTTTGAGTTTGATCTCCTATATAGGAGCTATGACTATACCTCTAATTCTTAAAGGCTCAAGCTCTTCCCTACCAATCTAAAAGATGTAACCCTGAGATGGTTTATGGTATTAGGAAAGGATGTTATTCTAGACTGGGATACTATGAAAACATTGTTCTTGGAAAAGTAACAAGACTATTGTAGAGGACTTGATAGGAGTAGAGATGACATTTTCAAAATGTCATAGAAGGAGGATGAGCCGCTAGAGGACTATGTGGAGAGATTTCATTTTTCTTTGAAGAAAAACCCACTAAACAAGCTATTTGAAGAATCCCTCAAATTAGTATTTTTGAGGGGAATCAATGAGGACTACATGAATGACCTCAATCTTATTGGGCAAGGGGATATCTCTCAAATACCATTTGAATAAATCTACAGGGTCTATAGAAATTACTCTAGGACCTTCACTAAGAAACCATGAGGAGAGAGGATATCCACCATTGGTAAATCATCTATGGGGGTTTGAAAGAAAGAGTTAAGTAATCTATTGTCCAACATGAAGGATGATATTATCAGTCACCTAGCAACTCGGTTGGAAACTCTACATACAAAGAAGACACAAGAAGAGGTTGAAGGAATGCTCACTAAACACTCCCACAACTGTATACAAAGGAAAGTAAATTGTAAATGCATGAGGGTGGCTAGTATTCAACAAGACAAAACAGAGAAATCTGATTTTCAGCCACTTGAAGGAGAGGATGGACAACTATTTTACATAGCTCAAAGAATACCATGGAAACAAAGAGATGGTATGCCACAAGACCCTCTAAATTTCAATTCATATTTTCCAATTGGATATCAATTCTTTTTGCTTGGAATTCCTATCCCTAGCCAACTAACCAAAATTAATGGAAAAACCATCAACAATGGCAACAATCTCACCAAAATTGGAACTAGCAGCAACAAAATCTTTGGCCACAACAAAATTTCTAAGGTTCCAATTATAATCCTTAATGGCCATGATGACAAAACTAGTCAGCCACAATGGCAAAAAAGTCAAGAGTGACAACAAAAAAACATGAATTATCAATAGCCTATGCTTCCTCCTTAGCCACAAAAAAAAATCCATTATTCCTAATCCATAAAATCCTATACCTCAGACACCAATACTACCATAAGTACTTGCCTAACTTGCACCTAATCCTAACAACAATTCTATCCAATAGGATTTTACTAACAAGGCTATGCAATACCCCACCTATGGGATAGAGGTGAGTGATGTTCACCTCAGGTCAAGGAAACAACTAGTTGGATCTTCATCCCCTCAAATCACTAAGATGGAGTATGAGGAACCTACCGTTGAAGCTCCAAAAAAATCACCTCTAGAGCTAGAGTCAAATCATGTACACCAAACCACCTCAAGTCCAAAGCCTCTATTCCCTAAATGCTTAGCCATCCATAAACATCATACCCAAGTTGAGACAAACCTACTAGGTCAACTTAATGATGTCAATATCAATATTCCCCTCATCCAAGATATAAATGACATTCCAATCTATACCAAGGTGGTCAAGGACCTATGTCTTAAGAAACCAAGGAGAAAAAGGAAGGACCCTCGGATAGTTCATGTCCTAGGAAACCTTGTTGATATCGTGCTAGGGAATATAATTGTCCCTAAATACACATACCCTAGTAGTCAAATTGTGGATGTTAATATAAATGGGACCCTTATCAAGAACACATTGATAGACTTAGAGGCAACAATAAATGTCATGACTGAAGAAACAATGCAATTACTTAAGTTAGCCAACCTCAGACATACACCAACTGCTTTACAATTAGTTGATAGTTCAACAGTCAAGCCTAAAGGAATGATTGAAGATCTAGTTATTGCATTAGACTATTGGGAATATCCTATTGATTTTATAGTTTTATAGCCAAAGGTCAACCTTGGAGGATATCCACTCATTGTAGGTAGACCATGGTTAGCTAGAGTTGATACATTCATAGGTTGTGGGCCTAGAAATATGATAATATCTAATGGGACTATGACCAAGAAATTTGTCCTCTATCCTCTAGCCCAACCTTATGCTGATCTTGAGCAAACCATTTGGCCCATTTTGGATGAGGAAGACCACTATTCCCTACAAACTTTGATGATAATAGAACACAACCCTTTATTGGAGGATCAAGAAGAAGATGATCTAATTGTTCATATAATAAAAAATGACTATAGTAGGAGACCACAACAATAGGACTATCTCTCATGCCTACAAGATCCTTTATAGAGCATTATACCTACCAACTCCTCAAAAGAAATATCTCAAATCTTCCATTTCTTACTGCCACAATAGTGTGTACCAATCATTCCTAGCCTTGACCTCTCATCTATGCAAGAATCATCCAAAGATCTAGAAATCATGCCAAGAAAAATGTTGAACATAAATAATGAATCGACTAAAGAACAACAAAATTCCCTAACTACTATGTTGTAGGCACACACAACAATCTTTGCATGGGACTACCATGATATTAAGGGTATAGATCCTAACTTATGTATGCAAAGGATCTATATAAATGATGGATATAGGCCTATTAGATAGCCTCAAAGATGAGTGAACCCTACCTTGAGAGAAATAGTTAAATCTAAACTTCAAAAACTCCTTGATGCAAGGTTCATTTATTTTGTATCTAACAATGAATGGGTATCCCCTTTAGTCATTTTCCCCAAGAAAGGTGGAAAATGGAGGGTATGTGTCGACTATAGGGAGTTGAATGCAACCACTAGAAAGGAACACTTTCCATTGCCCTTAACAAATCATGTTCTTGAATCATTAGCAAGGAAGAACTACTTATCACTCCTAGATGGTTTTAGTGATTACAATCAAATAAAAAATGTTCTAGAGGATCATGAAAAAACAACATTTACCTTCCCTTGGGGTACCTATGCTTACTTTTTTGTACCCTTTGGTTTATGCAATACCATAACTACTTTCTAGAGGGTAGTGCTCAAATATTTTCTGATTATGATAAAAAATCTATGGAGATATATATGGATGACTTCACCACATATGGGGAAACTTATGAGGAAACCCTTAGTAATCTAGAAAAGGTTTTAAAGAGATGTAAAGAATATAACTTGTACCTAAGTAATGAAAAGTTCTTTATGATGATGACTCGGGGAATTTTTCTAGGGCATTTCATATCCAATGGAGGGATTCAAGTTGACCCAAATAAGATAGAGATCATTTTTTCATTACCTATTCCACAAAAGCAAAGAGAATTTAGAAGCTTCCTTGCCAATGAAGGATATTATAGGAGTTTTATTAAAGACTTTGGTAAGATTGTTGCACAATTGTTTGTTATGCTGACTAAAGACATAGAATTTGATTGGACATTAGAGTGCCAGCATTCCTTTGAAGAATTGAAGAAAGCCTTAACACAAGTGCTTATTTTTAGGGGGCCAAATTGGACCTTACCCTTCCATATACACATAGATGCTTCAAATTTTTCTATTAGAGTAGTTTGAGGTCAGAAAGAAGGTGACAAAGAATATGCTATTTACTACATTAGCAAGAAAGTTTAGGGGGTAGAGCTAAATTATACTATTACAAAAAATGATGTGTTAGTAGTAGTGTATGCCATCAATAAATTCAAGCACTAAATTACTATTTATGCATTTTTTGTCCACATAGACCATACAACTATTAGATATTTAATGAAAAATTTTGTAGTAGGGGGAAGACTAATTAGATGGTTGCTCCTTCTACAGGAATTTGATATCACAATAGTGGACAAGCATAGTAAGTTTAATGTAGTATCAGGTTTTTTGTCAAGGTTGCCAACACAATTAGCAAAAAGGGTAGTAAATGACTCATTTCTAGATGAGGATTTTTTTCTCTTATATATATACCCTATTATGTTGATATTGCAAACTATTTACTGATAAAGCAGATCCCACCATTGTTTTCTCCAAGGGAAAAGAGACAAATAGTGCATAATTTTTTTCCATATTCTTGGATATTTGTTCAACTATTCTACACTAGCCCCGATAATATGATGAGAAGGTGTAAGAAGGGAAGATGAAATATTTGATATCATGAAGGCTTGCCATGATAAACCCTGTGGGGGCCACTTTTCAGCCAAAAGAACAACATTCAAAATCCTCACAATTGATTACTACTAGCCATGTTTACAATAGGATTCTATTAAATATACAAGGAGTTGTGAGTGATAGATGCCGAAGAATGGGTAAGCCAACAAGGAGTGATGAAATTCTATTACAGACACAACTCACACTAGCTCACTTTGACAAATGGGGTCTAGACTTCATTGGGCCAATATCACATACTTCTAATGATAAATAGTACATTCTAGTTTGTATTGATTATTTGAATAAGTGGGTGGAAGTGAAGGCATTATAGTTTGCTAGAGATGGCAATGCGGCTAAATTATTTTATGAGTAAATTTTTACTAGGTATGGAGTACCTAGGGAGATAGTGACTAATTAAGGTCCACAATTTACTCTAGATCTCATTACCAAATCAGTTGAAGACTATGATATCAAGCACAAAAAATCAACACCTTATCACCCTCAGGCCTATGGCTAGGTGGAGGTTACCAATAGAGAAATTGAAAATATTCTAACTAAGAAAGTACAATTACATAGAAAAGATTGGGTTGCTAGATTATAAGTAGTATGGGCATACAAAACATGAAAAATAACTAGTTTCACACCCTATGATCTAGTAGATGACAAAATAGCAGTCCTCTAAATAGAGTTTGAGTACAAGACATTAAGAATAATAGTGGACTTGGACATGGATCTCACAATAGCTCAAAAGGATAGGTTACACAACTTAAATGTGTTGCATGAAATTAGAATGAAGACAATCCATTACACTAAGACAGTACAAAATCTGAGGACAAAGTGGCATGACCAATATATTAAGACAAATGAATTTAATGTAGGAGATTGGGCCTTATTGTATGATTCAAGATACAAGGATTTTAAAGGGAAACTCCAATCTAGGTGGCTGGGACCTTATGAGATTGGCCAAGTGTTTCCTAATGGAGTAGTAAAGTTGTTGATTATAGATGCAATAAGGTTCTCTCTCCTAGTTAATGGCCACAGGTTGAAACTTTACAAGAAATTGGGAAAGAGAGATGACTTCATTCTTTTTATCACTCAGCAATATGTTCCTACAAATGATTCAAGTGATTCAGATACATATACAAATATAATACCCTTAAATGATGACTCAATGACAACAAATGTACCAATTTCTTCAGGTGACTTAGTGGTTGAGATACATAGCTCATACCCTGAGATCACTCAAGTATAATTTCTTATTCCACCTCACATGCACACACAACATAGTCACACTGATTTACATTCCTTTTTCAGAGGGAGCTATCTTATATATGCAACTATCACCATTCAGTAAGGGCCTTGTTGGAGTATGGACCTATAACACAAAATCTATCACAAGTCAAATGAGACCTGATGTTAAAGGTACCTGTAGCGCTTCTTACCAAGAAATTTCAAAAAAATTAGCTCCACATAATTGTCATTCACACCTTTCTCACTTCTTTTTTCTCACAATGTAGCATTAGTCTTATCCTAATAAGTACAAGAAACATTCTTATCTTATTTCATGTTTCCAATTCATTTTTTACGCATTTGAATTGTCACATCACTACCAATCATCCATCTATTATTTTTCATTTCATTACACCTGTCACTCTATCATTCATTCACCTGAAATTACTTTGTGTCACATCAAATCATCTTGTGGATATATTTTATTCAGCTCACACATGTGACATTTAGTTAATCACCTCCAATAGGTATGCAAAGTACATTACAATAATTATCATGGATTTCTTAATGCTTTAATTATGTATTTCCATATTGCAATCTATTCATTACATTTATTTCCATACTCTATAATCATACCTTTGCCTATCATGAGTTTAAGGAAGGTCACTTCAACCCTTCAATTGGGGGAAGGGTACTATATCAATCATTTTTTTTCATTTTTCACCACCTAAAGCCAATTTTAAACAAACAAACATGACATGCAAAACCTTTTTGTCCTAAATTGTACCTACCTTTTGATGTTAAATTTAATTGTCAATTTCCTAAATACTACAATTTAGAGTTAAGTCGAGTCCAATTTTAAGCTAATACAAAGGAGAATGGGAAGTTATAGTTACAGTATAGTTGTAGTGAGGAGTGCATGTGAAGATAGCAGAGTAAGAGAAGGGTTTGAGGGTGGTGAAGATGAAATTAAGCTAAATTTCTAAACTTAGAGCATTGATCAGAGCTAAAGAGATTCACCAATGGGAGGTGACATTATTAGAAGAGAGCCATAAATGTATAAACATATATTAGATGACACATTGGTATTTCCTATCTTCACAAGGGTTGGTTGGCTGGATTATCTTCTAAAGTTGACAAAGTTTGATAATTACATAAAAAGGAGATTTATAACTAAATTGTAGCATGACAAAGCCATGGTAAAAGGTTTGTCAGTAGATGCATCAGAAGGAGCAATCACATAAGTATCTAGTTTTCCTAGGACTGGAGAAAAATTTCCAGTTCGAGCAGATGTAGTGGCTGCAAGAGAAGAATTCTTTGAGCAAGGTGAAAAATTGGATTCATCATACCAAGGTACAAAAATAATTTCTACTCCATGGATTTGGGCCAACTATGCTTCTTATATTATTAGATACCTTACTTGTGATGGTAGAAAAAATCTTCTATACACTATACATTTCAAATTATTCAGTCACCTTCACCATAATAGACTAGTAAATATGCCCTATTACCTCTACAAATTGCTAAAAAGGATGGAATTTGAATACCAGAGAAAACATACTGATACAAATTTATCACATCATTGTTTAATATGCCTATTAACAAAAATGAGTTTGAGAAACAATCCATAGATATCTTGGGAAAATTTTTTGATTTGTCAAGATATTAACAGTTTTCTTGAGGCACTTGTAGTACTTGAAACCCTAGAACCACAAGCTACACCTACAAGAAGAAGTTCTCTTGTTTCAACTATGGATTCACTTACCCATAACCAAGGTGAGCCCGAGGAGTATAATGTGCACAAATCATCACCTTCAACATCTAGGCAACTTGCAGTAAGGAAGACTCCATCCACCTCTAAGACACCAAAACTTAAGAAAAAGGGGGATAGCTCTTCTACACCTTCAAAGGTGAAAAAGAAAAAGGAAGAATGGAAAGAAACATCTACTACACCTAGGCATTCATGCTGGTTGAAAAAGAAAGGTGTTATGAGGAGTGTGGAAAAACCAACAGAAGATACAAAGGGCAAGGAACAATATGAAGAGGATGTGGTGTTGGTTGAAATAGATTCAGAAATAAAGGGAAATACCTTTGGAAATGTGCATACACCTATAAAAAGGAAGTGGTGTGTATCTACCACTTTTGATTCAAACTTGGAGGATGTATTTATTGCCAAGAAAACAAGAAAGAAAACCCTAGATAGCCCTAATCATGAAGACTATGATTGTACAAGGGGTGGTAATGAATAGTTTTTAAAAACAAAGGAAATGTTTTTAGAGGATAGAAATATCAAAACGGAGCTTCAGGAATCTCTAGATAGAATTAACAGGTAGAGGAACTGGGGCAGGGTTATGATAAAAGAGACAAACAAAGGGAGGTAAAAATACAAGAATTGGAGGAGAAACTATAGACATATGGGCATGGTACAAAGTTGGACCTATTGGCACAATTGGAAATGACCAAAATAGGGGATGGAGAAATTACATCAGGAAATAAAAAACCTCCTACCACAAAAACACTAATTTACCACACAACTTTGTCTCTTGAGTACCAAATATCAAAGGTCAGTGATGGATTCTCACAGGAGAAAGAAAAGTGGAGAAAAGAAAAAGAAAATTTGATTGCAAAGCACATAAAAGTGTTGGAGGGGAAGGACACTAAATTGAGTAAATTGGCAGTCTAAATGGAAGAAATAGTAGATAAGGCTGCCCAAAAGGTCAAGTGTAGATCCCCAACTAGAACATATTCCTTGTTTCTCCAGGAAAAATTCTTAAGATTTCAATTTAGTAGGCTGATCAACAAAAAACCTATTTCCATGAGCAACAAGTTTGAATTTCTCCATACTTTTTTAGATGATACCCCTGTTGAACAAGACCAACTATGTGAGTATTATCTGCACAAATACATGGTTTCAGAGGATGCACAATGGAACCCCTTAATGTTTTAAGGGGATTTATAGGCAAGAGCTTTAACATCCTATTTTAAAAATGAACAATTTAGAGGTAAACTCATGGAGGAGTATGCAAAAAGAGAAAATTTAGTTGCATTTCCAATGAGGAAAGAGTCCAAAGATCCTTATGAGATAATAGATGAGTGGTTACTACTCTTGAAACACAAGGGTGCAAGAGGAAAAATTATTTGATTAAGGATGTAGGACTACAATAGAATGCAGACACTGACAATTGGGTTAGTTCAAAATTGTTATAAATATGTATAGGAAAGGTGGAATAGTTTTACTCCAGAGCTACAAAGGAAGGAACCTAATTCAATATATAACTTCATATCTATGATTGAAAGAGTGTACAGGTACATGAATATTGCTATTTATCAAACTGGAGATTGAATTGATTTTTTTTAACTAAATCTTCACTTTCAAACACCTATAGCTGCTAAACCATGAGGAATTTGAAGATGATGTGAACTAGTGATTTGTGACACTTGTCTATAGATTCTAAATATATATATATATATATATATATATAATTTTGTTGAATCATATTGCATTTCCTTTTTCATGTCCTTCGAAAACTATTTTTTATCAGTAAACACCATTTTTAAGGAGTGATGCTCACTATAAACAACATAAATTTTTTTCTATGAAGGCTAAAATTGTATTTTTTTCGAATTTATCTTTGTGACTACAATATATAACAAGTTCATTTGGTTTTATAGTGTTTTATTGATTTTTTTTTTCTTAATCAAGTTTTGAATTCAAACCAGTTACAATTCAGACATAGGCAGACCGTAAACAACATAACATTTTTTGTATGTATCAAAATTCTTTTTTTTTTATTAGATCAAGAACATCAATACCTAGCCTTAACATATTTTTTAGAATTTTTTTTTGATAATCTACTATTTTTCCACATGTACAGAATAGAGAGCTTGATTGTTAACAAAAAACCTATGTTTTTTTAAACTAAAAAATAAAATACATAATAAAACCAAAATATATTAAAATTATATTTAATGGATAGCTCGTTTCAAGAAATACCATTAGCCAATTGGTTTTGTGAAATTTCCTCCATTTTCATCCTCAACTTGAGCTTCAAAAGGTAATTTTTTGTAGAAATTTGGTGCAAGAACGAGAGAAGGGGAAAAAGGGGGGTTTGCTCAAACCCTCCTTCGAGTGAACCCCCCTTGAACTTTCGTGTGAAGGGGGGTTCACTCAAAGGGGGGTTTGAGCAAACCCATTTTGGGTTAGAGTGAATCCCCCCTTCATGCGAACCTCCCAAAACCCGAAATTTTCTTCATGGGGGCATTTTTTGCAATTTTCCTTCCTCAACGAAATTGTAAACCAATTTTGTGGGATCACCCACCACTCACATTCCAACCGTCTATGCTACTTTATCCAGTTCCACATTGGAAAAGATATAAGATGAAGGAATTTGAGGAGGCTAAGCTAACCATAATGAAGAGACTTGCAGCTTATAGAGGGTTCTACCTGAAGCAGACCAAGGGATTAGATATTTTCATGGACCTCAGGGAGATTACACTACATTACAATCTATAACCCTAGTGAATTTTTCTTGAGGGAAAGAAAAAGGATAGTTGGGGGAGTGATGAGTCCATTTATTAGTCCATTTCCTAATGTTTTTATGCATGTTGACAGACATTACCAGACAAACCTTTCACACATATTCCTATTCTATGCTATCTTTTTATGCTTATTATAGAACCTTGGACCTAAATTAGAGTAATGTAAATATAATTATGATATAGTAGCATTGCAATATTTATATGTGGATATGTATGGAATGTGATTAGAATTCTATGTTTAATCATGTTAGTTAGCTTTGTGTATGTGTTTTTTGGATTAACCTCTTGCATCCCAAGAAGACACTATAGCCCACAACAATTGAAAGTTGTAGCCCACGGCCAAAGGAGCTCTTGGACAATGAAACAGGGGAAGTGCCAGAACAAGATGAGTGTAATAACTACCATGTGGAGACACATGATGGAGTTAGTCATGCATCATTATGATAGTTAATAAGGAACTGAAGAAGAGGAATTTTTTTATTGATAGTATTTTGGATAACTGATTGTGTTCCACATTGTAGATCTATTTTGTAGAGTTTTAATACTATTTTAACTCTTGTTTCTTTTTGTTGCATTTTCTAATAAATCAATCTTAATTACACACTCTGATATCTAGGGAGATGTAGTTAATTCTTTTAGTTAATATTTTTGTTTAGAATAAACTCCCTCATGCCTATGTATAGCCAATGGTTGATTCTTTAGTATAGTTAGTTGGTTAATATCACACTAGTGGATTTGTTATCAATTACTTCTTAGGTTTCAGTTGTAATCTATAAACATGTTGATTGTTAAGAAATAGTTTTCTTTAATACAATCTTTGAGCAAGATTTTATGTGATATTTTTGGAATGCACAATGAATGAAGTTCAAGTTGATATGCTTGCATATAATCTAAAGATTTAGATTTGGTTTTAGTTTAAGTGAAGATAACCACTTGAGTAGGCCACTCAAGGTAACTATTCTTCACTACATTTATAGTTGTTTTACTTCTGTTTAGCAGTTATTTTTGTTAGTCATTGTTGTACAAATTGCATGTAAGTTAAAATATATTCTCATATTATTATTATCAATAATGATTGTTCATGTGCATGAATGCATTCAATTGACTTGTAGTACTCCATAGGCTAGATTAGGTTCAATTATCAATTTTGAGTTAGTTTTAATAATTAACTATTAACAATATTTTAGCTACAAATTATGGTGTAGGCACCATAGCCATTAGTGCTAGCTTACTTCTTTCACTTTTATGTGTTTCTATGATTTTCTAACAAGTTAAATGCCTTTAATGGGATAATCTAGGTAATCTCAAGTCTTTGATAGCACATATAGTGCCAATGCTATCACAAGTTTACAAGCCCTATTTGAAAATTTTAGGAACTCTTTGCAATGTTGAGTGAACTATTCAACTAGATCATTCATCTAAATTGTGTGATTCTACCAAGTTTACAAGACACTAGTTTAGACTCTACACTATTCATATCTTAAGATAAATTATTGACATTATGTTGGGAAATATAGTCGTTCCTAAATATGCAGACACTAGAAGCCCTATAGAAGATGTCCAAATCAATGGAACTCTCATGAAAAATACCTTAATTGACCTAGGAGCAACCATAAATTTTATGAAAAAAGAAGCCATGAAATGGCTTTAGTAAATGGAGCTCTGACCTACACCTAGTATTTTACAACTGGTAGATAGGTCAACTATTAAACTATAGGGTATTATAGAAGAATTGGTCATCATATTAGACTCATAGGAATAACTTGCAGATTTTATGGTCTTAGATCCTAAAATAAACCTTGCACATACCCCTTCATAATAGGTAGGCCTTGATTAGCTAGTGCAAATTCATTCATTAATATGATCATTTTCAATAGAAATATGACAAAAAAACTAGTCCTTTACCCACCTGCACAACCACATACAAATTTGGATCAAACTGTATGTCCTACCCTTGATGAGGACAATCAATATTCATTACAAACACTAATGAACATTGAACATATCCCAATATTGGTAACACAAGATGGAGATGAATTCCTCAAAAACATGCTTACATTGTCCTTTTTATAGCATAATACTTGTAAATGCATCTGAGTCTACTTCTCAACTTTTTCATACACTACTAACCCACAATTGTGATACCAAATTAGCAGGACTTGACATTTCCTTTGCTAAGAAATCAACCTTGACCATAAATAATACTTCAGGTCAACACTAAACATCAATAATCGATTGAAAACTACACAATAGTATTGACTATTGACCATGCTACAATCACACACACTAGCATTCACATGGGACTATCATGATATGAAAGGTATAGATCCTTACCTATGCATGCACAAAATTTATGAAGGCTACAAATTGGTGATGTGGCTTCAAAGAAGAATGAACCTAGAAAGAAAAATTATAGAAGTTTCTAGATGTAGGGTTTATTTAACCAATATCTAGAAACTAATGGGTATCCCCATTGGTGATTGCGCCAAAATAGGGAGGTAAATGGAGGGTATTTATTGATTATAGAGAATTTTATACAGCAACAAGAAGAGACCATATACCCTTCCTTTTATTGATCAGGTGCTAGATTCATTAGAAGTGAAGCAATATCTTTCCTTCTTACATGGGTTCAGTGGATATAATTAGATAAAAATAGCTTTGAAGGATTAGGAGATAATTTTTTCCAATCCATGGGGTACACTTGCATATTTTGTCTTGTTATTTGGGTTATGCAATTCTCCTACAGTATTTCAAAGGGTAGTCTTAAGTATATTCTTAGACGTTGCCCATGATTTCATGGAAATTTATATGGATGATTTTACCACCTATGGGAATACTTATGAAGAATAATTTACTAATTTTTAGAAAGTCTCATAAAGATGTCAAGATCACAACCTTCCCTTGAGTCATGAAATAAGTTTCATGATGATGATTGAAAGAGTGGTCTTGGGACACTTTGTGTCAAATAAGGGGATACAAGTAGACCTAAAAAACATAGAAATAATATTCATTCTTGTTCCTCAACAGAAAAAGGATATTAGAGGTTTTCTTGGTCATGTTGGTTAATATAGGAGATTTATCCAAGATTTTAGTAAGATAGTGTTATGCCCTACATACCCTTTTTATTTTAGTGTTTTTTTTTTTTCCTTGTTTCCTTTTCCTTTGTCTTTTCTTTTCTTTCTAGTCTTGGGAGTTTTCGTTCTCCCAAAATCTTTTCCTTTTTTCCTTGGAATTTGAAGTGTTTGTTCTCCTAGGCCCTTTTTTTTCATCTGTTTGTCAAGTTTTGGGACTCAAAAATTTTTTAGACCTTTTCCAAAATGGTCTAGATTTGTGCTAAGTTACCAAACACGATTTATGTTGTCTTTTCAGGATTCAGGTTCTAAAATGGACTTTGGACCTTTTTCTAAAAGGTCTAGATTTATTTTGGATTCCCAGTCTCACTTTGCTTCATGCCTTGTCGAGTTTCAGGTTTTGAAAGGAACTTCAAACCTTTTGTAAAAGGTCCAAATCCATTTTGGATTCTTAACCCCACTTTCTTGTCTTGTTAGTACTTGAGATCAAAAATGGATCTTGGATCAAAAACAGATCTTGAAACTTGTGTAGTTTTGTTTGAATTTGTTTTCTCTTCCTAGCCCCACCTTGTTTTATCTCTATTTGGTTTTCCTCCCTAGAGCTATTCAAGAATTAGAATCCTAATTGGATGTCTTTGTTTCCCAAGCTTGATCCCAAGCTCCATTCTATCTCAAACTCCCAACCACCCACCACATTAATTATGGATGAGATCTCACATGTGTAGAAATGATTTATAATGTTTTAACTCTCAATCACCCTCATTATTACAACTTAATCCTTGAATTTACATTGATTTCCAGCTAGGGCATAGATTAAATGTGAAATCAAGCATCTTAAAATACATTCAACCTCAATTTTATTTCCTTTTGTCTGCCTCTAAGTCGACTTCTTTGGTTTTCATCTCTTTCTTTGCTTCTTGTTGGTTTTTTTTTCTATCATTGTGTTTTCGCATGGTTTCATGCTTGTTTTGTCATGCTTGCTTGTTTTTTGCTTATCTATCATGTGGTTCTTCATTTTGACTTGTGATTTTGCATGAAATTTTTTTGTCAAATCGTTTGAGCTTGGATTTCCCCTTGTGACTCAACCCTAATTCTAGAGTTTTCAAATCTGGGTTGTGAATTAAGTTTCCACCCCCTTCAATTGTTGGGATTCAAACTCTCAACATGCCCTAGGTTGTCGAGATTCAAAATCCTTGATGTCCCCTAGTTTTCTCCAAGGGTTTTCCAAAAATTAACAAAGTGACCTAATTCAAATTGATCCTTTTGGTTTTTCAAAACCCAAAAGGTTATCCTTGCAAAAGATCTAGATACAAGATCCTTTCCTGATCCTAATCCCTATGAGTAAACCATTCTAGAGGTCACTCAAATTTTTTTCCTAAGTTCCTATTTGATCCTTTTGGGTTTCCAAACCCTAAAAGGACACATTTCTCATGAAGCTATAATGATTCATCCATTCATGGTCTCGATCCCTGCAATGGAGATCCATTCGAGATTTGTGTTCCTGACTGGACACTTTTAAGTTAGGACCAAAGTCCATCCTAAGTCTTAGTTTTCACTGAGCACCATCCTTGGAGAGTGTCTTAAGAATTAAGTCCTTTGGTTTTTCAAAAACCTGAAGGCATATACCTCATGACTATTAGAGATTTGAAATCTTCATCGGACCAAAATGATCAATGATTGAAACCAAAATGAGTTACTGGTTTTGACTTGGACATACTTAGATAATTTGGGATTCCAACTCTTGATTGGACCATGACAGATGATAGGTCTGTCCGGGTTTCCAAAACTCAAACAAACATGTGTAGTAATTAACCAATGTATTTTTTGGACCTCAACTTCCACGATGGTCTTGTTTGGTCAAGGTTTTAGTCTCGATTGAACTTCACAAGAAAGGGTCCAAATCCTAAAGTTGTTCCTAATCCAAACTCCTACTCACTATGAATAACATTCCATTATGTTTTTAAACCATGATGACACTTTTTAGAAAAGATTCCTAAGTCCATTTCTAACCCCAATTCCCACTGCTAGCTTAAGAATTCTTAGAAAATAGGGGTTCCTATGTGGTTTCAAAACTCGATAGGACAGCATTTCAAATTTTCTTTTAAGCCAAGCTCTCTTAATGAATTTTCATGGGATTCTTACAAATATTGTTTCTTTTCATCTAGGTCACCTAAATATTTGATTCAAGTGCAGAGGCTACTCAAAGAGAACTAAAATCCAAGAGGACCAAGGTAGATAAATTACCATTGAAAATGAAGTACAAGTTCCAGGGAGTTCCCACTATCTCCAAGTTCACTTCACAAGTAATGAAGATAACAAACATAGAACTTGGGCACATAGACATGGATGTATTGAAGGAGGATACCTTTTCTATTGAAGTCTCTCCTAGAGCTTAGAAGATAGCTAGTTTAGGGTTAGCTAATGTGACCTCCTTCCCTATTGTATTACAATGTTCAGAGCTTATCTTAACATTCACAACCTCCTATAATCTAGTTTAGAGGAAGTGTTATGACTCTTGGGGAACCAAGATCATCAACTTATCACCTCCAATGATTAGAATGGTATTTTACTTTCCTCCATATTTCAATTTGAAGATGGTAGCAAAAGTAGAGGCAATTCAAGAATACCAAAAGGACATCAATGGAAACCTAAGACACCTGAATAAAAGATGGTTGAGAATAAAGAGGAAACCAATAGTAAATATTCCTCAAATTTTTATAAGGTCATTTTTTTATTGAAATATTGGAGTTATCATTACTATGTTATCAAGGGCCTTTAGTAAGGAAGAGTCCATAACTTATGAGTCCTAGATTCAAATATTTCAATAAAAAATGTTCCTGGATTGAGGAAAAATTCTTTCAAATTCTATTCACAAAAAAATTACTACTGTCAAAGATTTAAAAAAAATCTTCATGTCATCATATGTGTTCTACTTGGCATCCATAGTGGGTGACTTTCTGGGACCAAATACAAAGGGAATTAGATGGGAATGTTGGTGTAAATAGGTGTCTTACCTATCTAATTATTAGTAGGTCCTATTTACATGTTAAGTTTACTTAGGTCCTAAGAGGGAATATTTTTAGAAGGTGTTATTTTTCATTAGATATTATCTTATCTTTTGACTTTTATCACATGTGTCCTAGGTAGTTATGATAATTTGTCACATGGCATAGGATTAAGATACTTTTCATAATCCTATTTAATCATATGTCTCACCTTGGCTATATAACTAGGTGGTTCTCATACATTGTATATTGAACATATTGAATTCTATTGGATTTAATTCCATTGCAATCTTGAGCATTGCATATTGATCTCTCTTGCTCTTTCATGAAGTTCCTAGATCTTGGGTGGCTATAATATTTAGCCAAATCTTGCGTGGTGTAGAGTATTCTATACCAACTCTTACATGGTATTAGAGCTTGTGGGGATTGCTTCTTATTGTTCTTTATTAAGAGATCTAGGTTGAAAATCTTGGTAGATCTTGAAAATTTGAGTATGCTCTTCTCTTGGATCAAATGATGATCTGGAGAATCCAAATTTTTTGAAAGAAATACCAAATTTGGGAGTTTCCTCATTGCGACTTTGTATTGCAAGTTCAAATTAGAGTTTTCTAGTGTAAATCTAAGCTCACCGTTTATTTCAAGAGGTTCAAGAAAGTTAGTTTTTCCTTTTGTTTTGTCCAAATAAAACATAGGAGGCTAGATGTATGAGGGTTTGAAGTTGAAGTGTGGTTGCCAAATCCAAGAGGTAGCTACAATTTTGGATCATTTTGGGTCAAATGTGACCCTTCCATTGCATTTAGGAGGCCAAAACATGTTAAGATCAACTATCAAATTGTCCAAATCCGAGCACTTTTCTTGAGCCTGAGGACAAAAATTGCCTCCTTCCTTGTTTATACAACCATCATTATTGTAGGCATTAGAAAGATTTTTGTGGGTCAACAAAAAAATTTGAGGTGAAAAAATAATTTCAATTAAATTTTAGATTTTTTTTATATAAAGGTTTCTCTAAAAAAATTTATATTAAAAAATCAAAATATTTTTTTTTTTTGTAATCTGCAATATGTAGGGTACTACAAACCTACATGGCTATGTTAGGCCATTGCGGTTGTGCTACGTGGCCTAACACCACTAGCAGTCACAACCATGTCCTTCTTATGGACTTGTTAGAAACTCCATTATCAGTCACCATAGATTCTACCACAAATTGAAGAATATTATGAGCCTTTAAAATATTTTGATGATCGATGAATGAAAATAATATATTCTAGTTACAAAAGAATATTCTATTATGACTCAACCATTGGTAAGTCAAATCAGTCATTCCGAGAATATTCCATCAGCATATCCCAATGCACAAAATATTCTAGAAAAGGAGAGAATATTCTTTTTTGATAGATGTAGGCTGTGAACTGATGTCAGCCTATGTCAACAATGACAACAATGCCTAATTAAACTTTTTTGCTCCCCTCTCCAATGCAATTTTTTTATTTTGGAGGTAATTTTTAAAACACACATAACTTAGTCATACGACTTCCTTTATCAACACATTTTTTGATTTGGGGTATAATTTCTTGCTCTATGCAGTGGTGTAGTTGGTTTTTTATTTTGGTGTTTGGTTTTTCCAGAAATTGTAGATTCTCACAAGTGTTGCTAAGTCATTCTCATTTTTCATAACTTCTAGGGCTCTGTTCTTGCTCCTATGTAACATTTTAGGGTGATTTTTTTTTTAAAGTGCATAATTTTTTGTGTACTTTCTAGTTGTGGGACCAAATTTTTCTCATCTTGTATAAAAAATTTACTTTGATATTATGGAAAAATTTGGCAATCTATATGCACTAAAATCAAGTCCACTTTTTTGTTGTTGACAAGTGACACCTGTAATCACACTAAGTATAAAGTGACACAAATCATAGTTTCTTGTGGGGTTTCTTGATTAAGTAATTTGGGGGGGTAATCTTGCAATGGTTGATTGCTTTATTTTTCTTGTTTTTTGTTCTTGCAATGGGGAGATGTCGAATCAAACTCCTAACTCCATATAAATATGCTAAATGGAGAAAAATAAGTATGGAATTATCTCATGGGGGTTTTATAAGCTATCTCAAGGAGACTATTTATTAATGTACTAATGCTAAGGAATTGGAAATATGGGAGATTAATCATGATAAAAAACTTGGATGCATATATTCATTAGTCTCATTTGATTTATAATTTTATGTTGAATCATGCAAAACACCTAAAGAGGCTAAAGAGGCTTTTGAGAAATTGTATGGTAAAATAGATAAGATTAGGGGATATCAAATTGATAATGATTTGATGAATCTTGATCCTAAGAGTTTTGAACACATCCAATACTATATCTCCATGGTTAAACAACTAAGAATGTACATCTAAAAGATTACAACATTGATAAAGAGAATTTACAATTGATTCTAGATGTGTTATCCAAACTTGGTCCTAAGTCTTCAGTTTTTGTTTTTGGCTTTCATACCCATTAAATTTCTATGGGAGCATCATATGTTGATCCTAATTTTGATGAATTTTCAAATTTCCTAATCCAAGAGGAAGCAAAATTAACTAATATGGGTCTAATCAATTCTTCCAAGTCACAAGCATTGTTGGCTAGTCAATTGAAGGTACAAAAAGACAAGGAATTTTGATAAGAAGAAAAATAATAAAAATAACAAGCCACATAAAGAATCTAAATCCTCTCCCTCTAAAGGGGAATCACTAAGAAGGAGAATCCTACATATGCATATTGCAAGAAATTGGGGCATGATGAACATCAATGTTATTCAAAATAAACTGATGAGTTGAAGAATCTTCTTAAGAAGAATAAAACCAATGTGTCTTTATCATCAAATGGTTCATCTTCTTCTTCTTAATCAAAGTGTGATATAAATAAGGGGAAATAAATTATTGTAGTTGTATATTCTAAGTCAAAGAGGAAGATACTCAATTTAGGAGCCTCACATCACATGGCTTCATCAGAGAGTATGTTCTCTTCATTTGAGTCTTGTTCATCACCACACATCATTATGGTGAACAATACATAGATATATGTTTTGGGAAGTGATGCATTGAAATGGATGATGAAGTATTCAATGATGTCCTATGTGTGCCTTCATTTATAACAAATATCCTTTCTAACTATCAAATCACACATGGTGGAGCAAAAAAGAGTGTTGAGTTCACACCATATTCTATCATAATCTAGGATTTGCATAGCAGAGATATAGTTGCACTTGGGGAGGTTGATCACCAATATCGAGTGTACACCTTCTCACATTTTTCTCCTACTATTGTTTTGATAGATGTTCACATTGAATCATCCAATGTGGACACTTTCGATGAGATTCAATATAGTCATTTGAGTCTTGGTATTGTTTCATCTATTGAGGATCTAGTGACATGTGTTGATATTCCATCTCCTTCATCTACTGGTGTACCTGAGTAAGCTTGTGTGCCATAGTTTTGGCTCATTATGATTTAGTGAAATATTTCATCATCTTCCAAAGATGGATACTTGGAATGAGTACTTGATATACATTGTTGGTTTACTTTGTGAGTCCCATATTTTAGATTTGGGAGACACCATTGATTACATTCATCTTCTCTTTGATGGAGATGATCCTTCTTGATTTATTGTATGGGAACACTCTAAACCTCTTATTCATTCTCTACATGATCATCCTATGTAGTTTGACATGAGTGTGGATTATTTTGGAAAAAATTTGGAAGAGGCTTCTTTTTCTTTAGAGGAGGTATCCTCATCTTTGGATTGTTTTATAAAATCATTTCTAAGAGATTCTATATTTCCTTTTTTAGGACTATGGCCTAAAATTCCTATTTGGAGTCTGACATATTTTGGAATTGACATGGAGGCACTTGAGCATTCTTTAGAGATATCATCCATCATCCTTCTTCTCACATCTTCCTTTCAAGAATGGGAAGACAACCTGCATACCATTTTGGTTGTATTTCTTCCTAAGGGGAGGAATGTTGTTTGACGCTATTAGATCATCTTCAACATTCAATGTTGAGATTATACCATGATTGCAACAAACTCAACATTGAGGTGGGATACATGGTCTCTCTTCTTCTCCACTCTTATGGGTGGTACTTTTTAATCACATGGGGTTTTATCCTTCTCATACATCAGTGAGAGTATTCTGAATTTCATCTCTCTTTTAGAGAGGATTTTTGTCCCATTGGGTTTTCTCCTTTTCTCGATTTGTGAGAGATTGTATTTTCATTTGTACATGGGTACCTAATATGGTCTTGTAGCTAGGACCCATCTTTTTTTTTAACTTGCATAATAATCAACTACTCCCTAAGTTGCACTTAAGGGGGGGTGTTGGTATAAATAGGTGTTTTACCTATCTAGTTATTAGTAGGTCCTATTTACATATTAAGTGTACTTAGGTCATAGGAGAGAATCATTATAGAAGGTATTGGTTACCATTAGATCTTATCTTATATTTTTATTTTTAACACATGTTTCCTATGTAGTTATGATAAGATGAAAAAGGAGGCAATGGTTTATACATTTCCCCAAGTCTACATACATAAGAATTTTTGGGTTTCATAAGGCACCATTTTTGCTTTCAAAACATTGCAGCAATAGGCTACTCTTGATTGATTTTTCTAGAAAAAGGATGGATGTAAACTTAAAGTTCTCTTTAAAATATAAGGTAGGCGAGTTGAATTACCATATTCAATTGGGATACCACTCATGCTTGTCTACCATAGCTGCCAAGAAAACTATTGAGGAGTTGCAAACCCTCAATTTGAAACAATATATAGAAAGGGATAAATTTTATTTGAAAGGAAAAATAAAGGCCCTTAGTGTATCTATGTTCCCATATCATCATACCAACATTGAAGGTTTCTAGGAAGACCTCCAAGATGACTTTGTGGTTAGGAAGTAGAACCATGATAGGTTAACCATCTTCTGGATTAAGGAATTTGGAACCACAGATGATATTACAAAAGGGATATTCGATGATGGAAAGACCTTGGACCCAATGTATGACATTGAGAAGGTGAATACAAATGTTTTGGACCCAATTGATTGGTCAAAGCAAGAATGTCCATCTATTGATGAAAATTTAGAGAAAGTGATAAAAAAAGTAAGGCATCAATCGATGTCAAGATGAAGAACTACAAAGGAAAGGAAGGCTCATCTAAGAGAAAGAAGTGGTTAGAAATAGAAAATTATTCCTCATACATACTAGTTGATTACAAGAGGGAAAAGAGGAAGGAGAATAATTTTACTCGAGGAATTGAAGAGATAGGACCCACAATACAGAACATAGTGGAAGATTTTAAAATAGCATAAAGTACTTATAAGGCTACCACTGTGGGAGTAGTCTTGGGATGTGGGGTGATGAAAATTTACCAAGCCCATCCAACTAAAGAGACAAACATAACTGAACCTACCCTTGTTGCTACAAAAGTTATAGAATCAATGCAAGAGGTTGCAAAGGAGCCTTTGATTATAGAAGTAGTAGACATCTTTGATGTCCCATCTCCCACTCCTTTGAGGATAGAAGATTTTCTTGAAGAGCATGAGGATCATTAGAATTATTAGGTGGAAATAATGATTGAGTCTCATAAGGGCACATATTTTGAGGAACAAAAGATGGCAGAAGACATAACTTTTGAAAAATGAGAGGATCAGGGAGAAGGTACCCATGAATTGTTGCAAGTATGAACAATTAGTGTTTTCATTGATATCAACAAGCTTGCATTGTCATTGGTGTCAAATGTATAAGGGGGATGAAGATAATTATTGAGGGAGATTGTTATGTGATCACTTGATTGTATCAATGCTTTGATTATTTGCATTATCTTGTCATTAGTAAAGCTACTAGTGTCAACCTCTAGTGTTACTTTGATCATATTTTTTCTATGGATATATGGTTGATTTTCTATGTTAAAATTGGTTCAATTATGTTGAGGAAGTCCTGAAGATGATGAGGATGTATTTCTAGTGCTTGGTTTCCTAGTGCTTTTGAGAAAATTTGATAAAAAGAAGAAACAGTGTGTTGCAGTAGTGTTCTAGGTTATAGGATTGTGTTCTTGTGTTGCTTTGCATTTCTCTTAGGTTGAAGATTTGATTATGAACTTTAGATATGTTGTTCATAGATTTTCAAAGGTGTTGTATCCAAAACTTGGTGTGCTAGATCGATGTATAGAAGAGGTCTGGGATAAATGTTTTTGCTCGACATTTCTTTGCAACTATGTCTCAGGTCGTGCAAATCTAAAGGAGTGTTGATAATGCTGGTATATTTTTTCAATTGAAATGGTTTAGGGTTTGGTACTTTAAAATTAATTTTATTGAGTGACAATGTATGCTAGAGTAGTTTGGATGTACTAGGTGTGTACATTCTTCAGGTGAAAGTTGTTGCGAAGGAGTTTGTTCAATTTCAGGGTGTTTGTGGAACATTCTAGAGAATATTCAAGTGATATTTTTTTTCCATGAGTTATGGATAGATCAAATTAAGTGTGTACTTAAAAGCTTAATGATGTTTACACAAGTTTTAGCCAATGTTGGTGTTTACACTACTTGTGAAGGTTCTTGGTTGTTTTCATAAGTGTGGCGTGGTGTGTAAGGATGGATTTAGGTCCTAGCTAAGGAGTTGTGTAGTCCCCCTTCATTCCTTTCCACTATGGGAATGTTTTGGTTTTGACCTAATTTAAATTTTTATAGTTGAGGTGCATAGCCAACCTTGGAGAAAGGTTTCAATGTTGAAGATGGTATATATAAGAGTTGAGTTTGTTGGATAGGACAATTGAGAGGTGGGGTGAATCTATTGTCATAGATTATAACCATAAATTCAATTATTGAAACTAACACATAAACTAATTAAATAATTAACCATCAAATGCAAATGCACAAACATAATAACACTAGATGTACGTGGAAAAACCAATGAGGGAAAAACCATGGTGAGGATTAAATCACACTATAGAGAATATCAAAACCAATTACAAAAAGGCTCATTGCCTAAGATAAGACTCATTACTTGAAATAAGGACTCACTGTCCACAAGGCTACAGGCCAAAGGGCTCAATTCCAAAGAGATACAAAGAAGACAAATAATACTTGTTACAAAGAGACAACAATCCCAATGCAACTAATATTCAACCACAATCATTGATCAACTCGCATGAATGAGAGAGTTAGCCTTCAACTCACTGCATCAAAAAACTTGGCATTAAGCTTCTCACTGAACAACCACACACTTAACAACACACTTTAATAATAGCATCCAAGTCACATTTTCTCTTTCACTTATATTCCTTATTTTCTTATGTACAATTTTCATCGCTAGCACATTATGTATTTATACTATCTCTAACCTTGAAAACATAAAATTTTGGCCATCCAACTTGAAATTCAAATTAGGTCAGCACCAAACATATTAGGGTGGAATTAGAATGAGGAAAACCCAAACACACACTTCACTAGGACCCATAATAAATCCAACATATTTCATCAACTTTGAAAGTAGTGCTTGACACGCAGTCAACCAAACTAGTGTAAAACACATAGATCAATTAAGATCAATACTTTCAAATGCCAAAACCAACTTCAATAGAACTAGGGAAACATAACTCTTGAACCGTATGTCATAAAACTTCATCAAAGATAATTTCAGGCCAGAAACAATTCTCCTAGACCTCAATCAACAACAAAAAAACACAGTTCACAAGCACTAGAACCAACAACCTTCTTTTAATATAATTTTCACAATTTCCTTGACATATACTATCAACAACAACTAGTAGATAACCAACTGACCAGTTGACATCAATGACAACACTTCATTCTTCTTCCATTCTTGCAACAATATCCCCCTTTGTCATTGATGGCAACACATGATGTGAAAAACCATCAAATACACCATGCTTGTTCTGAAAATACTTCTCAAGAATTTTCTTTTTGCTTCTCCCCTTTTAGAAGATCATCTTCCTCATTTCTTGATTTCTCTTTTTCCTTTTCACATGCTCTCTCCTTTTCTCTTTTTTTCACATTCTCTCTCTCCCTTTCTCTTTTTTTCACATGCTCTCTCTCCCCTTTTACATCAATGGAAAAGGAAAAATATATGTCCATTGAAACTTCCTTTGACATGAAAACATAATACTCATAATGACAACACTTAGAAAATCTTCCTACTCCCCTTGAGGAGTAACAACCAAAAAACATTAGTCCAAATAGATAGAACTATGAATCCACCAGACTGATGCATCTTAGTTTGTAATAGAAGGGGAAATAACCCCTGGCTTATCCTGGAGATACTCAAAATTATCTTTAGGAAGAGACTTTGTAAATATATCTGCAATCTAATGTTTTTTTGAAACATACTCAAGCTTGAATTCATTCTCCATGAACTTATCTCTTAAGAAATGATACCTGATAGATATATGCTTCATTCTCAAGTGCATTACAAGATTCTTCAAAATGTTAATTTCACTTGTGTTATCATAGAAGATAGAAATAGGATCATCATGTATCACTGTGATGTCTTTGAATGTCTTTTTCATCCATAAAACTTGTGTATAGCACGATGCAACAACAAATATACTTAGCTTCAATAGTAGACAGAGAGACTGAATCTTTCTTTTTACTCAACCATGCCACCAATTTGCATCCAAGAAAAAATGCACCACCACTTGCACTCTTTCTCTCATCTATACTTCTAGACCAATCTACATCTATATAATAACTGAGTGTAAAATCAATATCTTTGGGATACCATAATCCATAATCTAAAGTTCCTTTCAAATATCTAAATATTCTTGAAATCGTAGTAACATGTGTTTCGTTAAGATCTTCTTGAAATCTAGCTACAAGACAAACCACATGCATAATATTCAATCTAGTAGCATTAAAATATAGTAGTCCACCAATCATAGATCTATACTTGTTCTAATCAGTCTTAGGTGATTCATCATGTTTTCCCAACTTGCATCCAGTCACCATAGGAGTACTTACGGTTTGGAACCATCCATCCCAAATTTTCTCAACAATTCTCTCACATACTTAGATTGTGAAATGAAAATTCCTTTCTATATTTGATTAATTTTTATCCCAAGAAAGAAATTCATCTCACCAAACATAGACATTTCAAATTATTTCTTCATTTCTTCCACAAACATCTTGCACATCTTTCCATTTCCTCTTAAGCCATCAACATATACAACTACAATCAAGATTTTTCCGCTTTCAGTCTTGAAATACAAATTACTATTTTTCATACCTTTGTTAAATCCTTGTTGATTCAAATACTTATCTAACCTTGCATACCAAGCTCTAGGAGCTTGGTTCAGTCCATATAAAGCTTTCTTCAATCTACACACCATATCTAATTGATCTGTTAACTGAAATCCTTATGGTTGTTACATGTAGATCTCTTCATATAGTTCACCATTCAAAAATGTTGACTTGACATCCATCTGATAGACTTTGAAATCTTATAATTAGCTAATGCCAAGAATATCCTTATTGTTTCCATTCTTTCTACTGGGTAAAAATTCTCTTGAAAATCTATGCCTTGCACTTGTGAGTAGCCTTTACACACAAGCCTTGCTTTGTTTCTGACAACTTTCCCTTTCTCATTTAGCTTGTTTCTAAATACACATTTTGATCCAATGATATTTTTGTTTGTCGATCTTGGGACCAATTCCCAAGTTTGATTCTTTTCAATCTGCAAAAGTGCTTCTTTCATTGCTTCCTTCCAATGTTCATCCTTATAGGCTTCACTTACTGACTTCAGCTCAATTTCAGAGAATAAGCACAAATTTACTTTAGCATCAACATTGCTTCTTTTCAACACACCTTTTTCCTTGTCACCAATAATCTAACTTTCTAGATGATTCCTCTGTCCATATTTTGGTGTTCTAGGGGACATTATCAAAGCATCTGCTTCTCTTTCATTTTTTTCTTTTTGCTCATCTCTATCCTGTTCTTCCACAATTTCTTCTATTCTTGAATAGTCATGTTAATCAGACACATATCCATCAATATCAATAGAATTATTCATTATTTCATCAACCTTCACATTTGAGCTCTCCACAATCTTCCTTAATATTTTGTTGAAACATATGTATACCTAGATTTTAGTAGAGTAACCAAGAAATATTCCTTCATCACTTCTTGCATTAAACTTTCCCAATGTTTCACAAACTCTTCTGATATAGCATTTTCTTTTGAATACCTTGAAATATTTAAATTTCTGAATTCTTTTGTGCCATAGCTGATAGGGAGTCTTTGTACTATTTTATCTTTCTTTAACTCAATTGAATACATACACATCAATGGGTGTTGTCATAATAGTGGTTTACAATTCCTGAGAGGAACGAATTTTAGTTGAAATCACATATTTTTAGAAAATATAATAATTTAAGCCTTAAAAAGTTTCATTTTAAGGATTCCAATTGAAGAGGGTTTGATTAAATCACCTTATATCAAACCCCCTTGGATAGAACCTTGCTAGTTTTCAACCATACCTATAAATGTGTCTCCTTTACACCTATCAAAATGCTGATAAAAAATCACTTTTGATTTAGATTTTGGGGGATCAAATGAATTCGTTTAAAATTTATTTCAAATTATTATGGTATTGCTTAGAACAAGCTATCCAATGAATATAAATTTAATATGTTTTGGTTTTGTTATGTATTTATTTTTTAAGTTTTATTAAACATAGGTTTTTCATCGAAAATGAATTTCTTTGTTCTTCACATGTGGAAAAATAGAAGATTATCAAAAAAATTGAAAAATATGAGTGCACCAGATATTGAAGTCCTTGATCCAACAAAAAAATAAAATTAAATTTTGACATATACAATAAAAGTTACGCGTTATACATTTGTTGTGTCTGAATTGTAATTCATTTGACTTTGAAACTTGATTAAGGAAAAAGTATTCAATAAAAACTATATAACCAAGTGGAAGCACTAGATATCAGAGTTACAAATCTAAATTTGAAAGAATTAGAATTTTATCCTTCATGGAAAAAAAGTTATAAGCAAGGCCACTTTTAAAAATGTTGTTTTCTAAAAAAAAATTATTTTTCGTGGAAGATGGAAAAAGAAGTGCAATTCGATTCCAAAAATTTTGAAAAAAATATTTTTAGAATCTATAGACAAAATTTGATGAGACTCTAGTTTGCACCATCTTCAAATCCCTCACAATTTAGCCGCTATAGGTGCCCGAATGTGAAGATTTAGTTAAAAATAATAATTTCAGTGTCCAGTTTGGCCAAAAATTGTAAACCACTATTATGGGATCACCCCAATGCAAATATCTTCTTTCCAATAAACTTTCGATAATCCAACTTTAGTGATCATTGACCTATTGGCTTCTTGAATTGTTTTGTTTTTCCTTTCAACAACTCCATTCTACTGAGGAGTTCTTGGAGCAGATAATTGTATCTTTATTCCATTCACTTTAAAAAAAATATTGAACTCATGGGAGGTGAATTCACGACCTCTATCAGATCTCAAGCATTTTATCTTCAAATTCACTTCATTTTCAACCATAGCCTTGAATGTTTTGAATCTATCTAATGCTTTTGATTTTTCTCTCAAAAATGTAATGCATGCATATCTAGAATAATCATAAATTAAAAGCATAAAGTACCTTTCATCAAGTAGACTTCACACTCTCATGAGACCAAAAATATCTATATGAAGCAAATCCAACAATCTAGTTGTAGATTGTTCTTTTAGTCTGCAATGATTTCTTATTTGCTTCCTGAATTGGAAATTCCTGTAGATAGCATTTACAGGCTTTGTAATTCTCAGTAGATCTCTCATGGCCTGAATAGTACTTATCCTTTCCAAGTTATCAAAATTCATGTGACATATTCTCTTGTGCCATAACTAGTTGTCATTTATCTAAGTCATAAAACATCGACCATCAACACCTTGAAGTTGATAAATATTCCCTTTAGATTTCTTTCCTATAGAAATCAATGTTCCAGATCCTTTTTGGATCTCACACCTCTCATCCTTAAACACAAGATCATATCCCTTTCTGCACATTTGAACAAGGATCAACAAATTATGCCTTAAACCCTTAAGATAGTAGACATCATCAGTATGATGCTTGACATCAAAACTTACTTAACCTATCCCACATATTTTAGTACCAATATCATCTCCAAACATAACCAAACCTCCATCATATTTTTCAAGTTTCACAAACTTAATCTTGTCACTAGTCATGTGATGTGAATAACCACTATCAACTACCCAAAAATTCTTTTCTTGTTTAGCATGTAGGGTAGAGATAATTGTACCTTCATTTCTCTCCTTCTCCTTCTCTTTCTCCAGAGGACTTTCCTTTGACTATCTTTCTGAATTAGTAGAAGTAGGTTCATCTTTAATCGCCAAGAACAAGCATTCATTGTCATCTGGATCTTCATATTTTGAATCTTAATTTGAAATACTAGCATTCTCATTAACATAGTAAGCTTTGTTAATCTTCTTTCCTTTCTTTCTCATATCTTTGTTTATTCTTTTTAGCTCTTTCCAAACACTTTGCAGCATAGTGACCAATTTCTCCACAACTAAAGCATTTAAAGGGAAAATTTCCGTCATACTTATCTGAGCCTTTTCTTAATCTTCTTACAAAGTTAGCCTTGATTTTTTCAAAGTTCTCTTCATCCGGATCTTCAATTTTTGTAGCTTTAAAATCAATCTTTATTTTTCCTCCACTTCTTAGATTTAGTTTCCTCATTTCATAAGATGTCAAAAATCCTAACAATAGATCCTTAGTACAAGTCTTGTAATCTATATTCTGCTCAATAGCACTCACCTTTTCACTATAAGCATTACGAAGAGTTCTGAGAATCTTCTTTACAATTCTAGTTTCATCTACAGTTTCACCAAGAGATCACATTCCAACCACTACCTCATCCAATCTATGTACATAGGATTTAACATTCTTATCTTCATACATATGCAAAATATCAAAATGTGTTTCCAAATTCTATAATTTTTCCTCTTTTACCCTTTCATCACCATTGTTTACTCTTTCTAAAGCATCCTTGAATTCCTTAGCTCTCTTCAAATTATAAACCTTAATCAACTCAGAATGTACCAAATTGTCTTCAATATGAACTTTTCCTAGTTATTCACTTCATGTGCTTTAATTTGTTCAGGTTTACTTAAACCTTTTACAGGAGTGTAGGGATTCTGATAAGCTTTCTCTAGATCAAATATGCAATACTCTAGATATTCCTCCATTAATACTTTCCAGATACCATAATTAGTTCCATAAAACCTCAGATAATCAAAGACCATTTTGCTAGCCATCCTTGACCTTCCTCAAGCGGTTAAGCTCTTCACCAAGGAACCAAGCTCTGATAGCAATTGTTGGATTGGACAACTGAGAGGGGGGATTGAATGAGTTATCACAAATTATAACCTTAAATTCAATTACCAGAAATAACACATAAACTGATTAAGTGATTAACCATCAAATGCAAATGCATAAACACAATAACGTCAAATTTACATGGAAAAACCAATGAGGGAAAAACCATGGTGAGGATTAACTCACACTATAGAGAATATCAAAACTAATTACAAAAAGGATCACTACCTGAGATAAGGCTCACTACCTAAAATAAGGACTCACTGTCCATAGGGCTACAACTTAGAGGGCTCACTACCATAGAGATACAAAGAAGACTTTTTACAGAGAGACAAAAATACCAATGCAACAAAGATTCCACCACAATCACCGATCCACTCACATAAATGATAGAGTTAGCATTCTTCTCATTGCATCTAGAAACTCATCATTAAGCTTTGTACTGAACAACCACACACTTAACTCACGCACTTTAAGAATAACATCAAAGTCACGTCTGCTCTTTCACTTATCTTCTTTCTCTTCTTATGTACAATTTTTATTACTAGCACATTCTATATTTATACTATCTCCAACCTTGAAAATATACAAATTCGGCCATCCAACTTCAAATTCAAATTAGGTTGGTCTTGTCAATTAGGATTGCACCCTAGCCAAGTTAAACTTAACTATCCTTCTAAAACATGGGAACACTCTCAGGTTGTGGGTGACCTATGGCAAGAATGAATCTCTAGATTGGGTTGGTTACCCTAGCAGATCACCTAATCTAAAATACTTTTCTAAGAAAAAGGTTTAGAGAAATAACTTGAAATGAAATCCTAAACCTAATGGTGATGCACCAAAACTTTACTTACTTTAATTCCTTCACTCACAATCAATCTCTCAAAACATTAACTTTCACAATCTCACCTAGAACATACAACTACACAGTAATTTGTATGAAGGCTCAAAAGACTGAACACAACACACAACCTGAATCATATGAAATTCTTGCAACAAATTCACAATAACAAGACATGAAAAGGATTTAGTACTTAGAATCACAATGAACATCAAATTTATATTGCAAATATGAGACAAAAATAGGAGATAGGAATGCTCTACTATTTATTGAAACTAAAGGAGTATGCAAGATCAAAATATGAGTGCAAAAGTGTTTACAAAACTCTCTAAAAAATGAAAAAGAGAGGAAGAAACAATAATCTGAACTAAGAAAATTTATTTTTTTCTCCAATTTATAGCTCCAAATGTCTCCAATAGTGAGAATAGAAAAATCCAGCTAAAATACATCTCAGAATAACTTCAATTTCATTTTCAAGCTCCAACGAAAAGCATCAATATTAGTGTATGAACCGCCTCCAAACTGACTATGAAAGATGGAAACTTTCTATCTCCAGTAGGTCGATCCAAAAGGCTCACAAAATCAGGTTCAAATTGACAGAAAATTGAAATACAAGGTCTAGTTTTCCCAGTTTTTTCCCATTTTTCCCAAGGAGACTCAAACTCTGAAAAGAAAGTTTTTACAAGAACTCAAGTGCATCATTTAATTGCATTTTCACAACAATTAATCAAGCAATTTATAGAAATATTGATTAATTAATGTTTTACAAGTTTGTAATTTTACAATTACAAAATAGAAAGACTCCAAAAACATGAGTCTTGACTCCACATTACTTGACTTCACCTTCTACTTATTTAAAAAATACAAGGCAATTATGGATTTTGATGAAATTTTCCAAGTACATAACAATAGACATTTGATTTCTTCAAAAATCAAAAAGCTAAAGGTATCTATTATATGATTGCATCACAATCATAAAAGAACTAAGGTATTTCAAATGTTTTTTAATTTTGCAAAAAATGCAAAAAAGGAAGCAAGGCAATACTTAGGCATTTGAAATCATAAGAACATAGAGGCATCCACCATTTGATTTTTCTCTAAAAATCATAAAAAAACACCTAAGGCATGATGGAGATATTGGTGAAGGATTTTTATTTTTTTTTAAACAATGTGATAAAATCACAAATATGATTTAGGAAATGTGAGAAAAACCTAATAACAAAACTTTTGAATCCCTAATTTTCCTCATTCTTTCCACACTTTCAACTTGGTAGAAACTTGCTCTATGCTGCTACCATGAAGGATTAGGGTTTCAAGTTTGAGCCCTTCCATTTCATGTCTATTCCTCACTACTTGATGTCGAATTTCTTTAGCAAATTGATGGTGAGTGCTTCTTTTCACCAAAGATGCAGATTTTTTTTCTTTATTTCCATTCTGAATGTAATTACTTGGGCTTTAAGCAACATCTATCACCATATTCTGATGCATTTTCTTAAGTTTGTACTTTCTTTCGAGCCTTTTTCTTTTTTGAGGCTGCCACTGGGTGCTTTCTAAAGCTCATTTCTGAGCATTACAATGTATTTTTTTGTAGAAAACGATTGAGGTGAGTTTTCCTACCTTTCCAAATTTTTCATTTTTCTTCATTCTTACGAATAAGATGCATGGTTTGAGGAAGAAAATGGAAGTTTGTGGTGGCTTATTTTCTGCATGTTCTGTCTTATTAATTCTTTGATATCTCAGACCTCCTGGGGCCTCCATGGTCATGGCTAACTTTGTATTTTGTGGCTGCTAGATCTTTAGAAAAATGGGTTTAGAACCCTTAGTGACTTTAGTCTCTTTCAAAAGCAAACATAGAACCCTTATGTCATGGCTTCCTTATTCTAGGTATTGTTGTTCTGAAGCATATTCTTTCCTCAAGCCCCCTTATGGCTACCATTGTATCTTGTAATTCCATTATATAAGGAAACAAATGAAAGATTTTTGTTCATTTCTTCCATTCACTACATTGGATATCTATTACAACATGTCTACATTTTGAAAGCAAATGCACTTACAGGCACAATGAGGCTTTGTCATTGTTTGTGTAAGTTTACTTTTTCATTTTGAAAAAGTGTATGATTATTTCCTCTTATTATCACTTTGACTTCTCAAAAGCATCAAACATACAAAACCCCCCGTCGTGAATGCTCTTTTTCAAGAATGTTGAATTATGCCATACTATTGAAGTAAAAACTGAATACTATGCTTTTATTTTCCTTTAAAATTATGCTATCCTAGAATCATAGTTTCTTTCAAATTTTTGCATACAGTATTATTATGTTCTTCATATACTACATAGATAGTAAATAGTAGTTATTTTTATTTTCGTGTTATGACTAAAACAGTCCTCATCTTTACTATTTTCTCACATCTCTTATAGCCATACACTTCGACACCTTTCACTCTTTTTCATTCCTTAAAGAACAAGACTGTTGTTCCACAATTATGAACTTGTAATAAGTGCTTGGGTAGCTGTTCCAATTTAGCACTTTGTGAGCAATGCACTTCCTTTTGTCCCTTACATGCGAGCAATGTTTTTCATTATCTCCTTTTGCTTCTTGTTAGTTGTACTTTGATTGTGTATGCTCCAAACATCATTAACAACAAGATGCTGATGTAGGGAAGCAATATGATGTAATAACCACAATAAGAAACAATAATAGCACAACATGTTCATATGCAAACAACGTCTTTCAATAAAAAGATAATGCATTTTTATTCAACTTTGCATATTTTTAAGCATTCAAATGAGTTCATTCCTCATCTATGATTTTAATCTCATTGCACTCTTGGATTTGACTATCATGAATGATTAATGAGCTTGAGGCTATTGTAGTTACTTTATGAAATACTCTTTTAATTGAGATGTTTCTTTTTGAGCATTTTGAATTTTTCTCCTACCTCAAACCCCTCTTGAAATTAGGGGTAGCATGTTGGGATCAACCCTTGTGGGAGGCCATTTTTGCACTACATGCTATGATGTCTTCAAAAATGAATCAACAACATGATATCTCCTATACCTGCATAGTGAACAAACATGTTAGATGAAAAATAGTGAAGCTCAATGCTCCTATGCTATTTTATTTTTACAGGCTCTCTTGCATACTTCTAATATTTATTCATCTGATTCAATACGTCATAGGAAATGTACTATATTTCTATTGATAGAGCACACAAGAAGAATTAAATCCAGAGCTCTAACAACTCTTCTCACCATGATGCAAGCCCACTTAAGATCGAGAGCAAGGAGGAGCAGCAACAATGAAGACCAACTAACGATTGAATCAGGAAATGATGGCTATGTTTCTTCTTATATGCTTATTTTCCTTTTAATCTTTAGTTGCATAGTATATTCCCTTTGTTGTGTTGGTTCAACTACTCCCACAGCTTGTGTGGGACATTTGATTAATTCTTTCCTTCCAATGAATATGAATGCAACACTTATACAATTCTATGTATACTTCTTTTGCAAAATGAATGCAATATTGTGGAATGAATGAAAGCATTACAAAATTGAATGAGAGAAATATCTTATAGTCTATGTATTCTCCTTCATACTGCAAAGCATTGAATGGAAAATTGAATACTTTCTTTTTGTTGGAACCCATTTCACATTAACAACTGAACTCCTTCCTTCAAACTTTAATATATGCAATGGTTAAGCAAAGCAGAAATGTATTAAAATATTTTCACCTTTAATATAATGAAACTATTTTAGCTCTACCAATTTGAGTTGTAGGTAAAAACTTGGCAATATTTTTGGCAATTTTTGTTGAAAGCTTGCCTACTAAGCATATAGGAAAGTTTCCTTAAACAATTCTTTGGGTGTGGAGTCAAATCTTCACCTTATCAACTTATAAAACCATGAAACGAACTACAAACTACTCCAAACAACAACAAAAAACCAAATTGAACCAAACTGAAAGCAAACTAGAAGGCCTCGGTGGCTAGAAAATAGGTGTAGTTGTGCTTAGGGAAAGAAAATAACTAAAATGAACCATTCCTTAAGCACTTATTAATAGAAAATGCTAACTCTAACCCACACTAACTAGCGAAAATGACACTCAAACAAAACCATTAACTGGTTTTGAAAAATAACTCCCTCTTCTAACTAGTAGAGGATGCTTTGCATGCTTATAAACTGGCAATAAGAGGTGAAAAATATGAATACTCCCCACACATTATTGTATTGCAATATGAAGATTACAACCAAAGGCACATATGTGAATTTGATCAAATAGACCTCTAGTTTTCCATGAATGGGTAAGTTGGATTTGCTACTCAGCTACAATCTCATTCTCAGAGGCAATGAAACCCTTTGAATCTTGTTGGTAACTTTGTTGGCTAAATCTCTAATGGGGCATCCTCTTGAAGGGATGAGCCTAAAATTTTATTACTAGATCCTTGTTGGTTACCTAATGTTTCAATCTCATTTTTTTGAATGAGATCATTTGAAAACGTGTCACCTAACTTTCACAAAACTCGTCAATTATATTAACATACAGATCTTCATCAAACCCATCATTAGTGTTTTGGTTCATAATAGGCTTTGAATTATTTTCCTGACTGATTTCTTGAGAACTTGGACATATATCAAGAGCCATACCTTGAAAAGAAATTTCATGCTTTCACTCAACTTGAACAATGTCTGCATGTACCTCAATTTCTCAACTATCCAAATTAAGGGTGCTCTCATTTACCTGATCACTAACCAATCCCTTGTCTGAATGACTTTCATCATTTTTATACTCAAAACTTGAGAACTTTGTTAGCTCACATATATTCTCTCCATCACTACTAATAAAAAAAGGAAGTTCTTCAAACAAATCAGTCAAAACTTGAGTTTGGACACCTCCTTTTACCTCCTTGAGCTGTTGTTCCACACATTCTCCTTCAAAATATGATTTTTTGATGTCCAAGTTTGAAACAAATATCTCAAAGTCATGTTGTTCAGTCAAATGAGCATAACAACAGTAAACATAATATTACTATTTTGTTCTCCTAAAAGAGAAAGAATAACGTATGGATATCTAACTCCCAAGGTCTTGGTAATCGGTTCTCGACTATGTTGATTTCACTTAATGGTTGATGTGAACTGTAATGTTCAAGGGGCCTGCTGGTGTTGAGCTTCTGGATTGTTTTGAGATCAAACATACATTCAAACCTACTTTAACTGATGGTTTTAAAGAAATAGAAAAAGATAGATCAAAGCTTGTAAACTGAAGAAAATGTTAATTCATCCAACTTAATCAAACTTGCTACCTTTCAAGGAATTTCTAACTAAAACTATAGAAAAAAATTAACTTGTGATTAACACACAGTTTCATTCATTCACAGTGTTAATTTCAATAGTAGATTGCAAATCACCATTTAAGCTAAACATAAGATAAAATTTCATTCTTTGAAAGCTTTGAAAATCAAATAATTAACCCAACATAAATACCATTCTAGAACACAATATGAAGTAGATTTAAATCTAGTTGCTTCTACTATTGGTGAAACAGATAAACAACATTTACAAATCTGGCAAAATCACTAGTGTATAGAAAACCCATGTCTTCAAATTGTCTCCATCTATACTAAAAGAATATGGAAGATACATCACCTCCCTTTGCTGAATCTAACTCCTATTCTATTGCTACTCTTAAGTTTCTCTATCTTCTAACCTTAGCCAAGAAGACAAAAAAGAAGATCCCATTACAAAGAAACAAGATGCAGTTTTGTCTCCTCTATCTTTCAAAAAATTCCTACTCTTGAAAATCTATCTTTGTCCTTCTGTCTACCTTACTACTTCTCCTCTACCAAACCCTATTGTTCTTACAAAAAGGGCCCCAAAAATTCTCATATACAAAACGTGCCAAAAAGAAAGTGTGTGCCCTTGCTTTTAGGGTTTACAAAATATTTGTTTGAGAAGGGTCGGCCCTCAGATCTTTTGTAACCATTGCATTAACTCCCAACCCTCATGTCCATCCTCAAGAGCTTCATCAAAGCTGCTTTGAATGTTCTACAACATTATCACAAATGTCGATCTACCTTTTCCAGTAGACATCACAACTGTCACTGAGACTCATGGCTCCTTCCTCCTTTCGGCTTTCTTCTTGCTCTAGATCTTCCTGCAAGTTGACCCCCTTGAGAAACAACATTAGATTTTCCTGTTAGATCTCTTTACAGATGACACCATCGGATACCAAACCGATTCATCATTTTTCATCATAGATCAAATCAATACCACTCACATTCTATTGATCCTCCCCATAGGAACGGTCTCAATAGTCAAACTGCCAATGGTTCACCCTTAGCCTCTTTTGATTGGTTGAACACATACCATGTAGGATTTCCAGGTAGTCAAAAGTCATTCAAACAGACTCGCATGTTGGTGAGACACTAGCTGTGTCTCCCCAATGCGATTATACTCCATAGAAGCAATCAACATAGCTTACCACTGTCGGAAAGAGTTCATATCGAGCTACAAAATTTATATTGATATACCAAAGCCTTCGGCATGACTATCGTTGTCGGCTAGACATCATAGCGAGCCCTTAAGAGTTATACCATTGTGTTCCTCGACTGGCAAGACATCTCCCTTTGGCAAGACATCATTCATGCAGTCGGTAGGAGGTCATACCAAAGACAAACCATTCGGCCAGGGGTCTTACCGAAGTCATATACTCATCAGCGAAACTTCATTGGTCGGCAAGACATTACACCAAGACCATTCCACTTTGGCAAGACCACACTTGGTTGACAAGAGGTCACAGCGAGCGGCAAGAGTCATACCTCAATATCCTCCTTTTGGCAAGATAATCTCATATCGACAAGACATATCCCCAAACTCAAATTCTTTTAGCGAGACCACACCCCATTAGCGAGACATCACACCGAGCGCAAATCACTCAGCCAGGAGTCTTGCCGATGCTACAAGCCTATGAAAAATTGTCATCAAGAGTCCACCAGTTGGGAAGACATTACACCGAAGCCACAACCTTTCCCTGAGTGCAACTTCTTTCAACAAGACTTCACCCTTTCGGCAAGACATCTCCCTGAATGTAAACCATTATCCCCGATGCCGACCTTGTGAACAACTATCGGCAATACTTCTTCCCAAGCGGAGAGATATAGAAAAACTCATGGCGACCTGAGGATTTCAAATGAATATAACACAACAACCAGTCGGGAAGACATTTGGAGAGTCTCAACGACTTTCTTCTTTGAGGAGTTTTATGCCAGATCAAATTGAGGCATGCTTTCCAACCAACTTCCCTGAGAAAAAGCATCAGATGTATGATTTAATCCTATAAAACAATGCCTTCATTAGTCCTCAAAAGCATAGAAAATACATCATTTTTCATCATTTCATTCAATTTTTAGCAAAAATAAATCCAACTCTGGTTGAGGCAGAACCAAAATTTGACAAAACAAAATACAGACTTAGGAGGAAAACAAAAGAACTCCTAAGACCCAACCAAACAACCAAAAGTGATGAAAACAAATGAAAAGGGGGACCCATTTGTTCTAAAATAAAATGGGGTGGTTATGCAAGGAATAACAGGTCATCCCAAAGCATGTCTTCTTTATTCTCATTTTATTTTATTTTTGCAAAGGGAGACTATTTATTACCTTGTTACAACCTTCTTGAGACATCAAAACATCAAATTTTTGAACTTCCTCTTGTTGTTCTAGAGCTAGCATGGATGTTACCTGAGATATCATTTCCTCATCATCCATAAAAAATGGTAATTTATCAAATAGATGAGTGAAAACTTGAGGACTATAAACCATTCCTTGATCTAGAATTTTTTTTCCTCAACTCTAACCTCCTCTATCTCTCGCGGCAATTGTTCCTAATGTTCTAGATCTTCTTCATAATTGTACCAGCTAGATACTTTGAAATAGTTTTTGATATTCTATTGTTCCAATGAACCAAACTTCTCCACACATGCAACATTCTTAGGTTTAGATGAGAAAATGGTATAATTAGCAACAACCTATTGCTTTATATCCTGTTGCGCTAGTTGATCCTCTGAGAAATTTTCATCATCCTCCACAAAACAAGGAAGCTCATTAGTGAAAACATTGCAAGATTAATCAAGAGAAGTCCTTTCTTGTTCAATATTCTACTATTACAAATGGTAAAATTCCAAAGTTGAACGCAATGGATTTACCTTTCTAAGCTCCTTGATGAAGAGCAAGGTATTTTGATCAAATGGTTCACCCTTGGATTCCTTAGGTAGGTAAACTTGGGGAGATTCTTGGACTATTGGAGAAAAAATAGGCTCTTCAAGAAGTTGCTCTTGAGGGGTTGTAGAATGAAAATGCTCATGAATAGGTTCATCTGGTATGAAGCATATTGTTTTGAACCTAGCAATATCCTTCCCAAAAAATGGGTTTGGAAAAACACTAGCGGGGTCAGCTTCTTGGGTTTCTTGCGAGGAAGAATATTGCTCAAGGGGTTGGTTTGTTACTATGAAACTGACTATTTTCCCTAATCTGCAAAGGATGAAGGCTTTAAAAACTTGGTATCTCAAGATTAAGAGGCTGATTTGGGGAGTTAAAGACCTTATCTTGCGTAAAACTTGGAATCTCAACTTTAGGAATACTAAGAGGCTCATTTTGTCTAAAACTTGGAAACTCATATTTATGAACCTCTTCTTGAGCATGCTACTTTGGAACTGCAGGAGATGTTTGGACTTTGTGCCTTTTTTTTTGAGCAAACACAAACCTCATCTTCTCTTCTTTTGTAGCTAACTCCCTTTCAAGGTTCTCCTTGAATTGTATCTTTTGTGCCTCCAATTGTTGCTCATAAAGATAGGCTTGATAAGTCATCTCTTCCTATTGCTAATTATACCCATGTTGCCTCTTGATCTCCTCTACCCACTTTATGAAGTCATACATGAAATCAAACAACATACCCTTTATGCTTACAATCTCCTCCTTTTCATGCTCTTGGAGTTGGTTTTGAGTACATGAAGACTAATATGGAGGCTGAGTAGGGGTGGGTGGGTGGTAATTATATTGTGCATGTTGGTTTCTTTGCAAATCAAAGGAATTTGGGGTAAATCCAACATAATGATCAGCTTGATAAGACTAGAAATAGGGTATATGAGTAGGATTTTCATGATACGATGGATGGTATGGCATATTGACATGAAACATTGACATATTCATTCATTGAAAGGATGGAAAATGGAGTGAATAGATGATTTTTCGTAACATACTAGCACTTAGATATGCATACAAAATTAGAGAATGAAGTCACTAAGTATACTTAAAACCTATAAAGGTTGGAAAGGTTGTTGCTTATACCAAAACAACTTAAAACTTTAAAAATTTCTCTGAAACAAGTTTTAGAGTCCCATTAAGCATGCAAAAAACTGTTGTTAATCAGGATTGCACCATAGCCAAGTTAAACTTAACTATCCTTTTGAGACATGGAAACACTCTTAGGTTGTGGGTGACCTATGGTGAGAATGAATCTCCAGAGCAGGATGTCTCCCTTGGAAGATCACCTAATCTAAAAGACTTTTATGAGAAATGGGTTTAGAGAAATAACTTGAAATGAAATCCTAAACCTAATAGTGATGCACCAAAATTTTACTTACTTTAATTTCTTAACTCACAATCAATATCTCAAAACATTAACTTTCACAATCTCACCTAGAACATACAACTCAACAGTAATTTGAATGAAGTCTCAAAAGACTAAACAAAACACATAATGTGAATCATATGAAATTCTTGCAATAGATTCACAATAACAAGACATGAAAAGGATTTAGTACTTAGAATCACAATGAACATCAAATTACTACAAAAAATATGAGACAAAAATAGGAGATAGGAATGCTCTGCTGTTTATTGAAGCTGAAGGAGTATGCAAGATAAAAATATGAGTATAAAAGTGTTTACAAAACTCTCTACAAAATGAATAAGAGAGGAAGAAACAATAATCTAAACTAAGAAAATTTAAATTTTTCTCCAACTTATAGCTCCAAATGTCTCCAATAGTGAGAATATAAAAATCCAATTGAACTACATCTCAAAATAGCAACTTCAATTTCATTTTCGAGCTCCAAAGAAAGGCCTCAAAATCAATGTTTGAATAGCCTCCAAACTGACTAAGAAAGATTGAAACTTTCTATCTCTAGTAGGTCAATCCAAAAGACTCACAAAATTAGGTTCAAACTAACTGAAAACTGAAATAGAAGGTCTAGTTTCCCTAGTTTTTTCCCATTTCTCCCAAGGAGACTCAAACTCTGAAAAGAAAGTTTTTACAAGAACTCAAGTGCATCATTTAACTGCATTTTCATAACAATTAATCAAGCAATTTATATAAATATTGCTTAATTAATATTTTACAACTTTGTAGTTTTACAATAAAAAAGTAGAAAGCCTCCAAAAACTTGAGTCTTGACTCCACCTTACTTGACTTCACCTTCTGATTTTTTCAAAAATATGAGGCAATTATGGATTTTGATGATTTTTGGAAAGTACATAACAATAGACATTTGATTTCTTCAAAAATCAGAAAGCTAAAGGTATCTATCATATGATTTCTTCAAAATCATAAAAGAACTAAGGTATGTCAAATGTTTTTGTTTTTTGCAAAAAATGCAATAAAGGAAGGAAGACAAGAATTAGGCATTTGAAATCATAAGAACTTAGAGGCATTGACCATTTTATTTTTCTCTAAAAATCATAAAAAAAACACCTAAGGCATGATGGAGGTATTAGTGAAGGCTTTTTATTTTGTTAAAAACAATGTGATAAAATCACAAAGCTGATTTAGGGCATGTGAGAAAACCCTAACAACAAAACTTTCGAATCCATAATTTTCCTCATTCATTCCACACTTTCAACTCGGGAGAAATTAGGGTTTCAAGTTCGAGCCCTTCCATTTCATGTCTATTCATCACTGCTTGATGTTGAATTCCTTTAGGAAATCGATGGTGAGTGCTTCTTTTCACCAAAGATGCAATTTTTTTTCATTATTTCCATTCTAAATACAATTACTTGGGCTTTAAGTCGTGGCTATCACCATATTCTCATGTATTTTCTCATGTTTGTACTTTTTGTCGAGCCTTTTTCTTATTTGAGGCCGCCACTGGGCGCTTTCTAAAGCTCTTTTTTAGCATTACAATGTATTTTTTTGTAGAAAATGATTGAGGTGAGTTTTCCTACCTTTCCAAATTTTGCATTTTTCATCATTCTTACAAATAAGATAATTGGCTTGAGCAAGACAATGAAAGTATGTGGTGGCTTATTTTTTGCATGTTGGGTCTTATTACATCTTGGATATCTGAGGCCTCCTAGTGTCTCCATGGTCACAACTAACTCTATATTTTGTGGCTCCTAGATGCTTAGAAAAATGGGTTTAGAACCCTTGGTGACTTTAGTCTCTTTTAGAAGAAAACATAGAACCCTTATGTCATAGCTTGCTTATTTTGGGTATTGTTTTTCTAAAGCATATTCTTTCCTCAAGCCCCCTTATGGCTACCACTATATCTTGTAATTCCATTATATAAAGAAACATATGGAATACTTTTGTTTATTTCTTCCATTCACTACACTAGTGTAAGAATTGGCTATGAAGGTAGCCACCCAAGATCTAGAGGCCTAATAGAAAGCACAAGAAAAAGAGAGATAGCAACAAGATGACAAGAATAAACTGTATTTTGTCAATAGAATAGCATGTAATGAGCTTTGATCAAAGTACATAGGAGACCCCTTGGTTATATAGCCAAGGTGAGAACATAGAAGGGCATAAGATTATGAGAAGTGTTGTAATCTTATGACATGAGACAACTAAGAAAAGTTATCACTCCACCTAAAGTGGAGAAGTGATAATGTGATAATCACTACAAAAGGTGGATCACCCACAAAAGGTGGAGAGATGATCACATGATGTGTCCACAAAAGGTGGAAGTGATGTGGTAATGACATGTCAAGTCCACCAAAAGTGGAAAATCTCCAACAACCTCCTATGTGGTCCCTAAGTAAACTTAAGTAAGGTGTAATCATGACCTAGGACAAGGTCGTAATCTTATGACATGAGACAACTAAGAAAAGTTATCACTCCACCTAAAGTGGAGAAGTGATAATGTGATAATCACTACAAAAGGTGGATCACCCACAAAAGGTGGAGAGATGATCACATGATGTGTCCACAAAAGGTGGAAGTGATGTGGTAATGACATGTCAAGTCCACCAAAAGTGGAAAATCTCCAACAACCTCCTATGTGGTCCCTAAGTAAACTTAACTAAGGTGTAATCATGACCTAGGACAAGGTACAAGACATTTAATTACACCAACAACTAGATATCTATTATAGCATGTCTACATTTTGAATGAAAATGCACTTACAAGCATCATGAGGCTTCACCATTGTTTGTTGAAGTTTACTTCTACATTCTGAAAAAGTGTATGATTATTGCCTCTTATTATCACTTTGACTTCTCAAAAGCATCAAACATACAACTTAAACCCTCCATCATGAATGCGATTTTTCAAGAATGTTGAATCATACCATACTATTGAAGTAAAAACTAAATACTATGCTTTTTTTTTTCCTTTAAAATGATGTTCAAAAATAATAATTTCTTTCAGATTTTTGCATATAGGATTATTATGTTATTCATATACTACACAGATAGTCAATATTAGTTCTTTTTATCTTTGTGTTATGACTAAAATAGTCCTCCTCTTTACTATTTGCTGACCTCTCCTATAGCCATACACTTCGACACCTTTCACTCTTTTTCATTCCTAAAAACACAAGACTGTTGCTCCATGATTATGAACTTGTAATAAGTGCTTGGCTGGCTGTTCCAATTCACCACTTTGTGAGCAATGCACTTCCTTTTTTCCCTTACATGTGAGGAATGCTTGTCATTATCTCCTTTTTCTTCTTAGTAGTTGTACCTTCATTGTGTATGATCCAAACATCATGAACAAAAGAAATACTGATGTAGGGAAGCAATATGATGTAATAACAACACTAACAAACAATAATAGCACAACATGTTCATATGCAAACGATGATATTTTAATAAAAGATAGTGAATTTTTATTCAGCTCTACATATTTTTAAGCATTCAAATGAGTTCATTGTTCATCTATGATTTTCATCTCATTGCACTCTTGGTTTTGACTATCATGAATTATCAATGAGCTTGAGGCTTGTGCAGTTACTTTATGAAATACTCCTTTAGTTGAGATATTTCTTTTTGAGCATTGTGAATTTATTTCCTATCTCAAACCCCTTTTGGGAGCCCATTTTTGCACCACATGCTATGATGTCTTCAGAAATGAATCAACAACATGATTTCTCCTATACCTACATAGTGAAAAAACATGTTAGAGAAAAAATAGTGAAGCTCAATGCTCCTATGATATTTTATTTTTCCATGCTCTCTTGCATACTTTTGATGTTTATTCAACTGATTCAATACATCATATGCAATGTCCTATATTTATGTTGATATATAATATAGGAAAACTCATATCGAGATCTCTAACATCTCTTCTCACCATGATGTAGGCCCACTCAAGATTAGGAGCAAGGAGGTGGAGCAACAACGAAGACCAACTGAAGATTATAATCAAGCAATGATGGCTATGTTTCTTCTTATATGCTTCTTTTCCTTTTAATCTTTAGTTGCATAGTATATTCCCTATGTTGTGTTGGTTTAGCTACTCCCATGACTTGTGTGGGGCATTTGATTACTCCTTTCCTTCCAATGAATATGAATGCAACACTTGTACAATTCTATGTGTACTTATTTTGCAAAATGAATGCAATATTGTGAAATGAATGAAAGCATTACATAATTTAATGAAAGCAATATCTTATAGTCTATGTATTCTCCTTCATACTACAAAGCATTGAATGAAAAACTGAATACTTTCTTTTTGTTGGAACACATTGCACAATAACAACTAAACTCCTTCCTTCAAACTTTAATATATGCAAGAGTTAAGCAAAACATAAATGTATTAAAATATTTAAACCTTTAATATAATGAAACTATTTCAGCTTTGCCAATTTGAGTTGTAGGTGAAAAATTGGCAACATTTTTGGCAATTTCTGGTGAATGCTTTCCTACTAAGCATACAAGCTAGTTGCCTTAAACAATTCATTGGGTGTGGAGTCAAATATTCCCCTTATCAACTTAGAAAACCATGAAACAAATTGTAAGCTACTCCAAATAGTAGTAGAAAACCCAAAAGAAACAAACTAAAAGCAAACTAGAAGGCCCTGATGGCAAGAAAATAGGTGCAACAACACTTAGGGAAAGAAAATAATTGAAATGAATTGTGCCTTAAGCACTTATTAGTAGAAAATCCTAACTCTAACCTACACTAACCAATGAAAATGGTACTCAAACAAAACCATTAACTGGTTTTGAAAAACAACTCCCTCTTCTAACCAGGTGAGGATGCTTTGCATGCTTATAAAGTTACAATAAGAGGTAGAAAAACATGAATACTCCCCACACATTGTTTTATTGCAACCTGAAGATTACAACCAAAGGCACAGATCTTGTGAATCTAATCAAACATACCTCTAGTTTTCCATGAATGGGTATGTTGGATCTATTGCTCAGCTGCAATCTCATTCTTAGGGGCACTAAAACCCTTGGAATCTTGTTGGTAACTTTGTTGACTAAATCTCTAATGGGGCATCCTTTTGAAGGGATGAAGCCTAAAATTTTATTACTGGTTCCTTTTCGGTAACCTATTGTTTCAATCTCATTTTTTTTATTGAGATCATTTGAAAATGTGTCACCCAACTTGCACAAAACTCATCAATTATATTATTTTACATATCTTAATCAAACCCATCATTAGTGTTATTGTTCATATTAGGCTCTAAAGTATCCTCCTGATTGATTTATTAAGAACTTGGAAAGATATCAAGAGCCATAACTTGAAAATAAATGTCATTCTTTCACTCAAATTGAACAATGTCTACATGTGCCTCAATTTATTAACTATCCAAATTAAGGGTGCTCTCATTTAGCTACTCACTAATTAGTCCCTTTTCTGAATGGATTTCATCATTTTTCTACTCACAACTTGACAACTTGTTTAGCTCACATGCATTCTCTCCATCATTACTAATAAACAAAGGAAGTTCTTCAAAAATATCATTCAAACCATGAGTTTGGACACCCCCTATTACATCCTCAAGTTTTTTTTCCACACCTTCTCATTTAAAAAATGATTATTTGATGTCCAAGTTTGAAACAAAACTCTCAAGATCATCCCAACAAATGTCTTATTTATTCTCATTTTCTTTTTTTTGCAAAGGGAGATTGTTTATTACCTTGTTACAACCCTCTTGAGACAACAAAATATCAAAATTTTGAACTTCTTGTTGTTTTTCTAGAGCTAGCATGGGTTTGATCTAAGATATGCTTTCCTCATCATCCACAAAAAAGGTAATTCATCAAATAGATCAGTCAAAACTTTAGGACTATCATCCATTCCTTGATCTAGAATTTTTTGTTCCTCAACTCCAACCTCCTCTATCTCTTGTAGCAATTATTCCTAATGTTCTAGGTCTTCTTCATCACTGTACCAGTTGGATACTTTGAAATTGTTGTTGATATTCTATTGTTCCAATGAACCAAACTTATCTGCACATGCAACATTCTTAGGTTCAACTAAGAAAATGATACAATCAAAAACATCTTGCTTTATATTTTTTTGCGCTTGTTGACCCTCTAAAAAAATTTCATCATCCTCCACAAAACAAGGAAGCTCATTACTGAAAAAATTGCAAGATTCATCAGGAGAAGTCCTTTCTTGTTCAATCTTCAGCTTCTACAAATGGTAAAATTCCAAAGATGAATGCAATGGATTTACCTTTCTAATCTCCTTGATGAAGAGTGAGGTATTATGATCAAAGGGTTCACTCTTGGATTCCTTAGGTGGGGAAACTTGGGGAGATTCTTAGACTATTGGAGAACAAACAAGCTCTTCAAGAAGTTACTCTTGAGGGGTTGTAGATTGAAAATGCTCAAGAATAGGTTCATCCAGTATGAAGCATATTATTTTGAACCTAAGAATATCCTTCCAAAAAAATGGGTTTGGAAAAACACTAGCAAGGTCAGCTTCTTGGGTTTCTTGTGAGGAAGAATATTGCTCAAGGGTTTGTTTTATTATTATCCTAGGCTGAAACTAACTATTTTCCCCAATCTGTGGAGGATGAAGGCTTCAAAAACTTGGTATCTCAAGATTAAGAGGCTGGTTCTAGGAGTTAAAGAATTTATCCTACCTAAAACTTGGAATCTCAACTTTAGGAATACTAAGATTCTCCTTTTTTTTTAAACTTTGAAACTCATATTCACGAACCTCTCCTTGAGTAGGCTGCTCTAGAACTGAAGGAGCTATTTGGACTTCGTGTCTTTTGTTTGAGAAAATAGAAGCCTCATCTACTCTTTTTTTCAAGTAACTTCCTTTCAAGGTTATCCTCAAATTGTATCTTTTGTGCCTCCAATTCTCACTCATAAAGATAGGCTTGATAAGCCATCTCTTCCTGTTGTTGATTATACTCATGATACCTCTTGATCTCCTCTACCCGCTTTATGAATTCATGCATGAAATCAAACAACATACCTTTTATGCTTTAAATCTTGTCCTTTTCACACTCTTGGAGCTATTTTTTAGTAGATGGAGGCTGATATGGAGGCTAAGCAGTTGTGGGTGGATGGTAATTATATTGTGCATGTTGGTTTCTTTGCAAATCAAAGGAATTGGGGGTAAATCCAACATAATGATCAGCTTGATAAGACTAGAAATAGGGTATATGAGTAGGTTTTTCATGATACAATGGATGGTATGGCATATTTAATTGAAACATTGACATATTCATTCATTGAAAAGCTAGAAAATGGAGTGAATAGATGGTTTTTGTAACATACTATCACTTAGATCTGCATGCAAAATCAGAGAATGGAGTCACTAGGTATACTACATTTTTAATTCTAGATTTAGATCTACTATTGAGGAATTTATAATTCTAGATTTATTTACTAGAGATCAGTTATATGGATCCCTAACTGCATTTGAAATGAGAGTATTTGGTGCAAATAATGGTGCAAAATTGGAGACTACTTTTAAGGCTAGAAAATTAGAGAAGACTAATAAATCAAGTCAAGAGGATCTTGATGATGTGGAAGCTAAATTTCTAAGAAGGATGAAAAAGGTTATTGGTAAGTACAAAGTTAAGTTTCCTTTCAAATGTTTTAGTTGTGGAAAGATAGGTCACTATGATTCAAGATGTCTAAACAGAGTTGTGAATGACAAAGAAAAATAGAACAAAGGTATGATGATTAAGAAAAGATATTATGTTAGAGAAGATGCAAGTATTTATGATGATGAATCTGATTATGGAGATGATGATAATGATGAATGCTTTTTCATGGCTTTAAAAGATGAATATGTCTCTGCTAACTCTAGGAGATGTGTGAAGGAAATCCCTTTGAAGACAAGGGACAAGGCTAAAGATACTTTGGTATATGATTTTCATGGTAGACATGATAAGAAATATAGGATCATTGATAGTGGATGCTCTAATCATATGATCAGTGACAAAATTAAGTTTGTTAGACTTAAAAAGTATGGAGGACTTGTTAGATTTGGTGATGATTCAGGTGTTCAGATATGTGGAATAGGTTCAACCAGTTTTGATGGAAAGCATAATACAAATGATGTTTACTATGTTAAGGGATTAAGAAATAATATCTTGATTTTTAGAAAAATGTGTAGCAAAGGGTATAATCATATGTTTCATGATAAGGGATGGGACATCGGAAAAGGGTCCAAAACTGTGACTACTATTGGAAGAACGACAAATGGAAATGTTTATCAACTCAAGGGTGTTGATGGTCATTGATTTTTTACTCAAATTAATGAAAGTTGGCTATGGCACAAGAGGATGAGTCACATTAATTTTGATAATCTATTAAGAAACAATGATGTCTACAAGGATTGTTAAATTGGAAAAAAAACAAGAAGTTTTAAAGGTAAAGAATAATCTATTATTAGATTTTTAGAGTTGGTGCATACAAATCTTTGTGGTCCTACAAGAGTAAGAAGTCTTCAAGTTGATAGTTATTTCCTAATTTTGATTGAACTAGAATGACATGGGTTACTTTCCTCAAAGAAAAATTGAAGCCCTAGATAAGTTTAAAGAATTTAAAGTTATGGTTGAGAATGAAATGGATATGAAAATCAAGTGTTTGGGGTTTGAAAAAGGTGGAGATTTCACCTCCAATGAATTTAATATGTTTTGTGAGAATTATGGCATAAAGAGGCACTTGTCTACCCCTAAAACTCCTCAAAAAAATGGAGTGGTTGAAAGGAAAAATAGGATTGTTCAAGAAGTTGCAAGGACTATGATGAAAGAAGAAAATCTACTAGAAATCTATTGGAGAGAAAAAATTAATACTATTTTTTAGATACTTAATAGAGTTCAAGAAAAAGGAAACACCACAAAGACTCCCTATGAGCTATGGTATGGAAGGATTCCTATCGTCAAGTACTTTAGGGTGTTTGGAAGAAAATTTTATATCAGAAGAGATGAAGAAAACTTGGGAATGTTTGATGCAAGGTCTGATGAAGGTATCTTCTTGGATACTCTACTAGATGCAAAGCCTACAAATGCTATAACAAGAGATTGAGAAATATTGTTGACAGTGAAAGTGTTAAAGCTAATGAATATTTTTAGAAGAATTCAATATTGATAGATGTATATGAATCAGATGAGCCTACTTGTAGAGAAGAAAAAGCTAAAGAAAAATAAGTACAAATTGAAGAGGAAGAAGCTTCAAAAAAGACCCCCAAAACCCCAAAGTATGTCCAAAAGAATCATTCTAAAGAAAAGATCATTGGAGACAAAAGAAGAAAATCTATTGAAGAAGAGGTAAATTTGTATTTACTTTCTGAAGTTGAACCTAAAATAGTAATTTAGGCATTCAAAGATGAAAAATGGATAAAGGATATGAAAGAAGAACTACTATAGATTGAGAAGAATCAAACTTGGGAACTTGTCCCAAGACTTGCAAAAAAAATATAATTGGAATTATTGAAGTATTTTTCCAATACAAATTTAGTGGGTTGTTTTAAGTATTTTGTAGGATAATAAGCGATCATCAAGTTGCAGTTAGAATCGTTCAACTAGCACGTGCTCCAGAATAGGTTGAAGGCATGCATTAGAAACATGCTCCAGAACTTTAGGATGATGGACCGAGGATATAGTTGCTTTTAAGTATTAAATTCTGTTATGTTTTTAAGTCAAAAACTTTATGGCTCGACTTGAGCCTCTTTAATACTTATGTAATGGATTTTAAAAGTTGTTTGTAAACCTGTTATAGACTTTTTCAATGGTTAGTTGTACCATCTAAAATATAGGATTTAGTTAGAAGTTTTCTATAAAAGATGTAATCTATAGAAGCAAAATAGAACACATGAAATAGTAATGTTATGCTATCAACTTGTTTTTTGAGTTGATGAATAAAGAGATTATTATGTAAAAACTTATGAGTTGTGAGTTATGAATGAAAATTTTTCTTAATGAAAGAGTTTTTGAATCAATTGTGTATGTGATCTAAGAACAAACGTAATAATCCATGAGCTGGCCACTCGAGGGAAGATAGTTTAAATAGATAAGTACTTTTCTTTATGTTACTTTTATTGCATGAACAATTATTCTATAGGGAATTATTGGGTCTATCACTGTGTTGTCTAAAGTTCTGAAGCACTTGTTGTCTTTCACTTTCATAGTTTCTTGTTGTTAACTATTAGAATCTTTATTGTTAAAGAAGATGTTTCATGGATTGTTTACAAGTGTTTCTGCTTTCGTAGTTTATCAACTCTTTAATTTAATCATTTCTGTATTTTCTAATTTAGTTATATGCTTTCTAAGTTAGTTTTCCTATGCTTTTTAGCTTAAATATTTCTAGTTTTCTTTAGGATAAACTACTTTACAGCTTAATAGTTAGTTGGCCTTAGGTTAGAATTAATATTAGCTACTCTAAAAAGTTAGAAATCTAAGGGAGATAGTCAAGTCTTCTTCTATTTCAAACTTCCTTAAATAATACTCAATTGACATATTGAATTCTATCTTCTAAAGTAATGGGACTTAACGACAACCTATCACTTTTTGGCATTGTTGTCGAGGACCTTAGCTTTCTTGCTTAAGTATTAATTGAAGATGCCTCAAACACCTCTTTTAGGCCAAAACACCATCTTTGGCTTCCTTCTCTGCATGGTCAGGAAAAGAGGCCCTCACAGATGATTTATACCAAAGACCCCCCCAAAATAAGTTCCTATCATATATAGGGAGGCCCAAGGCTCAGAAGACCATTTTGTTGACAAACTACTTGAGCCTAACCCACCTAAGGCTTTCCATTATTTACTTGAAGATCATCTAGTAGCACAACCTATTGTCAAGGAAGCTATCCTTGATGAACACATTCCATTGAATATCATGGGAGATCGTAGGGCTGAAGCTAACTGCAATGATGCCAACTGTAATAACAATAATCCTCCACCACCTAAACTGTTCACTTATCCTATTACTCTAGATGTAGATGATGATACTACAATGAAAAACATTTCTCTAGCTTTTCTTCCAACCTTACGTGGCTTGTCCTCAGAAGACCCAGACCAATTTCTTTTTGAATTCAAGGTCCTTTGTCAAACCTATGACTATAAAAATGATAACCAAAAACTGAAGTTATTTCCTTCTACCTTGAAGGATTCGGCCATGCATTGGTTTATGGGACTTGGTGCTGGGATTATTACATCTTGGGAGGAAATGGAGAATGTTTTCTTACAAAAATATTAGAGCTATTGTAGGGTGAGTGATCGTAAGGAGGATTTTTTTAAACTTAGGAAAAATGAGTATGAGAGTCTAGAGGACTATCTAGATAGGTTTCTTTTCTTATCTAGATGATGTGGAGAAATGGTTATTACTGTTGAGATTCTCAAGACTATATTTCTTAAGGGACTCGATGAGGATGCAAGAATAAGTCTTGATTTGATGGGAAAAGGTGACGTGTCTCAATTAGCCCTTGAAGACATATGTGATTTGCGTCGAAATTTCTCATGTACTCGAGGAGGAATCCATAAAACTATTCTTTTCAGAGGGAATAATGAAATAGGAAAGCTCTGAGAAGAAATAGAAAATCTTTAAACGGACATACTTGTTCAATTGAACACTACGTTGGATGATATACAAGCAAAGACATGTAGCCCTGAGACTTTGTCAATCTATTGTACTAGGTGTCAAAACAAACATATTTAACGTGAGTGTCCCTTAGACAAGGTCAATGTTTTTCAAATTTTTGAGCAAAACCATCCAACCAACCACTGTGAGCTTCTTACTGATCTCAAGAATACTAAGAAAAAAATAGCTCAGGTTGAAGAAGAAATAAATGTGCTAAACCAATGCCAAGGAGGTAACTTTTCTTATGGGAAAAATTCCAATCCTACATGGAGACCACAAAATAACTAGGATAGTAATCAATGGCCTCCATCTTGGAATCGGGCCCCACGTCCACAACCTTATTGGGGAACTCCTTATTGGGGACCCCCTAAATGGGAAAATCAATCATGGGGAACTCAGTAGTGGCCAAACCAATCTCAGCCACAATGGTACCCACAACATATTTCTCCCCAATGGAATCAAGGATAGAATCAATTTTATACTGGTCCTCAGAGGAATCAACAATAGAATTTGCTACCACCACCTTAGAATGAGCAGATAAATCAACCTCAGCTCCCAGTGCAACCACTTCACAATCCTAAGAACAATCAACAAAATACTCTGGTATATACTACTGAACAAGATAATGTCACTAGACTTAATGCAATTCATTGTGGAAATGTTTAGCTACGCTCTGGTAGAAAACTTCGGTCACCCACCATTGAATAAATTGTGGATGAACCTATTCCTAAAAATCTTGAGAAGGATACTCCAACCAACCAGACCACTCCCGCAAATAATATTGGGCCTCCTTCTACAACAAGAGCTATTGAATTACCTCAGGAGGAGGAAGGTCAGTCTCTGACTGAATTTAGAAAGGATACCCTTTCAAAAGAGAAAACTCAAGCACCCTTTCTGGAGTGTCTAAAATTGACACTCCTAAAGATACTCTGGAAGTGTCTTTTACCTCTGAAACTACATTAATTCAAGAAATCAAACAACTACAAATAGAGGTTCCTTTGCTACTAGTAATAAAGGAAATTTCCAAGTTGAATCAATTGATCAAACAACTGTGCATTAAAAATTTGGGAAGGAAACCAAAGAAAATAAATATTGTGCATATCGATGGCTATTTAGCTGACTTTTTGTTTGGAAAGACTGTCACTCCAAAAGATGATGATCCTAGGAGTCTACTGATAACTATCACAATTAATGAGGTAGCAGTACCTAATGCATTAGTGGATTTAGGAGAATCTATTAACCTAATGACTGTGGATGTGATGGAAAAATTAAGTCTTACTAATTTATTTCCCACAGCTATAGTCTTACAGATGGCAAATCAGTCTATAGCCCTTCCAAAGGGCATTATTAAAATTTTTTTTGTCAAAGTTGATGGATGGGAATAACCAGTTGACTTTCAGATAATCCAATCACTTATGCCCAAAGATAGCTATCCAATAATTCTCATAAGACAATGGTTGGCTACTATCATGGCTAAAATTGATTGCAGAGAAGGAGTAATGACCATTTCACATGGTCCAAATAGTAAACGTTTATTCTTATATCCTCCTGCTAAACCCATTGAACATAATAAAGTCTGGGTTAATGAATCAAAAGAATTTGATGGTGAAGAAATTTTGTCCTCATTAGCCATGGTAGTGATTAAAAATCATGGAGAGTAATTAGAGGATGAGTTAGTAAATGAAGTTTCACATCTTGCTATAGGCTCGAGTGAAGAGAAAATAGTGGATATGGGAGAAATTTTGGGACAACCGATTGATATAAGTGGGATGGAACAAAATTATATTACCATGGGAATGCCTTGTCCTTTAGCCAATATGATTCCTAGAATGAGCCATTTTTTTGAGGATATTACAAGATTTCACCAACTTATTCCTCATATTTTTCCTCTCAATACCTTGTTACAATTGTTACATACTATCACTTTGGCCCATCTAGGAATAAAATCAATTATGTTACTGCCAGGAAAAACCTTGAACGTCAATAGTTGGCTGACACAAATACAAGAGGATAAATTATTTAATATGTTCATAAAAATGTCTAAAGCTTTTGCTTGGGACTATACAGACATGAGGGGAATCCACCCAATTGTTTGTACACATTACATTTACACTGATCCTAACATAAGACCTATACGTCAGCCACGAAGGAGACTCAATCCTGTATTAAGGGATCTTTTCAATGTTGAAATTGAGAAAATCCTCCGTGCATGATTTATTTATCCTATCTTTGATAGTAAGTGGGTGTCACCTATGGTTGTTGTACCAAAGAAAAATGGGAAGTGGAGAATTTGTGTAGATTATAGAGAGCTCAATAAAGCCACTTTTCAAGATTATTTCCCCTTACCATTTTTTGACTAAGTTTTGGACAACTTGGCTAGGAGGAAATATTTATCCTTTTTAGATGGATTTAGTGGTTACAACCAAATTCAGGTAGCACCCGAAGACCAAGATAAGACAATGTTTACTTGTCCATGAGGCACATTTGCATACCAAGTTCTTCCCTTTGGACTTTGTAATGCTCCTACAACTTTTCAGAGAGCTATTTTGCCTATATTTTTTGCACTTTTCAATGACTACGTAGAGGTCTATATGGATAATTTCATAATCTATGGGTCAACCTATGATGAAGCTCTTCAAAATCTGGATAGGGTTTTTCAAGTTTGTGAGGATAACCGACTATCCCTTAGCCACGAGAAGTGTTTAATAATAGTGGAACAAGGAAAAGTATTAGTTCATCATATTTCCTTTGAAGGAATGAAGGTTGATCCCAAGAAAATTGAATTCATTCAACAACTGATTGTTCCTCAAACACAAACAGATGTTCAAAGTTTTCTTGGGAATGTTGGATACTATAGAAGGTTCATAGAAAGCTTTAGTAAGATAGAAACCCCTATGTTTTCTCTTCTCCAAAAAGATGTGGAGTTCAATTGGACATTTGAGTGTCAACAATCATTTGAAACAATAAAGGAGAAGCTTGTCTCTACTCTTGTATTGCATGGGCCAAATTGGAGTCTTCCCTTACACATTTATGTTGATGCTGCGGATGACACAATTGGTGTAGTATTGGGGGAAGAAGATGAGGATGGGGGTAAATATGCCATATATTTCATTATTTAAAACTTGATATCTGCTGAGAGGAACTACATGACTATAGAAAAAAGAATTCTTGGTTGTGGTTTATGCCATTAAAAAGTTTCGTCATTATATTACAGGATATAAAGTTACAGTTTATATGGATCATTCAACTGTAATATTTAATGAATAAACCTATAGTTAATGGTTAAATAATGAGATGGTTACTACTCCTGCAGGAGTTTAATGTGACAATACTTGAAAAGCTAGGGAGATTTAATGAAGTGGAATTTTTTTTGTCTCAAATCAAACAAGAAAAGGGTGATCATACACCTGTGCAAGATGAGTTTCCAAATGAAAATCTATTTTCCATCTCTACAAAGACCCCTTGGTTTGCTGATATGGCCAACTATTTAGCTACCTCTAAAGTACCCCCTGGCTTTACATCAAAAAAAGGAAGCGATGTATTCAAGAGAGTACACCATTTAAATGGATTAATGGAATTTTATTCCATTGTGGACCCAATATGGTTTTGAGAAGATGTGTTAGGGCCGATAAAACTTACAGTATCTTGAGGACCTATCATGATGATCCTTCTGGGGGTCATTACTTTGCAAAAAGAACTTCTCATAAAATTTTAGTCGTTGGATTAAATTGGCCTTCAATGCATAAAGACATTAAAATCTATGTTCGTCATTGTGATGAATTTCAAAGGGTGGGAAGACCAACTACTTCTGTAAAAATGCCTTTGCAGCCTCAAGTAGTCCTTGAACCATTCAAAACATGGGGATAAGATTTTATCAGACCCATAGATCCTTCCTCTGAAGGGAAATAATACATATTAGTTTGCATCAATTATTTGATGAAATTGGCAAAATTTCAAGCCTTACAAGTTTCCAGAGAAGAGCAATTCGCTTGCTTTCTCTATAATAAAATCTTTCTTAGATTTGGAGCCCCTCGAACCATCATTACATATTAGGGACCCTAATTCATGTCCAAAGTTCTTCTAGCATTTACAAACCATTTTCAAGTGAGTCATAAGAAGTCATCTCCTTATCACCCTCAAGAAAATGATCAAGTAGAGGTGACTAATAGAGAGTTGGAAAACATATTTATAAAAAAAATCTCTTCAAGAAGAAGAGATTGGGTCAGGAAATTTCCTAAAGCCATCTGGACATACAACACATGGAAATCCACAACTGGATTCAACCCCTATGATATTTTTTTGGGAAGACACCTCTTCTCCCCATTGAGTTTGAACTCCAAACCCTACGTGCAACTATAGAATTGGGTCTAGATTTGAAATGAGCTCAAATAGAATAAGTTTTATAGTTAAGTGAGTTGGATGAGCTTCATTTAGATGTTGTCCATCAAACTGAAATGGATCAACATCAACAAAAAGTTTGGCATAAAAAATACATTAAAGAGAGAGAGTTGCATAATAGTGATTGGGCCTTGCTATTCGATTCTAGATATAAAGACCATAAAGGAAAACTCAGGACTCATTGGCCGGGGCCATATGAAATTTTTGAAGTTTTCTCGAATGGCACAGTTTAGCTTAAACCCATTGATGGTGATTCACGAACTCTCTTAGTTAATGGTCATTGCCTATGTATCTACCATGAGCCTATTAGCAAAGAAGAATTTAAAAAATTGGTAGAAATGCAGGGAGAGATTCAATGCTTTGACTCTGCCAAGGCAGAGTCTATCTAACCCAATAATAAATGTTGTTAAATTTTATTTTTTTTTTTAAAAAGTTGTAATAAAAAGACGTGTGTACCAATTTACTTTCAAAGCATTTTTTTTATTAATTATTATTTTCAGACTTGACTACATGTTTTTTTATTTTTACAGGACTTCTCATGAAGGAATAAATAACTTTTGGAGCATCATTCTATGATGCTCTGAAACTTGTTGCTCCAAATGCCCAGTGCTCTGAAACTTGATGGTCTAAATGCCCGATGCTTCAGAACTTACACCTCATCCCGCTATGTCAGAAGATCATTCCTGTAGAATGATATAAAGCTACTAAAGTTTGAGTTCACTTGTTTCCACCATCTCTCTTCTTTTTTATTGCATCTTTTGATGATGCTCTAGAACCTTCATCCAGTTGCTGCTTTGGCTGCATCTTTTGACAATTCTCTGGAACCTTCATTTAGTTGCTACTTCAGTTGCATCTTTCGACAATGCTCTGGAACCTTCATTCAATTGCTGCTCTAATTTCATCTTTCAACAATGCTCCAAAACCTTCATTTGGTTTCTACTCTAGATACATCTTTCGACAATGCTCGGGAACCTTCATTCAGTTGCTACTTCAGCTCATCTTTCAACAATGCTTTGGAACTTCCATTTGGTTACCGTTCCAACTACATCTTTCGGTGATGTTCCAGAACTTATCCATCTTATTTGTTTCGAATGCATGTCTTTTGCATGCTCTGGAACTTGCTAGTTTTGAGTGTGTACTCCTTTGCATGCTTCAGAACTTATCCATTTTTCATTTTTCCATTTCTTTCCATAAAATTTCAATTTTTTTCGATGCTTTGATTATCATACATCGATACATACACCTTTCTCTTTAAAATTTTGTCTTCATCATAAATAAAAGCTGCCATGACAGCCTATCTTCATTAATGACTCTATCATTCGCAAGCTTCCTCACTTATGTCATAATAACTAAACCATCACCTCATCCAATACCATTTCATCATCATGTCAAATCGATAAAGGTACGAGATCTTCAAGTGATCATAAAATATAAGTACAATTTTTTGCTTTAAGTAAGTAGTTATTTTTGAATAAGGTGTAATTAATTGGCATGAGTTTCCCTTCCTGATTTAGTACCTTGAGCCACTTGGTAATTAGCTGCTAAGTATGAAACTCTTTTTGCAGCCCTCCATGCAAATTGGCATTATTACACAGTAAGCTTCAAGAAAAGATAAATAAATAATCTCAGTTTGATTATATTTTAAAAAATAACTGTGCACAATCTTCTTGCACTATTAAAATTTTTAGCAGGGTGATAGATACAAGATAGAAAATGGGTGGTACAAAGAAGAAATTTGAGCTAGCTTCTGTAGAAAAATTACTGGTGTTAAGCAACATTTCCAGTTTGTTTGAGGAAGTGGGTTGGTTGGATTTCATCAGAAAGTTCGAGGGATACAATGAAAAGCTAGTGAATGCATTCATAGAGAATTACTCCAATGGTTAGGTGACACTTCATGGAAAGTGCTTGAAGGTGAGTCCAAAAATCATCTCTTGTCTCTTAGGGTTGGATAATTTTGGCATTAAAATATTGAAAACAACTCAAATTACATTTAAAAAATTATCATAATTATTCCTTAGATAGGGGGACCCTTAGCCCATGATAGTCATCAGTACTAGAGGACAAAATAAATGGTTTCAATGAACTTCCATATTAGAACCCTAGAGTACTACGATTGCATGGATTATCAAATATTTCACCTGTGAAGGCCAACTCGCTATTGTGGTAGGACTTTCATTTCACATGTTAATACACTTACGACATGGGAAAGAAAACCCTTCCCTTAGGGTTAATTTGCCTCACTTTTTGAGTGATTCTATTAATTCTTCCACAGAAAGATATATGACTGGTTGAGGCCATTAAAGCACCTTGGGTTAATTCAGTTAATTTGCAAATATCATTTTTGTAAGAAACCTAAGAGTGAGTGGGAGAAATTTTTGAGGAAGTTTGAAAAGCCTACACCTGAAAGAAAATTAGAACTAGGGGAATCTTCTAGACAAGTCTCTTCACCTTTCGAGGCTACTTCCCTTGAGACCTCTAAGGCTCCTAAAGCCCAAATTTGTAAATGAGGAATTTAAAACTCCAAACTAGTCAGTATATGTCAAGATTATATATCCAAAAGTAAATAGTAATCCCTTTAGGAAGAGGAAAAGAAGAACAATTATTAGTTATCATAATGCTAGAACAATTCTTACTTATCAGAATACTCCTCCTTTAAGGAGAAGCAAAAGGTTATCCTCTGAGTCTATGAAAACCCTAGTGTAGAGTATAGGAAGTGGATCAAAATCCAAAAAGCAGGAAAAACCCTTGGAAATAGGTGAAAAAATTCATCAGTCCCTAGAAAAAGAAACCTATGTCGAAGAAATACATTCCCACCTAGTGTTCGAAGAAGAAGCCCTTGACCAAGAAATTCAAAAAGTAGAAAAGGTTCAATCTCCACCTTCCATGAAGATTGAAGATAGTTCTTTAGGAAATGTGTCCCCTGTTGTAAATAGAGTTGTTGAGATGGTTGAAAATGAAAGTACTAATGTAGAGTTGGAAAAGTTAAGATTAGAAATAAGTGAGTTGAGAAGTCAGTTGCACAAAAATAAGGAACATACAAAACTGCAACAAGAAGAAATAATAGTACACATTGTTGTGATAAGTAAAAGAGATCAGGAAATAAATGATTTGAAACTGTAGATACAAGAAAAAGATACATTCATTGGTAAATTGTAAATACACATTTAGAATAGTAATCAAGAAAATAGGATACACAGTGTTGATCTAGATAAAGAAATTCAAAGTTTAAAAAAGAATTTTATGCTTATGTTTTCATATTTTGAAGAAGAAAAGAAAAGATAAAAAGAAGAATTGAATGCTTCTCTTAGTAGGATTGTGAAATTAGAACAAGCTTTGTAGGAAAACACAAATAAACCAGTGAAGGAATCAAAAGAAGTTCAGACCAAACCAACGGTAACTAAGTGGTTCCAAGTTTAGATTCCTCCATTGTTAATGAAATGGATGGAATGGTGTTATTTCCTAAGGAATGCAAAGATTGAGAATTACATGTTGAAAATGGAAATGGTGTTGTTAAAAGAATCATTTCATAAGGCTTATAAAGGGAAGCAGGATGCATGTCAAATAGAAGAATTTCTTTTATCTTGTAGAAGACCATTGAGATTGTATTCAATGTTTTTAAATGAACAATGGTTAAGATGGAAACTACTAAGAATTTATAATGATCAGCCTCATGAACCTGATGATAAAGAATTTGTTAAAATATTTGCAAAATCAACTCCTCTAGATCAGGATGTGCTTTGTGAATTCTTTGTTCGTGATCTTTTATTAGAAAAACATATTGATTTATTCATTAACCTTTTTGTTGGAGAAGTGAAAATAAGGTCTTTTCTATCTACCATGCAGAATTAGATGTACTGGCAAGAGCACAACAGGGAATATTCCCAAGTAGAGAAAAACATGGGTCTTCAAATGAGATCCCCCAATAGTAGACCAACAACTTTTAAGAAAACCTTTTTAGCTCTTCTATTGTATGATAAAATCAAAGAAAGATATGATGAAAGCCTTCAACTTTGTTATAATTATTTCATGGATCAAGGGAAGAAATTGATTGGTAAAGCCTGGCATGCATGTGAAGAGAGATACACTCCATTACCTACATATCTAAAGAAAAGAGAGGTGATCAACCCTCTTAACATCAGATGGTCCTTTAGAAGAGTAGATGCCTTGGCTAAAATTTTGGAAGATCTTAGAATAAAGTGGATAGGGATGAGGTATAGACCTCCCTTATTGCTCTGTCTAGCCCCTGATTTCTATGTTAATATAGATCAAGATAATAAAGTCTTCAGTGAATGGAAAGGGAGAGCTTATTTTCATAGAGGCTTCCACCATGTACCTATAAATTTTGATGAAATAGCAAGGGATCTATATGATGTTAGTGCCAAATATAAAGAATGGAATAGAGGATAGGGCTATAGTCAAGGGGTAGGAGGTCCTGCTAGGAATTATAGAGGGGAGGAAATGATGAGGTAAAAATAATATCATCATAATAACATAATAAAGGAATATTCTATATATGAAAAATTCCTATCCTCTACCAATTAATTAAACTTTAGGCAAAATAATCGCTTGTCTTTTAAGGAGATATTGTACAAACTTTATTTCTTATGATTTATTGAAGTATTTTTCCAATACAGATTTATGGGTTATTTTATGTATTTTGTAGGATAATAAGCAGTCATCAAGTTGCAGTTAGAAGCATTTACTTGGAATGTGCTCTAGAACAGGTTAAAGGCATGTGCTGGAAACATGCTCCAAAACTTTAAGATGATGGACCGAGGATATAGTTGCCTTTAAGTCTTAAATTCTGTTATGTTTTTAAGTCAAAAACTTTATGGCTCGACTTGAGCCTCTTTAATACTTAGGTAATGGATTTTAAAAGTTGTTTGTAAATCTGTTATAGACTTTTTCAATGGTTAGTTGTACGATCTGAAATATAGGATTTAGTTAGAAGTTTTCTACAAAAGATGTAATCTCCAGAAGAAAAATAGAATGCATGAAATAGTAATTTTATGTTGTCAACTTGTTTTTTGAGTTTATGAATAAAGAGATTATTATGTAAAAACTTTTGAGTTGTGAGTTATGGATGAAAATTATGCTTAATGAAAGAGTTTTTGAATCAGTTGTGTATGTGATCTAAGAACAAATGTAATAACCCGTGATTTGGCTGCTCGAGGGAAGATAGTTTAAATAGATAAGTACTTTTCTTTATGTTACTTTTATTGCATGAGCAATTATTCTATAGGGAATTACTGGGTCTATCATTGTGTTGCCTAAAGTTCTGAAGCACTTGATGTCTTTCAATTCCACAGTTTCTTGTTGTTAACTATTAGAATCTTTATTGTTAAAGAATATTTTTCATGGATTGTTTACAAGTTTTTCTACTTCCTTAGTTTATCAGCTCTTTAATTTAATCGTTTATGTATTTTCTAATTTAGTTATTATTCTTTCTAAGCTAGTTTTCCTATGCTTTTTAGCTTAAATATTTTGATTTTTCTTTAGTATAAACTACTTTATAGCTTAATAGTTAATCGTCCTTAGGTTAGAATTAATATTAGCTACTCTAAAAAGTTAGAAAATCTAAGGGAGATAGTCAAGTCTTCTTCTATTGCAAACTTCCTTGAATAGTACCTGGTCAACATATTGAATTCTATCTTCTAAAGTAATGGGACTTAACGACAACCTATCAGAAGCTATGCGTAAGAAGTTTGCAAAAGAGATGCAGAATGATTTAGAGATGTCTATGTTTTGGGAGATGAATTTCTTCCTTGGGCTACAAATCAATCAAATAGATAAAGGAATTTTCATTTCATAATCAAAGTATGTCAAATAAATGTTCAAGAAGTTTGGAATGGAAGATTCTAAACCAGTATGTACTCCTATGGTTACTGGTTGCAATTTGAGAAAGAATGATGAATCTGCTAAGGTTGATCTAAGAAAGTATAAATAAATGATTGGTGGATTGTTATATCTAACTACTACTAGATCAGATATCATGCATGCAATTTTTCTTTTGGCTAGATTTCAAGAAGATTCTAGAGAATCACATGTTGCAATAGTAAAAATGATATTCAAATACTTGAAGGGAACTTTAGATTATGGCTTATGGTATCCAAATGATACTAATTTTACCTGAGTGCTTATATAGATGTAGATTGGGATGGTTATGTAGATGATAGAAAAAGTACAAGTGGTGGTGCATTCTTTCTTGGATGTAGATTGGTATCATGGATAAGTAATAAACAAGATTCATTTTTGTTATCTACTGTAGAGGTTGAGTACATTGCAATAGCATATTATTGCACACATGTGCAATGGATGAGGAAAACATTGAAGGATATTGGAATGGTGTATAATGATCCTATTTCTATCTTTTTTGATAATACAAGTGTAATCAATATTTCAAAGAATCTGATAATGCATTCAAGGAAAAAATAATTCTCAATTTAGTATCACTTTCTAAGAGAGAAGGTTCTAGAGAATGAAGTGAAGCTTGAATATGTGCCTAAAAAGATTTAGATTAATGATATATTCACTAAGGCTCTTCCTAAGGATACTTTTGAGTAACTTTAGGAGAAGTTGGGGGTTATTTCCCCTCCTTTGAACTAGATACATAAGGAGATGCATCAGTCTAGTGGATTTGAAGATTCATTCTTTGTTCTATATTGATGTTGGTGGTTACCTCTCAGGGGGAGTAGGTAGTAGAATTATTTATTGTTATAGTTAGAAGGGTGTGTTTTTTCATTGTTCAATAGTAGTTGATTTGATGCAGTTTGGTGTGTGCTCCTAATGGGGAGTATATAGAGCAATAAAGGAAATATTTTTGTAGAAAATTTGGGAGAAGGTTAATTGATGTCAAAGGAAGAATAAGTGACACAATTCTCTTATCCATTACCATTGATGTCAAAGGGGGAATAGTCATTTGAAAAAGAAAATTTATCAAAGGGAGAGAGAGTGTAATGAGCATATTGTCAAAGGGTGAGAAAAGAGAAAAAGAAATAGGTATGGAGCAGAGCTCTTGTGTCTTTGATAGTTTTTCAAATCACATGTTGGCATTAATGACAAAGGGGGAGATTTTTGCAAGTATGAACAGTTAGTGTTATCATTGGTATCAACTGTATAAGAAGGAAGAAGATAATTATTGAGGGAGATTGTTGTGCGAGAGGTTGATGCTATCCATGCTTTGATTAGTTGCATTATATTTTCATTAGTAAAGCTACTGGTGTCAACCTCTAGTTTTTCTTTGATAAGCTTCTATATATGGATATATGGTTGATTTTCTATGTTGTATTTGGTTCAATTATGTTGAGGAAGTACTGAAGATGATGAGGATGTTCTTTTGTTGTTTGGTTTCCAAATTATTTTGGGAAATTTTGATAAAAAGAAGAAACAATGTGTTGCAGTGGTTTTGGGGTTGGAGGGTTGTGTTCTTGTGTTGCTCCACATTTATTTTAGTTTGAAGATCTTCTTATGCACTTCAAATATGTTTATGAGATATGTTTAGAGGTTTTATATCTAGAATTTGGTGTGCCAGATCATTGTGCAGAAGAAGTTATGTTCACCAAAGTGTGACTTATGCATTGCAAAGGTGTCTAGGAGAAATATATTTGCTTTGTGTTTCTCTGCAGCTATGTTTTAGGTCTTGTGGATATAAAGGAGTGTTGATAATGTTGGTATATTTCTTCAGTTGAAGTGGTTTGAGGTTTGGTACTTTGAAAGTTAGTTTCTTGAGTTACAATGTATGGCAAAGTAGTCTAGATGTACTAGGTGTGTACATTCTTTAGCTGAAAGTTGTTGCGAAGGAGGTTTTTGGATTTCAGGGTGTTTGTAGAATATTCCAAAGAATTTTTAGGTGAAATTTGTTTTCCATGAGTTATGGATAGGTCAAAGGAAGCATGTACTTAGAATATTAATGGTGTTTACATGGGTATCTATCAACCTTGGTGTTTACACTACTTGTGAAGGTGCTTAGTTGTTTATGGAAGTGTGGCATGGTGTGTAAGGATAAATTTAGGTCCTATCTAAGGATTTGTGTGGTCTACATTCATTCCTTTCCACCATGTTAATTTTTTGGTTCTAACCTAATTTCAATTTGTATAGTTGAGGTGCATAGCAAAACTTGGAGAAATGTTTCAAGGTTGAAGATGATATAAATAAGAGTTGATTTGTAGAGGGATTGGGTCATAAAAGAGATAGAAAATTATTATGCGAACCACAAAGTTATAGAGTGTGAATTTGAGAAGTGCACTACAAGCTTTCATGTGTTAGATTACTAGACATAGTGAGAAGAAGGTGTCTACAATTCTTCAATCAAGCTGCGAAGGTGTTGACGATGTTGTGGTGGATTCTCTATTGCATTGAGATATTTTTCTCTATATAACATTTCTTCTCTATCTTATTTTCTATTCTAGTAGTGAGCCCTTGTAATCAATGTTGTTATTACTTATAATTTGAGCTAATCCTCATTGTGGTTTTTTCATCTTGGGTTTTCCACATAAATCTGATGTTCTTTTATGTATGGTGTTTTGTTTTAGTTTCTATTATTTTCTCTTCATACTAAATCATTATAATAGATTTAAGGGTTTATCTAATGAATTTGGATTTGAATTTTTATGAGGGTTTTGAAGTTTTAAGGTACAATTGATTCACCCTCCTCTTAGTTGTGATGCAGGAGCATCCTTTTGGGTGCATATGTTGTTATTTAGTACAAGTTTTATTTTGGATTGATTGGGATTGTTTTGGGTCAATATGGTTAATTTGGACCATTAAGGCCATTTGGGGTCATATTGGACTAGTTTTGATGCTTAGGGTCAAACTTGTCAAAAGTTGGAAAAAAAGTTGCAAAAGTTGTCATTGTTGTCACCTAAAAGTTGCATTTTTTGTTTGGGAAGTTAGGAATTAATTTCAGGTTATGGAATGAATGTAATTGAATAAATATGATATGTACACATGAGTTTCAGGGTTGGAGAAGATCTAGAATGAAAAACACTTCATTTTGAATGCTTTCCCTTGCATGTTCCTATGTAAACAATCTACAATCTTTATGGTACAGCCTGGTACAGATTAGTACTACCTTGAAATCAATTGGAAAGGTGGACTATGTGTTTATAGACTATAATTTTTTTTGTTTGAATCAATTTCATTAAGTTTTGAGTGAGATGGAAATTTCATTGAGGGCAGGTCTGTAAGTTTCTTTTTCTAAAAAGTTGCAGTTTGAAACATGCATGGTAAAAATCTATACGGTCTGGTACAAACTTAAAAATTCCTTGGGAAGTTAGTCTTGTGTCTTACAAATTCTTTTGGTTTGATGCATTTTTTTGAGTTTCATGTGAGTTATGGAATTTTTACTAAGAGCGGGTCTGAGATTGGACTAATGTTTCTAGTGACCTAGAAAATGTTGGTGTGAATAATTGTCTTGTACCTAGCTAATTCATCCACTAGGTAAATTAGGGGACATATTCACATGGTTAAGTTTACTTAGGTAAAAGATTCCTTCTAGAAGGCTTAGTTGGCTTATCTAGAACTTATCTTATCTAGCTAGGATGCATCATTTCCTAGGTGATTAGGTTGTTGGTTGTCTCATGTCATATGATCATGACATTTGTCAACATCAAATTCATACCTATCTCTCAACCTTGCCCATATAAGCAAGGGATCTCATGTACATTTGTATTCAAGCTAATCAAGCAATCAATCGATCTTGCATTGTGAAGCAAGCTTTCTTTCCATTCTCTCTCTTGTGGAAGTGGTTTTGGTCGCAACTGATCTTGGGGGTGTTGAGGAGTCACCATCAACTCCTACCGAAAATTTCATATCTTTATTTTCCACCATCAAAAAGTCATGAAAATTGGTAGAAATTTCTATTTTGAGGATATCTAAAAACCCTTTGGGGTTCAAGCCTTTAAAATTATTCATGTGTGAGGATTCAATGATAGTATGTATGACTATCCTACAAAAAACTATCAACCACCTAGTGAATGAAGGTTTTTATCAAATGATACTGTTTGAGAGGGAAAAGACAAATGTTCTGAATCCCAGAAGCCTTATAGCATTTTTCCTAACCAATATTGGAATGTCTTATACAAGAATGAAAAATAATGCATCTAATGTCCACTTAGTAGCAAAGGCCTAGGGTTGAGTGACTAAGCAGAACCTTGGATGGAGTTGATAAGAACATTGTGGATCTTTGTGTACTTGTTCAGTTGAAGTCCTTTCTCTAAATCATTTTTTCTATCAGAGCTAGAAGCTCTCTTGGAAATAATTTATTATTTTGGCTAATGTGGTTCAGTGAGATTTGATGTTAAAAGATGTCTCTTAATAACAAGAAAGATGGCAAGGGGAATCAACATTATTAAATACATTGTTTAAAGTGGCAAAGAAGCTACAGGAGGAAGAAATGGAAGCCAAGAAAGAAATCAAGTTGGCAAAGAAAAGATTATTCTAGACTACCTACAAGTCTAAAGGTAAATGTTGTCAAGTTGTGATTTCGAATAACTGCATGGATAATATTGTTTCTAAATATATGGTAGATAAATTAGGTTTGAAATGAATACACCACCCCACACCCTATTTTGTGATTTGGCTTCAAATAGGTACCCAGGTAACTATAAGTGAGCAATGAAAAGTTGAGTTTTAAATAGGAAATTATAAGGATGAAATAGTTTGTGATATTATGCATTTGGATGTATGTCACATTTTGTTTGGAAGGTTGTGGCATTATAATAGGACAACGAAATATAACAACAAAAATAACACATATGAGTTGGAAAAATATGGGAATAAATATGTATTAGTAGCCTTGAAGGATGGGTGAACAAGAATTGAAATATTTTTGTTAAGTGAGAAGACAACACTATAGTAGTATGAAGCAAAGAAAAATGAGTTAATGGTTTGAGGTAATAAATTTTGAAAACAACATGTTGTTTGAAAAACTAGTTGAAAAAGAAATGGAAGAAATTTCTTTTGAATTTTATCAAACTAATAGTGATTTTGATGTTGAAGTGGGTGATGTTCAAGAAGAAGAAGAGACAACAAAAGAAGCTATAGAGGACTCACAAATAGTCCAAAGAGAGAAGATATTCATGGAGAATAAGGAGATAGCATGGTTCTCAAGAGAAGAAATGAGAGCTGAGAATGTTGATTTCAAGGAGAATAAAAGAATGGATGAGAAATTCAAAATAAAAAATGAATGGCTGAGTGAGGTTGATGTTGGACTCAAGGAACATTGAGAGGGGGGGTGAATCAATTTTTAGCAATATTTAAATTTCAATTAAGATCTTAAACCAGTTACAACATTTCAACAGAAGTAAAGATGAAAGCACAAGAAGGAAACAATAAAAACAAAATAACACCAAGATTTTATGTGGAAACCCTATTAGGGGAAAAATCATGGTGGAGATTAGTCCATGATTTATACTTTGTTAAAAGTATGAAGAAACAAAGGGAATGCGCATGCATTCAGGCACACTGCCTAGAGCTCACTGTTCAAAATAAGGAAGGCTCACTACCTTACAAAATGTTTAGATTATAGCAAAGAGTTGAACAGAGAAAGTAGCATCTACAAATGCCTGGTTCCAGTTCTGGTGAAGCTCGTAGATTAGTTTCTAAAATTTTCAATTGATTTTGGACTTTGCTCTACTCTTCCTTAATTCGCCTCATAAAAATATTCTTCTACAAATATGAAATCACTCAAGTGTTCTTCTGATATTTACACACATTCTAACACATTCAAATACCACACACCCACACCAAAATGAGTTAATTGATCTCTTATATATATCTACTAGTAAGAATTCAATCGCTATATGTCAAATTTAGCACAATAAAAATGTTTCTCAATAGTCAGCTCAATCCTCATTAAATATTTGATATGTACCCACATAAGTTGGCCAAGCCATAGCTAGGATCCAAAACAAAATATCCAACATAAGAAACAATTAAACAATTACTCCTCATACAACCACGACATTCTATATACACTGAGTTGGCCTTCATGGATAAATAAAAAGAAAAATATTCTACTAGATCTCCTAGCTTAACCACCAATTGATGCAACATCACAAAATTTAACAATAATATAGAATAGATACTTAACATCCTTCCCCAAGATCCATAGCTCAAAATGATAATCTAGTGAAGCATACAGATCGACATACTAATTAAATACACTATTCTTCATTTTCACTTCTAGTAAAACTCTATTCATTACTTTGCCTATTGATAGGAACAAATTCTGATCTATGGACCAGAATAATGACTTAGGTTTCCATCAATGGAAAAACTAGAAGCCATATGCCAACAATCTCCCCTTTTTGTATTGATGGCAACACTTAGTAAAAAATGACTAAGTGTCATAGCGAATATGATTATGTTTCCAAAGTTGAAAATTTCAAAACACAACTCCCCCTTAGAATGATAAAGCATTTTTCACTACTATCTCTCCCCATTTGAAATCAATGAAAAAAATATTTTGGATCTCCCCTTTTGCTAATTCAAAATTTGAAGAAATACACCTGTTGCTCGACTCAAAAAATTATCTTGTACTTATCTTTCATTTTTAGAAGAAATTTCCTCCAAGCTTCTATTATAATCCCAATGATTAAGATCAATTTGTTGTTCTCAAATGTCTAGATGAGAGATTCTAGAATTGTGATTGCCTCTTCTAATTTTTCTCCTTTCCTCAGAACATCAATTAATTGCTCCAACCTACATTTGGTTAAATCCTTCACCTTCCAAAAGGCATCCACAAGGTTGTTTCTGGAAAAATGAATTTTTGCATTCTCAGAATGCAATTCTTGAATCATTTTATTGATTGCATCATCCTAATCCTGAAACATGTTATAATCATGACCTATTTTGTTCAACTCATATTCAATCTACTCCAGCTTATCTTTGTATTTCCCAACTGCATGAGGCCAATGAAGACAATAGTTTTAGATTTTATTGGCTATATTTATGCATTGCCTCACCAAATTCATTTTTCTTTTTAGTTTGGTAAGAGATAGCCTGAAATGCTCCATCATATTGTAGAATTATTTCTTTCTCTTTTCTATCCTGAGGCTCAGAGACCATGGCATCCTTAATGCACTCAATCATCTCTTCAGGAAACACATTCTGCAAACTCTCCAAACCAATATTATTGTGCACAAAATATGTACTTAGTGTGCTCTCGATCAGGTCCTTCTCATATAAGGGTCTATCAGACCATATGTCTATAATTTTTTGCATCCCATCTTTCTCCTGAATAATCTACAATATCTTACCTTGGATAAAACACCTTCTTATTCACTTCCTTATGCTATAACTACATCTAGTTCAACTGATTTCAGTTCTTCCCTTGGAGTGTACTCATCAGATTCTTCATCTAGTATGTCCACAATCACTAGATCTTTACCTTTTCCTTCAATTTTTGGAGTTTTGTGTGTCAGAGGAGTGTAATCAACAATCTCTTGAGCTCTTTTCTTCTTCCTCTCCATCTCACCAGAAGAGGATCCAACTTCAAGAGCTCTTACTAGAATAGAAATGCTAATTTCTCCAAACTTCCTTAGCAATTCTTTAAAGAAATATTCAAACTCATGCTCACAATTTTCTAAAGTATTAGAATGTTGAAATATTTGTTTACAAACTGGTTCCTTCTCCTTCCATACAACATTATCGATTTGTGGCAAGAAATTCAGAAAATACATCACAAGACATATGACCAAGGTACCAAACTTGAAGGGGTAATTTTCCTCCTTTGTTAGTTGCACATTTTCCATCAATTGATCTTTTAACAATCCACACAGGTCAAAATCATGATCCTCCATTATCATTTTATGATATATGTAAAATGCACCTGCTGAAGTTGCACCTTCCCTATTTCTGAAAAATATTTTATATGAGATTCCATGTGCAATTTACCTTGTTATCGGATCTTTGATTGTTGAAATTATCGGAGCCCTTTGATCTCTTGTTACTCTGATTAGGGTTTCAACTTCCTTGTTCCAAATCAACTTATTTTTTGGTATATCCCCAACATTGCATAAACCAACTAGATTCTTAATCACTTCTTTTGAAATGAGATAGGGTTTATCCAAAGTTAGAAAGCCATCATTCAATCTATTCAGGATAAACCTAATGAATTTTGTGTTATCAAAATAGGGAAATTCACTCTAAATGTCCAAACTTTTGTGTTTCACACCTTCAAGCCATTTCAATTCATTGGATGACAACATATTTCTCACATCCCTAATCTTTTCACTGTTGTATTAATCTAAATTCACCATTCCTTTGACTTGCTTCATTTTCCTTTCTGTACCGAACAAGTTTCTATCGAACACCAAATTAATTGAGAATTCTACAAGCATCTGAAATACCTGATGAATTCACCATTGAAATGACTTTACTCCTTTGAGATTTTTCTGCAAAGGCTCTCCTTCTATTCTTCTTGAATGAAAGATTTCAAATGAGGGTTACAAATACCCTTTTATAATTTGCACACCTAACCCTTTTATTGCATTAAATATTTTTCCCTCAGTGTTCTGGATACTCTATCTTCTCAGACAACAATAGAAGAATTCATCTGTAGACCTTCTACTTCTCAAATTTTGGCATAAATGACCACTGATACATTTGTAAACTATTAGCACAAATATTAAAAATTTCTTGCATTCCAATGCCACTACCGACAGGGGGACAAAGGATTTTCTTGAAAAACTCCCCTTAGGCCAATATCCTGAGATCAATTTTTAGAGGAATTACTGGAACCTGCTTCTGGTGCAAGCTTATTTCCTTCATCAGTTCACTCTTCCTTACCCATTTTTTCTTCATCTAATCTCTTATCTCTTCTACAGTCACCCTTTTCCTTTATCATCTATCTATGAAATTTTTCCTTTGTATACTAGACCTCTTCTATCCATGTTTTTGTTCCTGCATAATCTTGCAATGTGACCAAATCTGTTGTAGTTGTAACATACTGGATTTCTTTGTCTAGACCACTCATTCCATTGATTTCCTTTTCGTTTGAATTTATTAGAAATATGCCCAAATCTTCCATAGGTGTAGCATTTAACATTCCTTACATTTACAAACATACTTCTACATTCAATTGACTTGCCACCAAATTTGTTGCAACTACAAAACTGACCACGAAATGCTAGAATATTTGAACTTATTTTACTTCTACACTCAGAAGCCATATGTCCAAATTTATTACAAGCAAAGTAGTGACCATTAAAGTTTTGATCATTGGGTTGTCTTACCAGATGCTTTCTACCTTTGTTCATCTTATTTCTTTTTTTTTGGAATCCTTATGTTCAGATCGAGAGCTTTCTCCCTTCTCATATCCAAGACCTCACTTTTCATTTTCATCCTTCTCTCCTTTAGTCAACTCATCAAGCTTAGCAAAATTGATCATAAAATTCTCCTTGTATTCATTTGCAGTAGTGATTTCATCTTCAAGGATAACTATTTGTCTTTTAAGTTCTTGTTCATTATTTCTGGATTGTTGTAGTTCAATCTCCAGCTAAATGAATCCACTATTTACTATGTTACATTCTTCAGATCTTTCTTTTAAGGACCACACCAAATTCTCCTCATTCTTCCTTCTCTCTTCAATCTCCTTAGTTTTCCTCATCACCATAGATCCCATCTCAATCTTTAGAGCAACATTGTCTCTAGCAAGCTTTTCACATTCTTCAATTATTTCTTTTAAGGTCTGATTCAGGTGAACATCTTCCAAGCTTTTACTTTCTTTCTACTTTAGTTGATCACATAGTTCCTTCCTCTTTTCTCTTGACTCATTGATTTTATCCTTCAATGATTGAATGAATTTTTCAGCATCCTCAAGCTTTTCTTTTAATTCCATGACTTCTTCTTTAGATTGATCAAGATCATCAAGTGCCATCAAAAGTTGTTGTTGAAAACCACCAAAATCCATTGCATTCCAAGATCCACCTCAAGCTATTAAACTTCTACAGAGGATCTAAGATCTAGTACCAATTGTTGGACTTAAGGAACACTGAGAGGGGGGGTGAATCAATGTTCAACAATATTTAAATTTCAATTCAGATCTTAAACCAATTACAACATTTCAACAGAAATAGAGATAAAAGTACAAGAATGAAACAATCAAAACACCATAACATGAGGATTTTTACATGGAAACCCTATTAGGGGAAAAACCATAGTGGAGATTAGTCCACAATTTATACTCTATTAAAAGTATGAAGAAACAATGGGAATGCACATGCATTTAGGCACATTTCCTAGAGATCACTACTAAAAATAAGGAAGGCTCACTAGCTTACAAAATGTTTAGATTACAGAAAAGATTTGAACTAAGAAAGTAGCATCTACAAATTCCTAGTTCCAGTTTTGGTGAAGCTCATAGATCAGATTTTGAACTTTTCAATTGATTTTATACTTCACTCTACTCTGCCTTAATTTGCCTCACAAAAATCTTCTTCTGCACATATGAAATCACTCAACTGTTCTTTTGATATTCACACACACTCTAACACATATCAAACACCACACATCCACACCAAAATAATTAATCAATCTCTTTTATATATATATATATATATATATATATATCCGCTAGCAAGAATTCAATCGCTATATGTCGACTTTAGCACAATAAAAATATTTCTCAATAGTTGGCTCAATCCTCATTAAATATTTGATGTGTACCCACACAATTTGGCCAAACCATAGCTAGGACCTAAAACAAAATATCCAACATAAGAAAAAATTAAACAACTACTCCTCATACATCCACGACATGCCATATACACTGAGTCAACCTTCATGAACAAATAAACAAAAAAACATTCTGCCGGATCTCCTAACTTAACCACCAATTGATGTAACATCACAAAAATTAACAATAAGATATAATAGATACTTAACATCCTTCCCCAAGATCCACAACTCAAAATGATAATCTAGTGAAGCATAAAGATCGACATACTAATCGAATACTAGTTCTTCATTTTCACTTCTGGTAAAACTTTGTTCATTACTCTGCTTGTTGGTAGGAACAAATTTTGATCTGTGGACTGGAATAATGACTTAGGTTTCCATCAATGAAAACACTAGAATCCATATGCCAATAGTTGAGGTGAAGCCAAATATTTTGGAGAATAATGAAGAGAAAAGAATGTATGGAAAACCACATGAGTGGGATGAAGAAGTGAAGTATGAAAATAAAAAATATGATTTCTTTAATATACATGTTTCTTGTGCATGTAAAGAAGACAAAAGGGATGAAAGAGAAAATAAATCTCCAATTGTAGTCAAAGCTAAAGCTAGAATGAGGAGACAAGCAAAAAACCATGGATATATAGCACCTAGTTGACCTTGGCTCAAGAAGCATGTTATTGGACCAAAAAGAACAAGTGAAATAGTTGAAACAAATGTAGTTGAGATCCAACAAAAAAAACAATGCATCCATTCAAATGAACTAGAAGACAAGAAAGAAGATTCATATTTGAGATGGAACTCACATTTTCTTCCCCTTGGGAGTATAATGTAGGAGCATCCTTTTGGGTGCATATGTTGTCATTTGGTAAAAGTTTGATTTTGGTTTGATTGGGATTTTCTTGGGGCAATAAGGTCAATTTGGACCATTTAAGGCCATTTGGGGTCATATTGGACTAGTTTTGGTGTTTAGGGGAAAACTTGTCAAAAGTTGCAAAAGTTATCATTGTTGTCACCTAAAAGTTGCATTTTTGTTTTGGGAAGTTAGGAATTAGTTTTGGGTGAAGGGAATGAATCTAATTGAATAAATATGAGATGTACACATGAGCGCTAGGGTTGAAGAAGATCTAGAATGAAAAACACTTCATTTTGCATGCTTTCCCTTTCATTTTCTTGTGTAAACAATATGTAATCTTTATGGTACGACCTGTTACAGATTATTATGGAATTGAAATCAATTGGAAAGGTTGAAGGTGGGTTTTTTATATTTTATATTTATTTTTAATCAATTTCATTATGTTTTGAGTGAGATATGGCAATTTCATTGAGGGTAGGTCTGTAAGGATTTTTCTAAAAAGTCATAGTCTAAAACATGCATGGTATGGATTTGTACAGTATAGTACGAACCTGCACACACCTTTGGAATTTATTTCTATGACTTATCTTACAGTTTTTTTTGGTTTCATGCATTTTTGTTGGGTTTTGTGTGAATTATGGAATTTTTACTAAGAGCAAGTCTAAGATAAGACTAAGGTTTCTAGCAACCTAGAAAATTTCATATCTTTATTTTCCAGCATCAAAAAGTCATGAAAATTGGTAGAAAGTTCTTTTTTAAGGATATATAAAAACTCTTTGGGGCTCAAGCCTTTAAAAGTTTGCATGTGTGAGGAATCAATGACAATGTGTATGACTATCCTGCAAAAAATTGTCAACCATCTAGTGAATGAGGGTTTTTATCAAATGATATTGTTTGAGAGGGAAAAGATCAATGTTTTGAACCCCAGAAGCCTTGTAACATTTTTCCTAACCAATATTGGAATTTATTATACAAGGATGCAAAATAATGCAACTAATGGACCTAGTAGCAAAGGCCTATGGTTGAGTGACTAAGTAAAACCTTGGATAAAGTTGATAAGAACTTTTTGGATCTTTGTGTACTTGTTTAGTTGAAGTCCTTTCTCTGGATCAAGTTGTCTTGTGCATTCAACATGAACTCCATGAGGAGTTACCAAACCCTGAGGAAGATAAGGAATATAATATTAAGGATGTGCTCCTCAAGGAGGAGCAGCAAGAATTGATTGATAGCATATAGAGGTAGGTTGAGAAAGAAAAGGATTCTTCTTCACAAGTGATAGGCATATAATAAGTGGTAAAAGAGAAACTAGAGGATGCTTTGAGAATAGAGAGGCATATGTTTACACCAATAGGAGATCCTAACAAGTTGAATCTAAATCTAGAGAATAGGTAACAAGTTGTAGTCCAACCTTTGAGTTGGCAAGTTATGATGGTGGAAGTGGAGAAGACCAATCTTAAGAAGAAGCCTAGAACCCTCCTTTCTACCAAGCTTAATGAAGCTAGAGAGATGATTGTATATATTGCAACTCCAATGGTTGACAAAGATGACACAAAATCACAAGAATATAATTATCAAATATCAACTGTCAACTTGGGAAAGTAAACAAAAAGGGACTAGATGTCATCCTTGGATTTAGTGGTGGATTCAATGAAATTAAGGATGAACAAGGATAATAAAATGAAAGATGAGCTTAAAGCTCAAATAGAACAAATGAAAAGGTTCTTAAAAGGCTTGACTTCTATAGTGTTTGAGCAACTTTCTTTTTCAAAGGCTCATATAGTTATAAGTAGAATGGAAGTTGATGAGCTCATTGAAATGAATAAGAATTATCACATTTTTGATAGATGGATCAAGAATCTCAAAAAGGAAATGGAAGAATTCTTGGCGTTTGAGTACTGAAATTATGAGGATGCTTGTTAGTTGGAAAAGAAATTGCAAAAGTATATTGATAAGTTGAGAGATGAAGATGAGAAATATAGAATAGTGTTGAAACAACTCTAAGAATTGAGAAGAGTCAGTACGAAAGAGCTAAATCAAGCTGCAATTTTAGGTGATGAAGACATTAGTTTTGAAAGTAAATGCATTAATATTATATCATACAGAATGAAGCTTATATCAGAACATAGATTGAGTCTACTTAAATTTCAGAAGGAGTTGTATGAGGATTCTTCTTGTTTTGAGAGCTTCATAGTCACCACCATTAGTTTGGATCTCTTGCTACTCAACATGCAAAAATTAGATACTCTCCAAGACATTCAAGATTCATGGAAGGAAAAGCTAGAAAAAGAGATTAATTTTGAAAAGGGTGAGGAAGAGACCATTTTGGATAAGTTGATAAATATCAAGGCTGATGTAAGATGGGTTAAAAATGGTATATATCAAATGGAAAAGTGTGTGACTACAACCTCAACTTGTTTTAAAAAGAAAATTAAAATTAAAACGGGTAGATGGGCCCAATATGGAGGTACTTGCCTAGGTGTTAGTTAATTTCAAGGAGTATAAGCTACAAAAGAGGATAAATTTTGAATATTTTGAAAAAGGGAATATGTTTTTTTGGTTAATTCTCCTATGAAATAGAAAGGCATAGCAATGGAACTAGAGATAATTGGAGATCAGAGTAAGAAGTTGGTTCCCATTTTCTAAAGGGTTAGTTTTGTGATAATTAATTGTAATTTAGTTTGATGCTCTCTCAATTTGTGGATCCGCATGTTGGGCACACTTCTTGTTTTGCATGTGTCTCTTTTTGGAAGGAAACTAATTTTCTAAGTCTATATATTGTAAAACCTCTCTCATTTTTGGGGTCTAAAAATTGAAGTAAAGATTGGAGGTCCAATAAAATAGGAACTATTAGAATTTTTTTGCATTTTTGCATTTTCTACATTAGTTTCAGAGAGTTAGTTTGAAGAGATCTTGAATATGTACACCAATAAATCTTGTTGGGTTTGTGAAAGTTGTGACTCAATCAAATTCAATAAAATCAACCAGATTCAACCATCTTTGAATTATTCTCTTGAATGGTATTTTTCTTGTTATCTATGATTTTTGATTCTCTAAAAGAGTAAAATTTATCTATTATGAGTTTAAGTTACAATGAATGGAATGAAACCTACTTTTAATCTTGCACAATGAATGAATATGACTATTTTAATTGCAAGTTTATTTATTCTATAGTTTTCACAAATACTCTTTGAATAATAATGAATCTAGTTAATTTGATGAATATGCATTCTTTATTCCTTGTGTATCCTAACCTATATTTTGACCTTTCTTTGAATAACTATTAGTTTAGTTTAATTAATTAAATACTCCAATTTGTGATAAATTACTAGCGATGCCCTTGAACATTACAATCATATATACCACTTTGTAGGACATCATAGTTGTGACCCAACTCCCAAGACCTTGGACAGTGATTGATTTCATGACCATTCATCTTTATAGGAGAGTTAGAATAGTTTATTTCTACCTATGTTATGTGTGCTAATTTTTTATCAATAGAATTAGCACTAGAGGAGGGCCTCTTTTTAAAAACACAAACTAGAGCATATAGGATCCTTTGTACCTAACAGGTTCGAGTGAATACTTAGATCTACTACTTGAAAATGACCTTTCTTTGAGCTAATATTTCCTACCAGATGTAGAAAAAACCGTAGGAACATAACCACATCACCAAGAACCCCACCAATAGCAACGCCACTATCTCCACCTAATTCACCTCCACTAATGGTGTTCTTCATGAAAAACCACTCACCCATGGGAGTCATCCTTAGTGATTTTCATGAAATTTCTAATAACCTAGAGATATTTTTCCCAAAATACATTCATGGAGAATCTTGAAGTATAGAAGAACACATACAAGCATTTAAAGATGTTAAATAAGAGCCTAAATAGAACATCAATATGTAGTGTGTAGTATGTTCCCTTATTCACTAGGAGATATGACTTACAATTGGTACCTAAGTTTACCAGTTCGATCTATCACATGTTGGAAGGATTTGCAAGATGCATTTATCAATCAATTATGTGTCTATGTAGACCCAACTATCATGTATCATCAATTTTCCACCTATAGGAAAGAGAACCACTTATATTTTTTAACACAAGGTTTCAAAGTATGTATAAGATATTGTAGGAACCTTAAGTTATCATAGAACATGTAGCAATACAGTAATATTTGAGAGCTTTAGATCCACTAACAAATCTCTTTCTAAAAACAACATATACTAATACAGAGACTGACATATTAGCTAAATTTTACCACTTTCCTATCCAATTACAACAATAGATAACTCTTTCACCAAGAGGTATAGAAGGAAATTTTCCTTCACTAGGATATTTAGAATGTCCAACCAAATGATAATATTAAACCAGACCATCACCTACAACTCTCCATTGATGAAAATAATATGTGGAATGTATAATTCTTCCTACATTCCTCAACCTATTAATCAAATACTTTCATTGGCCATGTTACATTGGTCTAGCAACAAAAAAGAATATTCCCAAGCACATACTGCAACAATTCATAGAGGTAACTCCTTTTTTGAACAGCATGTAGGGAATAATCCTCAAGAAAATCTATCATAAGTATCACAAATGGGTCAGCCTAGAACAGATGAAGGAAATGAAAAAACCTCTCAGCTCTCCTCTAAGATATAGACCCTTAAGAAAACCATCTCACAAGTTACAAATGAGCTGACTCAATTCAAAATTAATCCTCCTAAGACACAAAAATAAAAGATGGTTGAGAATAGAGAGGAAATCAGTAGGAAAGATTCCTCATAAGCTTATGAGGTCAGATTTTTATTCACAAATTAGAGATATCATTAATTTGTTATCAATGGCCTTCAGTAAGGTAGAATCCATAACTCATGAGTCCTAGATGTTTTATTTCATTCATGTCATCTTGAAAGGGGAAACATTCCTAGACTAGGGAAAAATTAATTTAGATCCTATTCATGCAAAAATTACTACTATCAAGGATACAAACCAATTCTTCATGTCATCATATGTGGTTTATAAATGGCAGCCAAAGTGGGTAACTTTTGGGAATAAATACAAAGATAATTAGAGGGGAAGGCCCAAGGGAAAGCAAGATTTGAGAATTTTATACCAAAATTAAATATGAGGAGGTTAGGAAACACTTCAAATGGGTTAATGATGCATTTTTGTACCCAATAATCAAACAACTTACTAGAGATGTGGGATTCAAGATGACCAAGGAGGTAATGGCCTTAGTGAGAAAATGGGGACAATGGCTCATTCAAAATTCCCTAAGTCTACATATAACATAAGAATGTTTTGGTTTGATAAGGAACCACTTTTTCTTTTGAAATATTGCAACAACAGACTACTCTTGATTGAATTTTCTAGATAGGTGATAGATGTACACTTAAATTTCTCCAACAAACATAAGGTAGGGGGGTTGAAGTAACCTATTCAATTTGGATACTACTCATGCCCATCTACCATAACTGCCAAGATAGCTACTAAGGAGTTGTAAGCCCTTAATTTGAAATAATACATAGAAAGGGATGAATTTGATCCAAAAGGAAAAATGAAGGCCCTTATTGCCTCTATGTTCCCATATCATTACCCCAACATTGAAGAATTTTGGGAAGACCTCCAAGATGACTTTGAGGTCAGGAAGTGAAAGTACATTTAACCATCTTCTAGATGAAGTAATTTGGTATCAAAGATGATATTCTAGAAGGGTTATTAGATGAGAGTCATACCTTGGACCTAATGTATGACATTGAGAAGGTGGGTACAAATGTTCTAAACCCAATTGATTAGTCAAATAAATATCCCTTTATTGATGAAATTTTAGAGAAAATGATAGATATAAGTAATGCATGTGTGGAGGTTAGGATGAAGAACTATGGAGGCAATGAAAGCTCATCTAAGAGAAAGAAGTATTCAACAACAAAAAATTCTTCCTCATCCATACCGATTGAGTAAAAGAGGTATAAGAGGAAGGAGAAAACATTTTCTCAAGGAATTGAAGAGATAGGACCCATAATAGAGAAGGTAGTCGAAGCTTTGAAAACAACAAAAAATATTTATAAGGTTTCCATTGTGGGATTATTCACAAGACTTTGGGTGATGTTGATTTCCCAAGTCCATCCAACTAAAGAGACAACCACAATTGAACCTACCCCTATTGCTACAAAAGTTATAGAATCAATGCAAGAGGTTGTAAAGGAGCCTCGAGTTATAGAAGTAGTAGACATCTTCAATGTCCCATATCCCACTCCTTTGGAGATAAAATAGCTACTTTAAGAGCATGAAGAGCATCAAAATCATCAAGTGGAAAAAACACTTGAGTCTTCTATTGGCACACATACTCAGAAGCTAAATATGGTAGAAGACAACTTTTGAAAATCAAGAGGATTAAGGAGAAGGTACCCATGAACTCCATGAGGAGTTACCAAACCCTAAGGAATAGAAGGATGAGAATATCAAGCATGTGCTCACTAAGGAGGATAAACATGAATTGATTGATAGCATGTACAAATAGGTTGAGAAAGAAAAGTATTCCTCTTTGCAAGTGATTGCCACATAATAAGTGGAAAAAGAGAAATCAAATGAGACTCCAAGAATAGAGCAACAAATATCTACCCCAATAGGAGCTCCTACCTGGTTGAAGCTAAATTCAAAGAAGAGACAAGTGGTAGTCCAACCTTTGAGTTGGAAAGACATGGTGATGGAAGTGGAGAACACCAAGCATAAGAAGAAGCCTAGAATCTTCCATTCCAAAAGGCTTAATGAAGTTAGAGATATGATTTCAAAAATTGCAACTCCAATGGCTAACAAAGATGATAGAGAATTACAATCATCTGACTATAAGCTATCAACTATCAACTTGGGGAAGAAAAAAAGAAGGGACTAGCTATCATCCTTCAATTTAGCGGTTGATTCAGTTAAAGAAAGGATGAACAAGGATAAGAAAACTGTATGGGAGAGAATTTGTACCCCTTCCGCAAATTCCCCTTTCATACATCCTCACCTTAGAAAACTAAATCCAAAGGAAAAATTCCACATTATCTAGCTGACTTCCTTCCACTTGGCATTTTTCCTTTGTGTCGGTAGAAGAATATTTTTTGGGGATGTGCACATGATGCAGAGACGTCCACATGGCACACTTACATCCCTGACGGATTCCTACATTTGAAGTTGGTAGAGGCATAACACTTTCTATTGGGAACAATTTGTAATTTTCCTCTTCAACCAACTGACCCTAAAAATGGTAGATTCTTCCCTCTTCTCCATCAAATTCATCTATCTTCAATTCATTTTAATCCTCTTAGCATTCAACTCATCTCTTTTTTCATTCTCAAGCAATCCAACTTCATTTTTCACTCTAAAGCAACACTTGAACACTCCATAAACTTCATAAAGCAAGTGTGAAGCAAGCCATTACAATGTGGGCTTGAGGTTCTATGAGACCTCCCTTCATTTTAGTTGAGGTTGTGGTGAATATTCAAGTCTTCTTTCTCCTCCATTGGCTAGTGAGCTCTTGGTGGAGGTGGTAACATTTCACTCCTCTCCTTTGTGATTTGGTTGAGTAGCTCTTTACTTTTTTGTAGTGTTATTTATGTTCCTTCCTTCTTTACTTCTTTATTGTATATTTCTCTATCATTGCTATCTGGTTGTCCATGGAGGTGGAAACACCAAAACTACGGTTTAACTAAGGTAGGACCCTATACATCCCAAGCAAATTTCCCCTCTTTCTTATGTGTAGGTGGACATGCTTTTGGAGCTAGCTACCGAGTTGGTGCCTTGGTGAGATTATCTTCATCATTTTTTCTCTCATATGTCTGCTTTATCATATGTATTTGTATTTCTCATACTTTATAAATTTGTTTTACTCATTTAGGAGTCATTATCTAGGCTATCAACTTGTTTTCTAGTGGTTCATATTGTATTCTTTATCCTTTGGTCATACGGACTCCAGTGAACCTAAGAGACACCAGTGCATTGCATTGTCATCCTAGAACCATGCTTTCTTCCTTGGGTAGAGAGATACCTGAGGTATAGTATTGAATCCAAAAACGGGCTTGCCTAGCCTAAATTTGGATCTTGGGTCTGCAAAGTGATTGAAGGGAATTATAGTCCTCATCATTCTTGTCCCTCATTTCAAAGCATCCCTTTAGAGTGAGGTAAGTTAGGGCAACCTCCCACTCTCAGCTCTCTGTGACCTAGGGCCTTGACATGGTTGGTCCCCCTCTCTTACATTTTTGGTGAACCTGATGTGAACCATTTTGGTTTCATCTTGTAGTACTGAAAGATCCTTTCCTCGTGTTCTAGGAGTGTTGTAGGTGTGTTTGTTGTGGGGATTCTCACCTCGCAACCCAACCTATGAACCCTAGTAAGTGTAGTTGGAAGGTTTCAAAAGTGTTGCATAATGAAACCTTAATTGGGTCACTATCCTATATTGCGACCTTTGGGGGCTTTGTGAGAGTGTCATTTAGTGCATGTGATGGCCTCTTTCCTACATCAACCTATCCCCTCTATGTAACTTGTGAGCAATGATACTAGTATAACCTTCACCTCATAAGATCTGTCAATGGGATTTAATAGGGAACCATCACCTCTTTATATCCCTATGCAAATCAATGGGAACATTGTAGCAGGTGTTCTTGTTGACCCGATGTCTTAGGTGAACATTATATCCAAGGAGATCATGTTAATTAACTTCCTACAAAAATATAGGTATGATGCACTTGTGAGCACCATTCACATGCACAACAGACTTTTTGTACCTCCTCTAGGTAGTATTATTTTGTCGATTTTGGTTGGACCTAAATCCAGGAATTTTTTGTTCAACATAATCCCCTGGATCTAAACTCTTTAAAGTGAAGTTGGGTATCCCTTGGTTAGTAGGTATGAATATAGTAACCTCGATTGCGTATAAATGTTTAAAATTTATCCACAAGGGTTCCATGCATGTGATTCATGAAACTGATTATAAACTACCAATTGCCCATGGTGGTTACTCCTTGGATTACTCTTGGATTGCACCCTTTGGTCCTCTTTTTCCTAGGAAGGACCTTTTGTACCGAACTTATCAAAATTACAAGATATGGTGCTTAAACCAAGAGTGAGATACCCTCCATCACCCTATGCTATTTCACATAGGGCTTGCTTAAAAGCTAATAGTGATGTCGCCAAGGCACGTAAAAGGGAAGAAGATAAGCAATCTTGAGATCCTCCTTCTTCCTCTTCCATTGTTTATTTTGATTCTCCTTCTTGCCCTATTGTGGTGCCATTAGATTTAGTTCCACATCTGTGAGATAATCATGTGGTGCCCACTTGGCGAAATCCCATGCATCTCACGTTTAAGCTTCCTATTAAACCCACGGAGCCTAGGCCCATTTAGTATAGCTAGAAGAAAGGCGCCCATGGGGAATATTCTATGTCTTTGCCTCTATGGCCTTCTACTACTTCTACTCGCAAGGCAGTAAATGGGAAGAGGCCCACTATTGAGGCATTAGAGCTGACTCCCCCCATTGTTGCTCAACCTGCTCCTACTCTTGTTCAAGAGCATATCCCTCTACTAGAAACAACTGTGGTGGACACTCCCATGGCTAAGCAAGATTCTTCCACTCCTTTTCAACCTCCGATCTCCAGTTCAAAGAGTCGTAGAAACCACCTTGCATATGAGAGCAAGCGCTAGGGAAAGGATCTTGTGGCTAAGCAGGCCACCTTGCAAAGGAAGGAAGAGGAGATGGATGCCCCTACTTCAGGGCCTCCTAATGTGTCCTCCTTTTTCCTCCTCTCTACTTCCATTCAACCTAATTCAATGTTGCTCCTGGATCCTATTGTGAATTTTCCTGACCCCAAAAAGGTGTAGGTGTTCATCACTCCTTCAGCAAAGCCACCCTTATTGACATCCCTTACAAATTTCCCTCCTTTTCCAAAACCTGTGGATATTCCCAACACTTCAGAGGTATCTGCTACAATTTTCTCCTCCTCCTCTTCCTCCACACCTCTTTCCTCATCTATGAGGAGTTCACATCCCTCGACAGAGTAGAAGGTGGAGGGTGGTTCTTCCAGCAACAAAGGATGTAAGAGGAGCCCACCTTCTCTGAAAGGTGGCCCTGTGTTGGCTTGTTCTGTCCTAGTAATGGAATCAACCTCGACTTCCCCTGAGTTTGTCACTGCCCCCAAATAACTCGGTGAGCCTAGTGGTGAATCTCAGGCACAACCTTTTCCATTCGTTGAGGTATCACATGGCACTCCAGTGAAGTGCATGTTTAACTCTCTGGATGAAGTTCTAAGCTTGTTGGTGATCTTCACAAAATCACTGACCATAGCTCCACAAGAGCCTAGCAGAGAAGACCTCGCAGGGATTTCTTCCTTAGCCCTTATTGCTGGAGGGTTAGAAGCTCCTCCTCTTAACATCCAGCCACTACAGCCTCATCCTCCTTCCCCTTATGAAGATCTAGATTGGGAAGCCGATGACCTCTTGTTCAATCAGTGTTAGGGGGATGCCTTTTCTTTATCTTTAGATTAGATGTGTGTGTGTTGTGATGTGCTCCCCCATACTTGTGTTATATGTTCCTAGATGATCCTTGTTAGCCTTGTTGGTCCTTGGATATAGATGTGGTTTTTGTGTCATAAACCTTCTACTATTTGTATAATCATTCTTCCATGTGTGTGATCGATTTTTGGAAAATTGGGGTTGATGCAAAGTGTTGGGGGCATTTAGGCTTCCCTTCCATGTTGACCTAATTTTTTATTTTTACTTTTTCTTCTAGTACATTCTTCACATGGTCTAATGTAATAGGGGGTTGATGATAGTTTATTTTATATACTATTATTATACTTATATATATATATATATTTATGAGTAGTTCTAACTCTGAAATATCATATCACCACTTTACCCTTTGTCTTTGATGAATTTGTCTCTTTTTTTTCCTTTTATCTTTCTATCCTCTTTGATTGAGTTGTCCCTTTCATGTGTGAAAATGTCATCACTTTGATTTTTAGAAAACACATTCGTTGCCAACGAACATTTTCTCAAAAATCTTAGCAAATTTTTTCAAAGAATTGCATTCTTGACTTGGACCCCTAATAGAATGTGTTTCCTTCATCATGGGTTCAAAAAGAAAGGAACTTGAGAACATTCCTTTGAGAAGGAAGCAACTTTGACCTTTGCTATGAAAGGGGGCATCTTCTTCCTTTCAAATTCCTTGATGAAGTGAACATCTTTCGAAAGGATTCCTTGATGATGAATCAAATTGAGAAGCAACATCTCTTCCACACTTTTAAAATAGTGTTTCCCTTGAGTAGACCCCTTCAAAATATGTCTGACTTGTTGATGGTTTGTGTGACTATCCACTTGCTTCAATGGCCACTTTCGGACATGTTCTATCTGTAGGTAAACATGTCGTTTTGCATGTGCACCTATGAAGCTGATTTCTGACTCTACGAAGTCCCCTTTCTTTCTAATTTACCTTCATGTGAGAGATATTGGAGGACACCTTCCTTGCAGGTCTATAGGCCTATAAGGAATTGTCTTTGGGCTTCCTCCATGTGAGATATCTTGGGGGTCAGTCCCTTGCAAGTTTGTGGGTTTGTAAGTTGCTTTTTCTAGGTTTCCTTCATGTGAGAGATCTTGGAGGAAACCTTCCTTGTAGGTTTGTGGGTCTATAAGGAAATTTTTCTAGGTTTCCTTCATGTGAGAGATCTTAGAGGACACCTTCCTTGTAGGTCTGAAGGTCTATAAGGAACTTTTTCTGGGTTTCCTTCATGTGAGAGATCTTGGAGGACACATTCCTTAATTTTTGGGGCTTCCTTCATGTGAGAGATCTTGAAGGTTTCCTCCTTGCAATTCTATACGACTATAAGACACTTTCATTCTACAACTTCATAGTTTTGTGGGGCTATGGAGTCCTTTGCTTTCCCTGTGCTTTCGAGCTTGCCAAATTGTGGTCTACTTCCTCAATGATTCAGGTATACATTTCCAACCCTATTCACTCTTTGATCAACTTTTCCAAAGCACTCATTAGTATTCATGCTCACTAAAGTGGGGGAAAAATGTATAGGAACAAATTTTCACCCCTTGTACAAATTCCCCTTTCATACATCCTCACCTTAGAAAACCAAATTTGAAGGAAAAATTCCACATATGTTGGTTGACTTCCTTCCACTTGGCATCTGTCCTTTGTGTCGATAGAAGAATATTTTTTGGAGATGCACACATGCCATGCAGACATCCACACAACGTGCTTACATCCCTGATGGATTCGTGCGTTTGAAGTTGGAAAAGGTGTAACACTTCCTATTGGGAATGATTTTTAATGTCCCTCTTTGACCAACCGACCCCAAAAATGGAAGATTCTTCCCTCTTCTTCAAATTCATCTATCTTCACTTCATTTTGATCCTCTAAGCATTCAACTCATCTCTTTTTGCATTCTCAAGCACTCCAACTTCATTTTTCACTCTCAAGCAACACTTCAATGCTCCATTGCAACAACACTCTGTCAACTCTACAAAGCAAGTGTGAAGCAATCCATTGCAGCATGGGCTAGTTGAGGTTTTACGAGACCTCCCTTCATCGTAGTTTATATTGTAGTGATTGTTGAAGCCTTCTTTCTCCTACATTGGCTAGTGAGCTCTTGGTGGAGGAGGTAATGTTTCAATCCTCTCCTTTGTGATTTGGTTGAGTAGCTCTTTACTATTTTGTAGTGTTATTTGCATTCCTTCCTTCTTTTCTTCTTTATTGTATATTTCTATATTGTTTCTATTTGGCTATCTGTGGAGGTGGAAACACCAAAACAGAGGTCTGACTGAGGCAGGCCCCTATACAGCCCCAACAAATTTCCCCTCTTTCTTGTGTGTAGGTGGACATGCTTTTGGAGCTAGCTAGAAAGTTGGTGCCTTGGTGAGATTATCTTCATCATTTTAGCTCTCATCTATTTTCTTTATCGTATCTATTTATATTTCTCGTACTTTATAATTCTATTTTTCTCATTTAGGAGTCATTAGCTAGGTCGACAGCTTGTTTTTTGGCAGTTCATATTGTATTCTTTGTCCTCTGGTCATACTGATTCCAAAGCACCTGAGGGACACCAGTGCGTCATGCTACTATCCCAGAACCACACTTTTGTCCTTAGGTAGAGAGCTACCTGAGGTATAGTATTGAATCCAAAAACTAGCTCGCCTAGCCTAAATTTGGATCTCAGGTCTGGAGAGTGATTGAAGGGCATTATAGTCCTCATCATTCTTGTCCCTCATTTGAAAGCATCCCTTTAGAGTGAGGTAAGTTATCGTAGCCTTCATGTGGTTGGTCCCCCTAGCTTACACAAACAAAAGATGAGCTTAAAGCTCAAATAGAACAAATGAAAAGGTTCTTGAAAGGCTTGAATTCTCCAGTGTTCAAGCAGCCTTCTTTGTCAAAGGCTCCTATACTTATGAGTAGAAAGGAAGTTGAGGAGCTTAATGAAATGAAGAAGAAGTCTCATATTTTTTATAGATGGACTGAGAAGCTCAAAAAGGAAATGGAAGAACTCTTGGCGCTTAGATACTAACATTATGAGGATGCTTTCTCATTGGAAGAGAAATTACAAAAGTATAC